>VWYE01028324.1:67171-99691 GCA_013398995.1 Alaudala cheleensis
GGGCTCCGCTGCGTCAATGAGGGGGCGGGGCGATCGCTCGGCTCCGCCCACGTTCGCGCTCCGCAATCCATATATGGCGGGGAGTGCGTGTGTTTGTGTATGCAAATGAGCTGCAGTGACGTCATGCGGTGGAATGCAAATGAGAGGCGCAAGGCTCGACGGGAGCCCCTTCGGTGTTTTTTTACGCCTAAAAATGATGTTTTTCCTGCAGTTTTCGACCGCGCGAGGCTGCTCCGTGCGCGGCGCGTGATCGGAACCACCCGGTGTGCTTTGTGTGAGGAGAACACCGCGAACAAGGAGAACACGCTTTGGCAGCGCCGGGGCCCCCGACGGCCGCAGTGCGCCGGGAGGCGCTGCCGGGGCTGCGGGCGGGCGGTGGGAGCGTGCCCGGACACGGACGGGCGGGCGCGGGGTGGCTCCACCTGCCGGGCGGGGAGAACGACCGAACGCGGCCCGTCCGCTGTCACTTCCGGGCCCTACGGCAGCCGTCGGGGGTCAAGCGGCGGACGGCGGCGCCGTGTGAGGGCGTCACTGCGCGGGTGCGTCACGTCCGGCTGGCGGCGGCGGGAGCACCATGCCCAAGTGAGTGCGGGGGCCGGGCCGGGGCTCCCCGAGGGTCCCGGGCGGGGGTCCTCGGGCGGGGATCGGTGCTTCTCGAGGGTCCTGGTACTCCCCGCGAGCCCAGGGCCGTGTGGGGCGCGGGTGACCGGGCGGAACGAGCCCTGGCGCGCTGCGGGGTTGTTCCCGAGGCTCCGGTAACGCTCACGGCGCAAAGGGGGCTCTGAATAACCAGGATTTTCTCCGGCAGGTTTTACTGTGATTACTGTGACACGTACCTCACCCATGACTCGGTGAGTACCAAAGACTCGGTGTCTTTCGTGCGTGAAAAGCATTAAAATAAAACTTACCTCGGCTAAAAGCAGGTCCCGTGACATACAGCGGTGTTCCTCAGTGTTCTCCCCTTCCATGCAAAAAAGAAAAGGAGAATTCCCGTGCCATGTCCCTGGTTTTCTCCAGGGTCAGAGAAGGCAGCTGGGGGGGCTCAGGGCAGCCTTTTGTAGAGTCAACACTTATGATGCTGATAAAACTTTACATAAACGTTTTGCACATCACCCCTCCTCAGGCTGGGCACAGAAACAAACCTGTTTTATGCTGCTAAATTGCACGTGTTTAAAACCATAATGAACACGGGGTAACCTTGGGGTTTCTGTGACCTTTCCCAGCCCTCCGTGAGAAAAACCCACTGCAGTGGCAGGAAGCACAAGGAGAATGTGAAGGACTATTACCAGAAATGGATGGAGGAGCAAGCCCAGAGCCTGATTGACAAAACAAGTAAGGCCAATCTTTCTGTGACCCCGGCTGCCTCCCCATTCCTTCCCCTGCCTTTCCTCCAGCTGCTGTTCCCTGCTTCCACCTTGACTTTTCCCTCACTTCCCTGGGGAGTCTTTGCTCAGTGAGTCACGAGTGAAAACTTGGAGTGTGGATCCTGAGTTCCTCAGGTTTTGGGCTGTCGTAGAGGAGCCTGAGAGCTCTGTCTACCACACAAGGTTCCCTCCCATGGATAAGAATTCCAAAAGATAGGAAAATGGACATTAAAACGTGTGGATCGTTGCATTTCTCACATGCTGGGGTTGCTTGCCCTCAGTTCCCAAGTGATGTTTTTTTTCTGGCACTTAAAGACTTGACTGAAATGTGGCATTGTTTTCTCTGTCACTTCAAGAGGTCCTTTTTCTCTTTCCTCTGGAAGAAATACAAACACCAGATTAACTTTATGGCAGCACTCCTTGGCTCATAGGATATGTTAGGTTGGACAGGACCCCTGAGGATCATTGATCCCACTCCCAGCTCCGTGCAGGACTGTCTAAGACTAAGCCATGAGACCAGCAGCATCATCCAGCTGCTCCCTGAGCTCTGACAGACTCAGAGCCGTGCCCACTTCCCTGGGGAGTGTTCAGTGCCCAGCCACCTCTGGCTGGTTTTCCTAAAAGATCCAGGCTGAACTTCCCCTAACTCATCCTCACTCTATTTCCCTTTGTCTATTTTCCTTGTGATGCTTCCAACTTCCCCAACTTTTGCCTTCCTTCCAGTCAACACCAGTGGAATTTCTGCCCTTCCTTGCCCCCCGTTTGCTGCTCCCTGGCCCCGTGTCCATTCCAGCACAGCATGTCCCGGTGGAACGCTGCGGATCCCAACACGTGCTTCATTTGGTTTTTTTGTTTCCTCTCCCTCCCACCCTGCCCAGGGGTGTGACATCCACGCAGGAGCTGTCTAGTCCCAGGTGTGACAATAATTGTCTGCAGGAGTCTCAGGTGCTCCCCAGGTGCCAGCATGACGTGACCGCGGGGCATGACACGGACGAGTGACCCGCCGCTTCCTTGGCCTAGTAACTGGTTGTTTCTTTTTTTCCTGGGATTCTTTCTTTCCTTTTTTTTTTTTTCTTTTCCCCCCCAATGTAGCGGCTGCATTCCAGCAAGGGAAAATTCCACCGACCCCGTTCTCGGCACCGCCTCCGGCCGGAGCCATGATCCCACCTCCTCCCAGCATCCGTAAGTTTGGGACAGTTTGGGACAGTTTGGGACTGGGATCATGGCCTTCTGGAGCTCTATTGTTTGTGCCCTCAGCTTGGAAAGAAAAGGCCTGTTAGCTTGAAGCCAAGCCATTTGAGCTTGTGCTCCCACAGTGTGAGGAAATTGTGGGGAAGAGCAGTTCAGTCCCGATTTCTAGGATGCTGAGTGAAGCAGTGACAACCCCTCCTTCCATGGGGGTCCCGTGCAGGTGGCTCTGTTGGAAGTGCACAGTGGGTTGGATTGGGTTGGTTTTTCTAACTAGAATCACTTTGGTAACCTTTTGCCCTTGAGCTGGTGAAGGGCCCAGAGCCCTCCCAGCCCCAAGTCCTGCTGTTGAGAGGGGCAGCTCCCTGTGCTGGCTGTGCACAGCTGGATTTGGTAGCCAGCATATTCCTCCTCTGGTCTCTTCCTAGCACCTGGAATCAGGGCTGGAACGGAGGCAGATGTGAAGCCACTGAGGCATTAGTTATTGCCATGTGCTGTGAATAACTGCAGTGCCCTTGGGGGGCTGAGAGTGCCAGTGTGTAACTGTTGTGTCTGTCCAGCTGGCCCCCCCCGGCCCGGCATGATGCCAGCCCCACACATGGGGGGCCCCCCAATGATGCCAATGATGGGCCCACCACCCCCAGGAATGATGCCAGTGGGACCTGGTAAGTCTGGGATGGGGTAACTCTGCCTTGGAGGGCTGGCTGGGGGGGTCTGGGTGATGTTTCCTGTCCCACCACCTGTTGGGAGCTCAGTGCTGGGCTGGTCACGCTCTGGTCACACCTGTGTCACTGTTACCCCTCAGGTTGGAGAGCACAACAATTTTAAAACCACTCATTAAAGCCCCTTTGCTTCTTGTTGAGAGTCACCAACCCCCTGTGCAGCTGGAATTGTGGCTCTGGGAAGTTGTAGCTGTTCTCCCTCTTCTCTGAGCAGTGATTGTTTGGGAGTTTGGTGCCTCCAGGTCTCAGGTTTTGCACAAGACGTGCGTTTTTTGCACTAAATGAATTTTAGTCTTTAAAGCGTCTCAGGGGAACGTGTTCCAGAGAAACAATGGGCCTGAAAAAGGCTTTATCAGAATTGTAAACTAAAATGTCTTTGAGCCATTCCACTCCTGAGCTTCCTGGCATTTGAAGAATTCTCAAGGGGTACCTTATTGGAGCAGTTCCCAGAACAAATCTGTGGGAACACACACACACACACATGCACTGAAAGTAGTGAAGTGTCTTAGCAATTATTGTCTTGTGCTTGAAAGTGTTATTTAAGTGTTTCTAAAGGCACAAGATCCCTGCAAGTGTCCAAGGCCAGGTTGGACAGGGCTTGGAGCATCCTGGGGCAGTGGAAGGTGTCCCTGCCCATGGCAGGGGAGTGGAAATAAATCTTTAAGGTCTATCCCAACCCAAGCCATCCATGTCCTACCAGGTGGTGCTCCCAAGAGCTGTTCTCTAACCTGTCTGTTCCCCTGGCAGCTCCTGGGATGAGGCCACCCATGGGAGGACACATGCCAATGATGCCAGGGCCCCCAATGATGAGGCCCCCCTCCAGACCCATGATGGTGCCAACCAGGCCAGGAATGACCCGTCCAGACAGATAAACATGGAACTGGAGCTGCATTTTCATATTAGGACCTTCCCCATGATAAACACCACAGACCTGTGTCCCTGGAGCTTTGTATTCAGTGTGTGGAGGGACTCTGCTGTCACCTCAGCGTGCAGATGAATACACCCTGCACTGACTTGTATGAGGTCTGGCTTTTTGAGTGTCTCTTCAGTTGTATTATTATTTTTACCCCCTATTAAATGATAAAAACAATAAAGCATTGATGTTGTTTCCATATGGACTCCGAGCCTTGTTCTGAACTCTCTCCTGGGGAAGAAAATAAGGGTGGGGAGCAGCGTTGGGCTGTGAGGGGTGTTCAGGACTGATGGGGGTCCTGGGGGAACCCCTGGGAAGGGGGTCCTGGAGGATCCTGGGCCGGCTCCAGGGTGGTGTGAGGAGGCGATCCTGGGTTGGGTCCAGAGGGGAGTTCCAGGGTGGTCGCTAGAGGATCTCGGGGTGGGCTCCGGGAGGGGAGTGAGTCCTGGAGGATCCCGGATGGGTTCCTGGGGTTCCTGGGTTGGTGCTGAAGTGGGCTCCGGATGGGGGTCCCAGAGCGAGTCCCTGGACGTCCGGGGGGGACTCACCGCCCAGAACGCGGCTGCGGCGGTGCGGGCAGGGGCTGGCTGAGGGCGGTGCGGAGAGGGGCGGGCGGTGCGGACGGAGGGCGGTGCAGAAAGGGGCCGGCAGTGCAGCAGGGGCCGGCGCAGGGCGGTACGGGCAGGGGGCGGGCGGTACGCGATGGGGTCCCGCCGCCCGCGGGCCTGACCCGCCGGCCCGGCATGGCGGGCATCATCAAGAAGCAGATCCTGAAGCACCTCTCCCGGTGAGGCGACCTCTCCTCTTCCTCCTTCTCCTCCTCCTCCTCCCGGGGGGCTGCGGGGGACGAGGGCCCGGGCCTGAGGGTTTGGGGACCGCCGGTAGCGCCGGTGCGGAGGTGCCGGGCCCGGGGGGCTGAGGGCCCGCTCGGGCTGTGGAGCCGCTGCGCCGGGGGACGGTGTCCGAGGGGCCGGGGGTGTCCGAGGGCAGTGGGGACTGTGGTGTCCGGAGACAACGAGCCCAGCCTGCCTGGAGTCGGAGCCCTCCGAGCCCCGGTGTCGGTGCCGGCCCTGGGCCGCGGGCTGTGGCAGTGGGAGCTCAGGAGGCGAGAGGGGAACACGAACAGCGCCGGGGTGACACCGGCCCCGGGGGGGTGTTGTTGGAAATTCCGTCATTTTCAGACAAGTTCATCCAAGGCGTTGGGGAGAAGCGGGTGCTCCCTGCGTGAGGCTCTGAGGGAAATGCGGCCGCTGCTCGGGGCGGGCCCCGGGCACATAGCGGTGCCTCAGTTTCCCCTCACGGCGAGGAAAGAGGGCACATAGCGGTGCCTCAGTTTCCCCTCACGGCCAGGAAAGAGCTGCCTGTGTTATCTCGTGGCTGCGGGCACGGCCTCGCCCTGTCTCGCTGCGGGGTCAGAGGAGGGTGAACAGAAAGGTGCCGTGCCTGGGAGGGTGCACTGAGGGCACAGCGCTTGTCCTCTGTGCTTTCTGAGCGGGTCCTTCCCATCCCTGCTGCTGGACACGCTCAGGGGCACAGTGAGGGGCCTGAAGTGACCTCAGGGTCAGTGTTGACCCTCTGTTGTGGCTCCTTGGATTCTCTGGAGCCCCACACACCCTGAGTGGGCAGTGCAGGGTCTGTTTTCGAGTCACCAATTGCTCCATGCCCCGGGTGTCTCGGCACTGTCCCGAAGGAGGAGTGATGGAGCTGCTCTGGGTCTGGTTTAAGTGGATTTCTGTCAGGCCTGACATCCCAAGGCTCTGAGTGTTCTCTCTCATTCACCTCACACAGGTGTGTTGCAGTGGTAAGGAGGCACTGAAGTGTTTTTTAGCACGGAGATTAGTTCTTGATAGAGGGTGAAACAGAGCTGGGCTTTATCCCGGGTCCTGCTCCTGGGTGTTCTCATGGACAATTCTCTTTCCTTACATAAACACAATTTTGCTGGTGCTTTTGCTTAATTTTGCTTTTTGGTCCCTCCTTACCACTGTTACAGCATATTCTTACCCAAAGTGCCCGTTTTTCCCTCGGATTGGGCCAGTCCTTAGTGTTCACCTGTGTGTCTTTTGGGCAGTTCCAAGGAGAACAAGGAGTCCCAAAACATTCCGCGTCTCTGCCTCTTTTCCTGCTGGCTGGACTTTGTTGTTTGGGTGATCGATCTGATCCTTCCCCTCACTTGTACAAGGATTGTGGCTCTTTGCAGAAATGCAATTTGAACCCGGTTTAATGGTGTATAAAGAAGATTAAGGTTTTTTGTTCCGGTTTTGTTTCCTGCGAATACCTCCTCTTCACCCTCCCTTTGGGTTTTCTTTCAGCCACGCTCGTTTGCCTGGAAGAATTTTGCTACTGAATCATTAATCTGCCTTTATTTTCTGCTCCCATTTGCATATGAAGTAATTCCTTGTTCTTTTTGTTGTGTCTCTGCTCGGAGCCCTTTCTATATGGGGGTGTGGTTTTGTCGCTCTCCTATGTGGAAATTCTCGAGGAAGCGGCCGGGAGAGGCAGCTGGGTCAGGGAACTGTGAATGAGGGGTTTCACCTGACTCCTCCTGTGATCCCACATCACGTGTGTGAGGGGATGCCCGTGGTGGGGATCGCTACAGCTGGGAGCTTGTGAAGGTATTTGAAAAGACTCAGCCTTGTGTTGTGCTTCAGCAGCTTTAATTCCTAGAGCAGGAGAACCTAAAAACTTGCGGAGCTTTCGCCATCTGTGCCTTTCACTCCTTTGTCCTATATTTAGCTTGGAAAAGCAAACAGATGAGGTGGTTTCAGTTCTTGCTGCTTCCAGGCAGGGCTGCAGTGCTGGGGAGTGATTGGAACCCAGCATCAGGGGCTCCCTGAGAGCTGCCTGGGCATCGGCTGCGTGCTTGTGTTCCCCAGCCTGGAATTATTCATGGAAGCAAATCTAACGCTTTAAAATAAAATCAGTGAGCTGCCCCTGCCTCTTCCTGGCCTTATTTGAAAGTAGCTTCTTCTGGTTGTGTTTTGTTTTAGCCGGTGTTGGTGTAGCCGCAGCAGATCCGCGTTCTCAGGGTGTGACAAAGGCCCTGTTTATCCACCAGCCCAACGGCCTCGATTTCCTGTGCCACTCTGGGATTTGAGTTCTCAGCACTGCAGTGGAAACCCTTGCCAAAATGGCTTTTATTTAATTTCGTTGGAGAGGTTTATCCCCTGCTGCCTGTAACAGCTGCTTTGTGACGTTTTCTTTTGGGACACATGTTGAAACTTGTGAGCTCGTGGAGTAACAGGCACACAGGACATGGCTTCCAGAGGAAATGCAACGTGCAGGCCTGCTGGGGACAAATAAAAGCTGGTGTCAGCAGAGGAGCAGCTGGACTGGGGTTTGGGGGCAGGTCTGAGCATAGGGGATGGAGAGCACAAATGTGTCTCACTGTGACAGGGACCCCAGAGGACTGAGGGGTAACTTAGGGAACCTCTGAAAATAGGGTGAAAAGGGAGCAGAGGGGAAAAGAGAGAGGAGTTAACAACGGCAGAGGTGTTACCAGAGAGGAGCACCTGTGTGGAAAACGAGACCTGTTTGCAGAGGAGAGTGCAGAGCACGTGTCACCAGTGCAGGCAGATGTGCAACAGATGTGCAGCACAGAAGTGAGTGGATGGCAGATTGTGGATTTGGCAAACTGTCCTCAGCACGGGATGGAGCCACCTTCTCAGGTAAGTGAGATAGGATTTAGAAGCTAAAAGTACTGTTAGAGAATAGAGCAGTGGAGCAGGGTGTAACACTGAGGTGCTTATCAGGGCAGGTCAGAAACAGCATCGTGGAGCTCCTCATAAACTGTGCTGCACCTCAGTGGAGGAGGGATGGAGGAGTGCCTCTCCATGCCATGCATTAGGCCTTGCATCCCTTTTTCCAGGCAAGGTTGCCTTCACTCCTGCCCTCTCTCATTTGCAGCTGATGGGTAAGTGAAGAGACCAGGCAGGCTCCTGGTGGAGCTTTGGTTTGTTCTAGACCCCTTTGGCAGCAGGGACATGTGGATGTGCTGAGCTGGGAGTGCCTGGGCTCCTGGGGGCTGTTGTTTCCTAACTTGGATGTCAGCATCTCAAAATCCCTTCCTGGCCCTGCAGATGCCTTTGGCATTACCCCTTCCACGCAGTTGTGCTGCTTCTGTGCCAACACAAAGAGCTGAGAGCTGGCTCCCAGAGCCAGCCCTGTGCTGTGTGTGAGTCCTGCCTGCTCTGCACTTGGCCTTGGGGCTGGCTGGGACTCCTTGTTTAGGACTGGGACTCCTCCCTGTCCATCCCCTCCATCAGAGACCTGCACTAAGGCTGGGGCAGGGCACAGAAAGGCCTTTGCAGCTGTGGACATCCTGGCAGGGGGCAGAGACTCCCTGGGGTCAGGATGGCAGAAATGAGATGTGCTGCCTCAAGGGCACCCATCCCTCTCCTCAGAANTTTGGGTGATCGATCTGATCCTTCCCCTCACTTGTACAAGGATTGTGGCTCTTTGCAGAAATGCAATTTGAACCCGGTTTAATGGTGTATAAAGAAGATTAAGGTTTTTTGTTCCGGTTTTGTTTCCTGCGAATACCTCCTCTTCACCCTCCCTTTGGGTTTTCTTTCAGCCACGCTCGTTTGCCTGGAAGAATTTTGCTACTGAATCATTAATCTGCCTTTATTTTCTGCTCCCATTTGCATATGAAGTAATTCCTTGTTCTTTTTGTTGTGTCTCTGCTCGGAGTCCTTTCTCTATGGGGGTGTGGTTTTGTCGCTCTCCTGTGTGGAAATTCTCGAGGAAGTGGCCGGGAGAGGCAGCTGGGTCAGGGAACTGTGAATGAGGGGTTTCACCTGACTCCTCCTGTGATCCCACATCACGTGTGTGAGGGGATGCCCGTGGTGGGGATCGGGTGCTTGTGAAGGTATTTGAGAAGGCTCAGCCTTGTGTTGTGCTTCAGCAGCTTTAATTCCTAGAGCAGGAGAACCTAAAAACTTGCGGAGCTTTCGCCATCTGTGCCTTTCACTCCTTTGTCCTATATTTAGCTTGGAAAAGCAAACAGATGAGGTGGTTTCAGTTCTTGCTGCTTCCAGGCAGGGCTGCAGTGCTGGGGAGTGATTGGAACGCAGCATCAGGGGCTCCCTGAGAGCTGCCTGGGCATCGGCTGCGTGCTTGTGTTCCCCAGCCTGGAATTATTCATGGAAGCAAATCTAACGCTTTAAAATAAAATCAGTGAGCTGCCCCTGCCTCTTCCTGGCCTTATTTGAAAGTAGCTTCTTCTGGTTGTGTTTTGTTTTAGCCGGTGTTGGTGTAGCCGCAGCAGATCCGCGTTCTCAGGGTGTGACAAAGGCCCTGTTTATCCACCAGCCCAACCGCCTCGATTTCCTGTGCCACTCTGGGATTTGAGTTCTCAGCACTGCAGTGGAAACCCTTGCCAAAATGGCTTTTATTTAATTTCGTTGGAGAGGTTTATCCCCTGCTGCCTGTAACAGCTGCTTTGTGACGTTTTCTTTTGGGACACATGTTGAAACTTGTGAGCTCGTGGAGTAACAGGCACACAGGACATGGCTTCCAGAGGAAATGCAACGTGCAGGCCTGCTGGGGACAAATAAAAGCTGGTGTCAGCAGAGGAGCAGCTGGACTGGGGTTTGGGGGCAGGTCTGGACACAGGGGAAGGAGAGCACAAATGTGTCTCACTGTGACAGGGACCCCAGAGGACTGCAGCTGAGGGGTAACTTGGGGAACCTCTGAAAGTAGGGTGAAAAGGGAGCAGAGGGGAAATGAGGAGTTAACAACGGCAGAGGTGTTACCAGAGAGGAGCACCTGTGTGGAAAACGAGACCTGTTTGCAGAGGAGAGTGCAGAGCACGTGTCACCAGTGCAGGCAGATGTGCAACAGATGTGCAGCACAGAAGTGAGTGGATGGCAGATTGTGGATTTGGCAAACTGTCCTCAGCACGGGATGGAGCCACCTTCTCAGGTAAGTGAGATAGGATTTAGAAGCTAAAAGTACTGTTAGAGAATAGAGCAGTGGAGCAGGGTGTAACACTGAGGTGCTTATCAGGGCAGGTCAGAAACAGCATTGTGGAGCTCCTCATAAACTGTGCTGCACCTCAGTGGAGGAGGGATGGAGGAGTGCCTCTCCATGCCATGCATTAGGCCTTGCATCCCTTTTTCCAGGCAAGGTTGCCTTCACTCCTGCCCTCTCTCATTTGCAGCTGATGGGTAAGTGAAGAGACCAGGCAGGCTCCTGGTGGAGCTTTGGTTTGTTCTAGACCCCTTTGGCAGCAGGGACATGTGGATGTGCTGAGCTGGGAGTGCCTGGGCTCCTGGGGGCTGTTGTTTCCTAACTTGGATGTCAGCATCTCAAAATCCCTTCCTGGCCCTGCAGATGCCTTTGGCATTACCCCTTCCACGCAGTTGTGCTGCTTCTGTGCCAACACAAAGAGCTGAGAGCTGGCTCCCAGAGCCAGCCCTGTGCTGTGTGTGAGTCCTGCCTGCTCTGCACTTGGCCTTGGGGCTGGCTGGGACTCCTTGTTTAGGACTGGGACTCCTCCCTGTCCATCCCCACCATCAGAGACCTGCACTCAGGCTGGGGCAGGGCACAGAAATGCCTTTGCAGCTGTGGACATCCTGGCAGGGGGGCAGAGACTCCCTGGGGTCAGGATGGCAGAAATGAGATGTGCTGCCTCAAGGGCACCCATCCCTCTCCTCAGAAAAGGTGGGCAGATGAGACAGGGCAGTTCTTCCACCCAGAAGATGGGATTTGTTCTGTGCCATTCAGGAATCTTTGGAATGGGCTCTGTGGCCTGCACCAGGCAAGTCAGGCCATGTCACCAGCTCTGCCTTTGCCCAGCACAGCAGTGTGGGGAATTCCCTGAGTCTAAAGAGTGCTTTTCCCCCTCAGCTCGGATTTCTTGCCCAAATGCTGCAGTCTGGGCACTGCTGTAAGAGAGCAGAGCCTGAGTTCCTGCTCAGTTTGCCTCTCCCTTGCCCTGGAGTGTTCTGCAGCATTGCTGCGTGCTCGAGCTCTGCAGCTGTGCCCTTGCTGCAGTCACAGGGTGGCACATGCAGCTCGCCAGGGCCCAGAACACCCTCAGAGTCAGGAAATGAGAGATTTGCTTACTACCAACCCTTCAGGCTTCTCCCAGTTTCCTGACCTTGATTCTAAATTACCTGGAAGCAATTTAGTGAGCATGGTGGGTGAGGAGGAAAGCAAGGAAATTGCATCTGGGAATGGCCTGAGGAAGCTACAGAATCTCAAGTGATTGAGGCAGCAAAACCTTTGACCAGCTTTGCAGTTTTGGCTTCAGCTGCTTTAATATCCTCCTTTGGTGATCAGGGAAATGATCTCTGAGATGATCATTTGCCTGAAATGGCTGTTGCAGCAATGGGAAGTACATGAAACCACAGAGCTGCCAGCTGTTAAACGCTGATAAAAACCATTCATTTTCCATGTGCAGTGTTCTGTTCCTGTGGTTCAGCACGTGCTGTTCAGCCAGGTAATGGTTCCTTTGGTGCCCCAGTGCCCAGGGTGGATGCAGAGCATGAAGCAGTTTGTGGCAGGACTTTATGGGGCAGTTTATGAGGAAGGAGCTCTGTCAGGTCCCAGCAGCTGCTGCTGGTGCTGCACCAAACCCCTGGTGATGAGCTTAGTTCTAAGTTCTTGCATGCTTAGAGGAATTATTGATGGCAAGGCAGAACCCCAAGCTATTATGGGTGAAGTAACATGCATCTGCCTCTTCTTTGTTCAGGACAGGGTGGGAAAAAGGAGTGGGCACAGGCAGGATGTGGCATTTTCCTTTCACAGAGTCTCAAGTCCTCCCTTGTAAAGTCATGTTTGCTATGCTGCACTTTGCTGGGATAACCAAGTGATCAGTTTTATGGAGCTGCTGGGTGCAAAGTGTTTCCAGCCCCTTCTGCTCAGCTCCAGACACCTGTGTGCCGTTTCTGGAATGCCAAATAGACTCTTGTTGCAGCAGAGGGAAATTACACTTGAGCAGCTCAGGAGGAAAATGTGGCCAGAGCTCCTTCACTGCAGCTCTGGGCTGCACTGACCCTGTGGAACCTCTCCAGAGCCCTTCAGCCTCACTGAGGGGAAGGGGCTGTTAAAGGGGATCTCCTTATTTCTCCTGGACTCCCTGAGCCTTTGCCTCCCCTGCAGCTGCTCAGTCGGAATTGGGTAATAACCTGTTTGTTTCTGCACACTGGAAACGAAAATGATTGGAGGGTGAAGAAGCGGAGCTTTGGATTAGTTCTTGTATTTATTAGGTTTCTTTCTAGTTTTCTTTCATCTGTTGTTTGCTTGGGGATTAGATTTGGGAAATTCCCTGGCAAGTGCCGAGGGTTTGCATTCCGGATTTGCTGAGAGCACGGGGCAGCTGGTATTTAAACTTCACTGAGTGTCCAGGCAAGGAGCTGGAAATAGCAAAGAAGGTGGAGCTCAGCCCCTGGCAGAGACCCGGCCTCCTCTCCTCTCAGATGAGTTCCTGGTTTGCTTTCCAGGGCTCCCAGTGAGGTGCTGGTGCAAGGAGCCTCTCAGCATTCAGAATGCTCTAGAGAAATACTTGCTGAGACAAGAAAATGTCCTTGGTGCCCAGGGAGGAGTGAGCTGCAGTTCTGCTCTGTGTAATGGTTCTGTCTCACGCCTGATCTGATTGGAAATGCTGATTTTCCTCCCTGCAAATTTAACTCTGAATTGGATTTTCCTAAGCTTTCCCTTAGCCTCGCTGTAGGAGGTAACACAGAGCCAAGACAAGCGATGACTTATCAGGATGTTTTGTGTTTGGCTTAGGGTGGCTGAGAGGCCCAGCCTTTCGTTCAATGCAGCTGAAGGCTGGAAAAACAGAAAGCTGATAATGGAAAGGCAGCAGCAGTGGCATGTGTGTCCAGGGACACCAGATGTGCCTAAATCCACTCTGATAAGGAGCGGGCTGGTACCTGGTTAAGTGGAAACTGTTTGCCCTGTAACCCAAGCAGGGTGAATGTCTCGGGCTGATTGTTCACTTGGGAAGGTGTTGCTGCCTCCCGGGATATCTGGGGTACACAGAGCTGTGCACAGGTGATGAGATGATTGTAAACGTGATGCTTTTTGTCTTCTTAACGATTGGGCAGTTTGGTGTTGATCGGATTCCCTTAAACTCTAAATGGCTTTGTGCTAAGAGGGTGTGATACCAACTCCATCTCATACTGTGCAATAATTAGTCCCATCCACTGCTAATTCAGCGAGTTTCTCTTCCTCTTGTGCAACTCTGCAGAGCAGCTCTGTGCCCACTCTCAGACAGAGTGGTCCCTGCTAACACCGAAAGTTCAAGGAGGTAAAATAACTTTTCTCCCTGTGCATCTTCGAGGCAGCTATTTTTCCCTTTTTACAGAAGTTTTGATCACTTGCCCAGTTTTATTTCCTCCAGAATTATTTTTAAGTGCATCCTCAGTCATGTGTGCTGCACTTAAAGCTTCTGCTGCTGCCTTCGTGGAGTGTAGCCCTGATTTGGAAAATCACTGACTCTTCCTTTTAGCAGTCGTGAACCTTTTGTCCCAGTAAACATGCTCTTTGGCTTCTGAGGTAAGAGGGTTTCATTTGAGGTGAAATGTCACATAGACAGAAAAAAATTAGAGACTTTTGGATTGTAGAAGATCTTCCCAAGGAACATGGAAATCCCACTAAGTGCCCTGCCTGAAACCAGACCAGGCAAGACTTGAAAAGACTTTTGGGAAGGAGAAAATCTGCATTGGTCAGAATGCAGTTGTTGGGGTTTTTTTCCCCCATGTCCAATTCCTGTCATAGTTGTTTAAATTACATTTTTGTGTGCCAAACCAAAGCAGAAAATCCTCATCTCTTCCCTTGCTGTGACCCTTTGGAGGCAAAACCCCCAGTGGTTCCTGGGCTGGTTTCCCACTGAGCTGATCAGTTCCTCCTTCCTGCCTTACCTGTGTTTGGGGGGAACTTTTGCTCCCTGCAGCTGTGGCTGGTGTCACGAGCCATGCACTTCCTTCTGCCAAGAGGTTTTGCTTGCCATTAAGCAAAATCAAGGTCACTGGTGTACAGCTAATTAGCTCTCCCATATAATAGCCATAGTGACAAAGGTATTAATAGAAGTGCTAGTGTGGAGCTGGGGGTGGTGGCTGTGTCCAGCAGCTGCAGGGAAGAGGCTGAGGCAGGAACTGAGTGTTTGAGAAGAAGGTTCCTGATCCATGTGGCAGCAGGGTAATGAGACAGAGATTTGAGGAGTTATATGATTTCAGATGTCTTGTGACATTGTCTGTCCATGCATTTGCTCAGTTGGAGACAGTGTGGCGAGACAGCTACAAATGTGAACATAAATTTATTTATGGTTCTAGCCTGGCTTTGGGCCAGCAGTCAGATTTACCCAAACTCCTCTTCCAGTCAGTGTGTTTGTGGCCTCTGGATATGCAGGCTGAGGAACTGGACAGTTGTTTTCAGTAGTGACATCGTGTTTTGATATATATTCAAGTGGCTCAGGTGTGGAGGTTACTCCAGGGGAAGCTCTGGGATTCCTGTGCAGGGTTTGAAAATGGGCAGTGTACCCTGAGAAATTTGGGCTGTGGTTTAAAAGAAAAAAACTGTTTCCATTTGAGATTTTTTTTTATTTTTTTTCCAAAACATCCAGCTTCTGTTGTCCCATCGTGGGTGGGGTCTGTCACCTCTGCTTTGGGGATGGAATGGCACATTTTGATGCCTCATGAAAGGCTTCTTAAGTGGACTCTGGTAGCACTGGAGGTGGGTTTGGTACCTGCTCAGCAGGATCTCTGCAGCCTTTCCCTAGAGATGCTGATAAAGACTTGCTTGCTTTGGCTGGATCCAGTTTCATACCTCACTCTATTGTGTCCTGTTTCACAGCTTTGGTTCTTCCACGGTGTGCTGGTGTTTTTGATACACCTACACACTGAAGGAAGGTGATGTCCTGGTTCAGACAGGTGCTTGTGTTGCCTGTAATCAAAAGAAAAAAAAAAACCCTTGTGTTAGAGTAGTAAAGTAAAAAGCAGATCTTTATTTGGAAGCTTCCAGGTGTCCCAGTGGTGATGGGAACACCTGGCATTGCATTTTTACAATTTTATAATGTTATTTAATTAGGATTTTTTTATAATGTTAATTAATTAGGCTAGCTAACAGGTACATCCAACAGGAGATTCAGTTGCTCCAGTAACCCTGGGCCAGCCCCTTGGGGTTGATCCAAGAGGTTCTCTGCCCCACTTCTTATTATGCCTTATTGTAGGTCCCTTCCTTGGAATAAGACTAAACAGTATTTTAGGAATGTGTTTAGAGGGGCAGCTTATGGTTCTAAAATCTGGGGGGAAAGGGTAGGAAAACTCCTGGAGCTACAGCCAAGCATTAGCAATCTGCAAAGCTACAAATGGATGAAAAATATATAAAAAGCTTAAGCATCATTCCCTCCCCATTTAGAGACTTGGCAATACAGAATTAGAGGCAACACTTGCACTTTTCCTCTGCATTACCAGCTGAAAGCAGCTTCCCCTCTGAGCACTCTTATCCTGGGATGAGGCTCCCAGGCCAGGGATGATCCCTCAGTGCAGGTGTGAGAAAGCTGGGCCAGGAGCTGATCACTGCCCAGGCCAGCTTTGGAGCTCAAGTGCTGGGTATTACCTACCTGTGCCTGTTGTGTTTGCTTTGTTCTCAGCCTCCAATCCCACGGGGACACGGTGACATCAGCTTTCAGCAGAGCTGCTGCTCTGACACAGCCCCAGGGTGCTCCTGGATGGCCTCTGGAGGTGTTTGCCCTCATTCTCAGCTGTGTCTGGGTTTGTGGGTGCTCACACCACGACTCCAGGCCCAGATCACACGGATTCTCAGTGCTCCCTGCCAGTGGAGCAGCTGTTGGAACACACTCTGCAATTTCCAGTTCCTTGGTGGGGATGCTGAGAAGGCAGGTTCACCTCAGCCTCCTCCCTGGGCGTGTTCCAACGAGGAGCCTTTGGTTAAAGGCAGTGACAAGTCTGAAGGGAATGTGCAGCCTGGCAGGAGCTGTAACCTTGGTCTGAGCTGTCAGTGTGTCCCTTGGGCTCAGGGTGGGCAGGGGACAGCAGGAGCTGTCTGAGGGGGAGGAGCAGCAGTGGGTGAACTCACAGCTCTGTGCTGCCCTGCCCTTCCAGCAGTGCTGACCCGAGAGCAGGCTGGGCTGCAGTGGTGGTGTTAAAAAGAGACAGCCACAAAAGTCATTCATTAATGAGCTTTTGCTTTCCTGGGTGAAAACAATCTAGAGAATGAAACCTTCCCCCGCTGACAGGGCAATTCTGGGGGGTGTAAAACAGCTGAGCTGTGGGAGTTTGGCTTTGGTTCTCTTTGGTTTTGTCCTAGGGCAGTTTTGCTGGTTTCCGGGATCCAGAGCTTTAGAAGGGAATTTTCAGTTTCTCAAACCTGAATTTAATTTAAAACAAAACAAAAAAATCCTCCAAATGTCAGTGTAGAGGTGTTTTTTTCTGAAGTGACCAGCTTGCCTTGGGTTTAAAAATGTCAGAAAGGGTTTAACAAAGCAGCAAACAAACTCTGGTATTAAAACAGCTCTGAAAAGCTCCTGCAGTCTCAGCAGCTTTGCTGGGGGCTGTTTTTGAGTTTCCTCTTTCTCCCCTTGTAGGTTTACCAAGAATCTCTCTCCAGACAAAATCAACCTGAGCACGCTGAAGGGTCAGGGCCAGCTGACCAACCTGGAGCTGGATGAGGAGGTGCTGCAGAATGTGCTGGAGCTGCCCACCTGGCTGGCCATCACCCGGGTCTACTGCAACAAGGCCTCCATCAGGGTGAGCAGAGGCAGCTGGAAATGGATTAAATTATCCACTGACAGGCAGAATCGTTGAGGTTGTGCATGGATTTACACTTTGCACACTGAACTCTTACAAATTCTTCCTCCTTGTGCTTTTTAGAGAAAAAAAATAGTGTTTTTTTATTTGCTAGAAGCTGCCAGATTGTTTAATTGCACGTGGTACTAACCACAGTTGCATTACACGAACTCAGAAGTTTTAAGGACATCAAAGAGACTTTCTATAAAAGAAGTATTATTCTATTCTGCCAAGTGACAGTAAAAATGAGCTTGTCTTACTCATCTGACGTGCTCTGTTTTTAGAGTCAGATCTGCTCAGTTTAGTAACAAACATTTGCTCTCCCTCCTACAAGAACTGCAGAGTGAACGTTGCTGTATGAAAATGGAGCTTTTGGTTTGTGCACAGCCTTCAAAAGGGTTGTGTGACTTCCAGTAACAGCAGCAGTTAGTTGTAAACTTTTAAAGGCCAGGAATGTTCCCCACAGCAGAATTTGACCTGCAGAATATCTGTTACTCCTGATGATATATGAGATCCAAAAGCTCAGCTGGGTTTGTAGATCTGGTGTCTGGAATGTCTTTTCCCTTGTCTGTGTCTCTGTTTGACCTGGATACATTGCAGAGACATTGCAGACATTGGGGCTCAGAAGGTTTGGGCTGAGAAGGTTTCCTCCAATTTCTGAAACTTTCCAATGCAAAGATCACTCTGATAACCTCAACTTTATTGTTTCAGATCCAGTGGACAAAGCTGAAAACACACCCAATCTGCCTGGTAAGGTTGCCTCTCTTGTCTTCTTTCCTTCCTTTCTCCCTTCTTCCTTCCTTCTTCTTTCCTTCACTTGCTTCCTCACTCTTTTTAATCTCTTCTACTTGAGAAAAATTCTGGAGAGGGAAACCACCAAGTGCTCAAATTTTCTTTGGACCTGAATCCTCCAGGCCCTTAGCACATAGGGCCACAATGAGTCCCTCATTTCACTGCAGGATGGAGCCAGATGAGCTCTCAGGGAAGTCCAGGGCAGCCCTGTGCCTGATTTTTGTTGTTTGTTTTCCCCACTCCCAGTGTTTCAGGTTACCCACTGGCACTGATGGTGTGAGAGCTTTAACACATGAGACTCTTGGAGCACTGAGACTCCAGAGTGGAGGTGTTCTGCCCTGGAATCTCACCCCAGGGCTGCTGGGCTGAGCTTGGTGAGGTGTTCATGGCTGCCACGTTGTGTCTCTGCAGTACCTGGTGAAGGTGGAGGTGGAGATGAGGACGTGTGAGGAGCCTCGGCCGCCCAATGGACAGTCCCCCATCGCTCTTGCTGCTGGACAGAGGTCAGACCCCGAGCCCTGCAGCTTCTCCCTGCCATCCTGCTGGGCTGTGGGAGCTGCTCTTCTCCTTGATTCACCACTGGCCCCCCTGCTCTCGGGTTTAAGTGCCTTTGGTGTTGCTCATAAACCTCTGTGTGAGCCTTACCTCTGCCTTGTTGTGTCTTCTCTTTGCAGTGGATATGGCTTTGCTGAGAAGGTCGTGGAGGGGATGTTTATTGTTGTCAATTCCATCACCATCAAGATTCACTCCAAGGCCTTTCATGCTTCTTTTGAGCTGTGGCAGCTCCAGGGCTACAGTGTCAACCCCAACTGGCAGCAGAGTGACCTGCGCCTCACCCGCATCACCGACCCGCAGAGGGGAGAGGTGAGGCCTTGGCTCTGGACTGGCATCTCAGAAGAAAAGTGTGATCAATGATTTTTCCTTGTTTCATTTCATTCTTCTGAGTGTTTTGGGGTTTTTTTCCTAATCCTTGGAGTTGTGAAATGTCAGCATTTTCCTGTTTTTCTCCTCCTGGGCAGGTTCTGACGTTCAAGGAGCTCACCTGGCAGACCCTGAGGATAGAGGCAGATGCCACAGACAATGGTGACCAGGATCCTATCACTACTCCTCTGAGACTCATCACCAACCAGGGCAGGATCCAGATCTCTCTCAAGAGAAGGGTGAGAGTTTCCTCCATGCTTTGCAGGATGTGGTCTCACTGCCTGGTGCAGAGATGATGAGTATTTCCTCCCACAGTCCTCAACAGCCCTTCTCTCCCTTCAGAAATGTTGAGCCCAAACTGATGGATCTCTCCATGTTTTCTGTCAGAGACAGTTGTGTTCTTACCAAATGTCAAAGCAGTTTCTTTCCCAGGGGAGGATCTCGTGGATGGAGTGAGTTTTTCAATCCATTTGAAGGTCCCAGGGAGAGCTGTCATCTCCTTACTGGGAGCTGAAAGCCTGGCAGCCTGATTCAGCTGTCAGTGGAAATGTGATGATTTAAAAAAAAGAATTAAACAGTGAGCAATTTGTCTCCTAAAGAGGAGGTGGCTTTGACTGCTTTCCATCTGAGAGGAGGTGCTGTGGACATGCACCAGATAACTCTCAGAGGAGTTTCACAGCAGCCTCTCTTCTTTCTGCTTTTGTGTTTTATGAAGACTCTGTTTGTGGAGGCAATTTTTGAAGTCCCTAACTCCTTCCTTGCTGTTTCAGACCAAAGACTGCAACGTGGTGGCCTCCAAGCTGATGTTCCTGCTGGATGACCTGCTCTGGGTGCTGACAGACTCTCAGCTGAAGGCCATGATGAAATATGCTGAGTCTCTGAGTGAAGCCATGGAGAAATCTGCTCAGCAGAGGAAAAGCCTGGCACCAGAATCTGTACAGGTGAGTCAGTTTGGATGTTGGTCTGCCAGGGAAAAGGACAGTTTTCCCTTGCTCTGAGTTCCCACTGAGCTTGTCCCCCCTCCCACAGGTCACCCCCCCTGCTCCCAGTGCCCAGCAGTCCTGGGCCCAGCCCTTTGGGGCCAGCCCCAACGCCAGCAGCATCGGGCAGTACTTTGACAAGCACGACATGAAGGAGTCCTCTTATCACCTGCTTATCTCCCGATTGGACCTGCACATCTGTGACGACAGCCACGCCCGAGAGCCAGGTCAGGGCAGCAGCAGCTCACAGGGGGATGCAACAGCTGAGGGAAATACAGCAGCCCCCAGGGAAATGCAGCAGCTCAGGCAGTGCTTTGCTGTCTGCAAGAGGGTTGGGAAGCACTGGGGTTCTGCAGTTTGGGATTTGAGTTTCCAGGCCTGGTTGTTACCATGTAAACTGTTGACCAGTTGATTCAGGTCTTTTCCTTGCCTAGTAGAAGACTTTGGTCCAGATTCCTAAAGATGGGCCAAAATCTTCCTAATCCTGAAAATTCTTAAAAATTTCTAATCTTAGCTGTGGTGTCAGTTAATCAGTGGTGGCAGGCAGAGCAATGTGGTTCTGAATTCTCCTGGAGCAGGGCTCAGATTGCAGAGCTGACTGTGGTTTCCTCTGCTCTGTTCCTCACAGGTGCTTTGAAGCATGGGATGCTGGGTGGTGCCATCCAGCTGACCTTCAGGAGGATGGCCTTTGATTATTATCCTTTCCACAGGGCAGGTAGGGAGCCTGTGGCCTCACAGCCTGAGGAGGGGGATGAAAAAGGAGTTTAAAGAACTGTTCTATGATTGCAGGCTGGACTGGAAGAAAAAAACCACATTTTTAAAGCTGGGATGTTTGCTTCTCTGCAGGAGATGCCTGCAAGCATTGGGTGAGGTACAGTGAAGCAATGGAGACTCGGGGACAGTGGGCAAAGAAGTTGGTCAGTGAATTCCAAAGCAAGATGGAGAAGCATTATGAAGAAACAGACCCTGTGTTTGCCAGGACTCCACTTTCCCCTTTCAAAAGGAAACCAGGTAATGGTATTGGATAAAACCTGTGAAGCAGGAGGTGGTCCCAATTTTGCTCCATCCAGCAAAATGTTTAGTTGATTGATTGGTGCAGGAATGCATAGCACTCTAAAAATCATAAATACAGTGGCTGGGAGAACACTGTAGAAAGGATGGGCAGGCTGCAGTGGATTATTGTTGAGTTTCTCCATAAGATACAAGGATGAAATTACATACTTAATACCTGGCTTAGGAATGTGTTCTCTTGCCACAGAAGATTCACCTTTCACAGTGTTCTTCCTTCAGGAGTCCTGAGTGTTTCTCCTGCCCAGCCGTGTTCATCCATTTCTGATTTCGGGACTGTTAGTTCTATTCAGTAAGCACAGAGGTGTTGGTGCAAAGGAGGAGACTAAAACCCTGCTGGTTGTGCCTGTGTGTCCCCACAGAGCCTCCCCAGAGTCCCCAGAAGAGCCCCCCAGAGAAGGGCCGGGCTCCTCCCACGAGCCTGCCCCGGCTGCGGCAGCCGCCCTGGCAGCGGCTGCGCTCCAGCTGCGTGCTGCTGAGGGTGGATGACCTGGATGTGCACCAGGTAGGGACCTCAGCACTGCCTGCACGTGGTCATGGCACTGCTGGAAAGGAAATTGTGTGATTCAATATATGATTCAAAGAATCAGGCAAATCCTACGACATCCAGAACACTGCACAAAGAACATAAAGGCTCTTGTGATGTTGCCTGTAAAACTTTTAACCCAAGAGTGAACTGCTGATTGTTTTCATGTTCAGAGAGAACTGCATAACCACGGGTTTCTGCCCTCTGTTCCTGTCTAAGCTTACACCAAGCATTAGGCAGGCCAGTGTAAAACAGTCCATGCCTGTGAGGAGTCAGTGAGGATTGTGGATTTTGGACAGAGGTGTTGAGTCTCACCTCAGGCTTTCTGCCCTGGATCAGGCCCTGCATCCATGTGCCCTGGATCCATCCAAGAGCTGCTTTTGCAGCACCAGATACTGTCTATGATGGACTTGCCAACGTGCTGCTGATCTTGCAGACAGCTGTAACAGATTTCTGTTCTGTTTGCTCATGTCACCTAATTCTGCTTGTCACAGCTCTCACTAGCGGTGACAGGAGACACAAAGAACTAAATTCCCTCAAAGGAGAGGAGTTGGCAATATCAGCAGGTAGAAGAAAATTACATTTTTGCTTGAAAGCAGTGTATGTTTGATGTGTTAATGAGGCAGATTGAATACAGGCAACTGCAGGGTCACTGGGACACTTGGGTTTGCCAAGTCTGAGTTCTGCACAACTGCATTTCATTCTGTTTTCAGGTCTCTACAGCTGGGCAGCAAAGTAAGAAACCCTCCACCTTGCTTTCCTGTAGTAGAAAAATCTTCAAACTCCCTGACCAGGTCTCTGCAATCCATATTGAATTCACAGAATATTACTTCCCAGACAATCAGGACTTTCCAGGTAATACATCCAGGTTAGCACCTTCTTTCACAAGTTTCTTAAAGAGCCATTAGTGGTCTAGATGTGTTAACTCTGTTACATATCTTCTGTCCGTTGTTGCTTAGTTTTCTGATGTTTGCCATCCCAGTAGTTTGGGGGTTTTTTTTTGCCTGTGGGAAGGTGGGATGGAGTTTGTGGACAATGTGGAAGCAGAGCTGTGCTTGCAGGAAGGAATTGCAGCAGCTGCTGTTTGCCCTGTTCCTGGGGTTCAGCCTTACTGAGAGCCCTGGGGCAGGGCCATGGGGGCTCTGGGTGCTGTCCCAATGGGTCACCTCATTCCTCTGGGTGCACCACAGCTGCTCCCCTCTGAGATGTGTCCCCCAGGGGTGGTGAAGGCCCTGCATTGGTGCTGTCTGTGCAGGTTCTGCACCTGAGGGGCCTTTCCTGCTAATCATGAATCTGTTTCCTTCCAGTTCCATGCCCAAACCTGTACATGCAGCTGAATGGGCTGATGCTGACCCTGGACACACCAAGTGTGCTCTGGATAAACCTCTTCTGCCTGGATCTGTGGCGCAGCCTGGAGCAGTTCAAAGCCATCTACAAGCTGGAGGACTCAGGCAAGAGGGATGAACACGTGGATGTCAGGCTGGATGGCTTCAGGCTGAAGGTACCATCCTTTTCCTTCCTCTCCCAGTCTTCAGTGTTGTCTGTGTGAAAGAACAGGAGACCAGGACATAGCTGGAGTCCATAAGGAGGAGCCAAACCTGCTGCCCTCCTCTGCCTGCTCTCTGTCTGCCACTCGTGCTGGTTTTGTTTGGTCTGTGGGCAGTAAAGCTGGTGCTGGAGTTCTCATCCAGAATTAACCTCTGCTGTCCCTTTCTCACCTCGTGTTTGTCTCTCTCCCCTGCAGCTCAGCATCCCTGTGGATAAGAAAGTCACGGAGCACCGGGACCGGCCGCAGGCCCTGTGTGTTTGCATGTCACAGGTGACAGCCACCAACACCCGCCACGCTCCCTCCTGCAGCTGCCAGGACCTGCAGGGCCTCTTCCGTGACTTTGCAGGCTCGGAGTTCTTCCACTCCAGCTACAGCCAGTTCCCCCGGGCACAGGACAGCTTCAGCCTCCTGCACACCCTGTTCCTGCACCACGCCTACCAGGTGGATGACAGGCCACAGAGGCACCCAGCCTTGCCCCACAAAACCTCTGCCTCTGAGGATCTGTGGTCTGTGGTCTTCAGTGAGCTCTCCCTGGGCTTTGAGGGGGCTGAAAGCTCCAAGGGCAGAGCCCTGAGCTTTATTGACCCTTTTCCCCTTTCCATATGGGCCTGCCTGCCCAAGAGGTGGGGGCAAGCTCGGATATCCAAACGACAGGAACTGGCCACCTCTGAGGTGAAAATCAAACCTTCTGCCAGCTTCAGCAACCACTCCAAGAACGTGAACCTCTCCAGAGAGCACAGTGTTTGTCAGAGATCAAAGACTGACCAGGATCTGAAGAATATCTATAAGGCTCCAGACACAATGGATGTCTTGGGAGAATCTGACTGTGAAGTTGATGAAGGAGTGGACAGTAAAGAGCTGGAAGCCTCTGCTGATATCCACGTGCTCATGTCCTCCTCTGTCCATGTCAAAATTCGGCTCAACCACTACCAGTACTTGGTGCTGCTCAGGATGAGGGAAGTTCTGCAGTCACTACAGGAGCAGCTGGCCCAAGATACCCAGGAAATGACTGGGTCTCCTTTAGAGCCCATGTCTGCTTGTGTGGGAGTTCTGTTCCACAGTGCTGAGGTGGCCCTGCTCATGAGCCCTGCCCCAGGCTCTGTGGTGGAGCCCAGCTCCCTGGACTCGGACAGCACCAGCCTGATCGAGTCCGAGCTCTCGCCCTCAGACAGCAAGGAGGGGCTGGCAGCTGAAGAGAAGGAACTGAAATCAGAGAGCAGTTCAGAGAAGGGCTTAGGCAGCACCTCAGAGCTCCCAGAGGCCAGTGGGATCCAGGACACTGGAGCCAGTGTCTCACTGGAGAGGCTCCCGAGGTCCGCGAGTGACGGAGCCCTGAGTGCAGCTCCCCGCGGGAAGGGCGCAGAGGAGAGAGCCTCGGTAGAGGAAGCACACGAAGCTGTGGAAGCCCTGGCTGCAGAAAGACCAGCAGAGAGCAGCAGCCACCCTCAGAGCCCCTCTGCTCTCCCTTCCAGCCCAGCCTCGGACACGCAGCCCTCGGGCAGAGGCGGTGTCACCATCAATGGGCAGGCAGAGCAGGCGGAGCTCGTCCCGCTGCGGAACCTCGAGGTGGAGCTCTCCAGTGCTCTGCACATCACCAAGGACGCCACGAAGGAAGCTCTGCACGCCACCATGGACCTCACCAAGGAGGCCATGTCCTTCACCAAGGATGCCCTGAGCCTGAGCCGGGACAAGATGACCTCCACCATGCAGAGGATGCTGTCCCTGCCCCCGGTCAGGTGAGGCTCCAGGGCTGTGGGAGGGGGAGACAGAGCCCAGCTACTCCCTTTATTCCCACTGTATTTGGATTGGAGATGAGTGAAGTGTTCCTCCCTTGGGGCTCTTCTGAGGATACTCAAGTCTGACCTGCAAGTGGTCAAAGACCAACCCAGCACTCAGATAACTTGCAGGCTCAGCTGCCTGCCTTTCTCAGTGTTTTTTGTTGTGTTTTTCTGCAGGGATGCTGTGCCCAAGGCAGAGGAGGGAGCAGTGACCCCGGGCCGGATGCGGTTCTTCTCCATGAACAGGACCTCATCCCAGCATTCCTTTGACACCACATCCGTGGATGGGAGTGGCCCTGAGGATGGGCTGTCTGTGGACAGTGATGGCAGTGATGGCTTTGTGATGCTCACAGACTCTGGTAAAGCCCTTGGCTTTTCCTCTGCCCATTCTCTTTGTGCTTTGTGCCACAGGCAACTCATCCCTGCTGTGTTCCTATGGAATCACTTCTGCTCCTTCTTTTTGAAGGTCTTAAGGAGTTGCCTCACAGTGGCTCTCCCTGCTTGTGTAGGTGCCTCTTCTTTGAGATGAGGAGGGTAAATGAGTGTGGGGTGACCCTGCACATGCCAGTGGTGTCCTGAGGGCTGTGCTGTGCTGGTGGTGGGTGCTACAAAGCATTTAGGAGGGGCTGGTTGGATATTGGGTACTCTGGACATCTTTCACTCCAACCCTGTGTTCCTTAAACTCATCTGAGGAGCAGGAGAGACCTCCCCAGAGGATGGTACCTCCAGAGAGGCCAGAGATTCAGGCAGATGCTAGTGTCAGGACTTCCAGAAAAAGAAATGGAATTGAGTTATTGTTTCTTTCATTTCAGAACCCAGCCTGGACCCTCTTCCTTCAGGGCAGCTTCCCCAGGCCCACAATGACATGGGCAGCAGAAGCAGCCTGGGGGCAGAGGAGGAGGGTGGAGTGTCCCCTGAGGTGAACAGCTCCACATCCCAGAGTGAGGACCCCAGTCTGCAGCTGGTCAGTGCCTGGCACTGGGGTTCTGTGCCTGAGGGGCTCTGGAAGGGAGGTGTTTGCTGTGACCAAAGAGCTCTTGGTGGCTGTTTCAGGTGTCTGTCCTCTTGCTGAAGATGAGTGATGTGAACTGTGCAATAGAGGTGCAAGGAGAGGATTTGTCTGTGGCTTTACAAGTGATGAATGTGGATCCAGAGCAGCTGAACAACGTTGGCATGTGGCAGTTCCTGCGTGGCTACGTGGGTAAGGTGCTGCTCTGGGACTCAGCTGCACTGCTAGAAGTGCCTTTTACACCAGGCTCCCTCAGGGAATGTTCCATTAACTGGGGCCTCAGTGCTTGGGGTGGTTGGGATTGAACACAAGTCATGTGTGAGGGTTCACATCTGGCATTTGAAAGATGTTTCCTAAGTGCCTACACAGTCAGGCTCTGTGGTGCTTAGTAATCATTGATTGGGATTTTTTAAATTGCTGCTAGGATGTATAAAATAAGTTAAAAGAGTGGATAAAACTATCTTGGGAAACTGCAAACTTATTCCTGCTCGGAAAAAAATGCTTTTTGTCTACAGTACTTCCCCTAAATTTGAACTTAAAAAATCCCAACAAGCTAAACCTAAAAACAATCAACTATCCCCCCAACACTTCAAAAAATGTAACCCAAACAAAACCAAGTGAGCTTTCCACGGGGCCCTTTCTGAGCTGATGCCTGGTCACTGGTTGTGCAGCGAGATCTCTGTGCCCCAGCTGCAGGAGATGCAGGAGCTGCAGGGGTGCAGAGGGCTGGCAGCCCTGGCTGCAGGCAGCCCCAGCCCGAGGTGTGCCTGCGCCTGCAGTCGGGGCCGCGCGCCGCCGCTCACTCGCCGCTGGCCCAGCGCAACGGCTTCCTGCAGCTGCTGCTGCACAGCTGCTGCACCCAGCTCTGCACCTCCTGCCTCGCCAGCCTGGCACCCTTCCTGGAGGATGAAATCGTCCCAGAGGTGATCCCCATGGAGATCGAGGTGGTGGATGCCAAAATCACGTTGAAGGTGAGAGATTCCCCCCCCCGGGGCAGGGGTCGCTTGCAGGATTCCACTGGGGAGGGGATGCTGGGGGATTGCTGGGGGCCTCTGTGGAGCTTCTCTTTTCCTGAGAATGGTTGGTTTTGCTTCTAAAAGCTGCCCTAGGGATGAATGAGGAGCACAAGGGAGGTGTGTACCTGTACACCCTGTAGATAAAGCCAGGCCTTTCCCTAGGGTAGACTCACCCCCATGAGCCTGGCAGTGCTGCTGGTCAGGAACGCTGCTCCTGAGGAGGCTGCAGGCAAGGGAAGCCCTTTCAAGAGCTGTCACAGCTGCTCATCCCTTCTCTGCTTCACGTTTCTCCAGGATGACAGCCCCCCAGTGTACCCCACCTCCCCTGGCCCTGTCCCCATCACCCTGGCAGTGGATCATGTCGTGGTGAGGCGCAGGGATGATGGTGTCTTCTATCTCACAGGTCAGTAACATCCTGGTTTTACTGTCCCTCTGCACCCCAGGCTGTGCTGGAGGACACTGGGACACGATGGTTGCTGCTGGGAAGGCTGGGCTCTGAGATGGGAGCAGTCCCTGTGTGTGTTTCCTGCTGTGGGAGCAGTCCCTGCCTCTGTTCCCTGGTGTGAGAATTTGTGTCTGGTGTTTCCTTCGGCACACACAGACATTGTTACCTTCCAGTTTCTCCATTTTAAAAAGGGGAAAGAGAGTTTTATTTCCCTGTGTAAAAAGAGGGGGGGTGGGAAAGTAGGAAAGAAAGAAATTAAAGTGGTTTTTTTGTTGTTCTGAGAGCCCTGTTGTGTGAATGTCCACACCTGAGTGGGTTCTGTTGCTTTCCAGCTCCCCAGGGGAAGGACTCAGAGGAACAGGAAAAACCTGTGTCAGTCCCTGAGGAGCAGAAGGCCCCATCAGAGTCTGTCTCACCAGCCCCAGCAGCAGGAGCACGTGGGCTGCAGGTGAGTCACTGCTGTCTGGACAGCAGAGAGCTAGAAATTCTCTTTTATCTTTGTGTGTTTGCAGTCCTGGGCAGGTGTGAGCTGCAGGAAGGGAGTGCCCCAAGGAGCAGCCTGTGCCTCCTCCTATGAGTGTTTTGAGGAGTGAGGGCACCTTGCCCAGCATGAACTCACTTGTTCCCTTTCAGAGTCTGGTTGGGGATTATTTCCTGATGGGCTCCATCTTCCCCACTGTGTCCAGTTCCTTGTTAGAAAAACAGGAATTGAGAGGTTTCCAAAAAAGAGAAGTTCTGTCAGTGTGGTTGTGTCTCACTGTGTCATTCATCCCAAATCTCCTGCTTTGGTTTCCCTTGGAGCAGCTCACTGTGTGCCCTGAAAGCTCCTGCCTTGTTCTCTGCTTGTCTCTTGTAGCTCAAACAAGTGCCAGAGTTGCAGAGGGAGCTGCAGACCATGAAACTGGCCCTGGCAGAAGCCAACATGGACAAGGCTCGCCTTCTGCAGGAGGTCAGGAAGTACAACCCCCTGTTCCAGCTGTGACAGCACTGCCAGGGACAGGGGACCAGCACCAGCAGGGCAGCTTTGGTCCTTTCGCTGCCAAACGGGTCCAACTCCAGCACCAAAACCAGCTGTGACTGCAGAGCCCTGGGGACAGGGAGGGGTGAGGAGGAGTTTGCTCTGCTCTGGCCTGGGAGTGCTGCACTGAGCCAGGGCATGGGCAGCCCATGAACACTCAGCCCATGAACCCCAGGACATCCCATGTCTCCTCATCTGTGGGTGGCTTTCAGCCTCCAGCTTTTGTGGTGACATCTGGAGATGGTCCTCCTTGGGGTTTCTGTTTCTTTTCACTCTTCCCTGTTGTGCTCCTGCCCAGCTGTGCTCACCAGGGGCCACGGCAGGAGCAGGGGGGTCACCTCAGCACCTGGGCAGTGACAGCACAGGGGTGGCAGAAGGGTCAGGGCTCTGCTGGGAGAGCAGGGCTGCAAACAGAGGTGGCATTTCCCACTGTGGAGTGAGGGCACACAGCTCACTGTTCCCACAAGAACAGGGTCAAGATAGAAATTCCTTTTCCACCAGTAATTCCTTGTGTAGAGATGGATGCAGTGTATGAGACTTAGTCCAGTTCATCCCCACTTAACCCCACAATGTTTGGCTCTATTGATGCAGGAATTAATTCCTCACACTTACACTGTTTAAACTGACTATCAAAGAATGGGGTGAGGGGAGTTGGTTCAGTCTCAGAGGGAGCTGACCTGGGTGTTTTTTGGGATGCACCTTGTCCTCAGAGCTTTGTGTGCCCGAGTTCCCAGTGGGGAGGGGGAGCAGCTGTGGCTGCTGAGGAAGGAGCTGTGGGGTTTCCAGCACTGGGTGGAATCTTTCAGCAGGGCTGAGGGGCTGCCTGGGAACCAGAACCTGCCAGCCCTGATCCCAAAAGGAAAGCCCTGGAACACACCTGTGAGGAGCAGCTCCCTGTGAGCACCACTGGCAACTGCCCAGAGCCCGTGAGCAGAAGTTGGATTTTGTTTCACCAAACCTTGGTGCTGCTCCCTCTCCCTGTGGGGAGCAAGAGCTCTGAAAACTGCTTGCCTGAGGTGGGGATGCCAGGGTGTTCCTGCTTTTTCTTCATTAATTGCTTGAAAATGGGAGGTTTCTCTCTTGTGCTTTTTCAAATTTTCATGACATTTTGTGTGAGTATGGGAAGGGTGTGCCAAGGGTTTGCCCAGCCCTGGTGCCCACTGCAGGGTCCCACAGCTCCTCCCACGTGTGCAGGCTGAGCACAGCTGGGACCAGGTTGTTTACAGCAAATTCCTTCTCCAGCAACTTCAGTCAGTGGGTTTTGTTGAAGAATCCAAGCATTTCCTTTGCCTTGAAGACCCAGTAAAAAGAACTGTAACCCAAAACCCACACACGTGGGAGGACAAAAACCTCCTGGATCCCCACAGACTGTAAATATCAAAGTTTACTTTGTGTGGAGCCTTTTATTTAAGGATTGTTCCCCTGTTCCAGGGAGCCCTGCCCAGCACAGGTGCCATGGGGAGAGCACCTGGCCTCAGCACCTCCCACGGGGTCAGGAGCAGCTCCCAGGGCCTCTGGAAGGGGACAGGGGGAATGTGCAAGTCTGAACTTGAATTTGAATTTTAGGCAGTATTGCAACTTTGCTGCAGTTTGTTTCCACTGATGCATTTATTGGTTCTATGAACCACGAGCAGAATTAAACTGATTAATCTCCTTCCAGGCTTAGGCCTCTTTTCCTGCTTTTCCCTGCCCCTCCCTGTTTTATGGGCAGCTCCTGGATTTGAGACACTGGATTTGGAAGCTGAGCCATGACTTCAGCTCCCAGCACAAGTTCCCAGGGAAGCAGCCCTGCCCTGCCCCAGGCTGGGAGCAGCTCTGGAAGCACCTTGGGTCACACAACGAGCAGATCCCAGGTTACCAACACAAGAATAAGTTTAATGTACAAAAAAAAGCCACACATCTGGGCACAGATGGCACATCTGGACCAGCAGGAAATGCTCTGCAGCCCCTGGATGTTCCTGTCCCAGGTCAAGGTGCATCCAGGCTGTGCCCAGTGTGGGGTCCTGAGCCCAGCACGGGCAGGGACAGCAGGACCATCCCTGAGGGCCCCCAGGCCACCCCAAAGGGGCCTTTTGGAAGAGTCCACGTGGGAAGGTCCTTTAGGAAGCTCATTCCAGGCTCTCTCAGTGGAAGATGATCTTTTTGTACTTGGAGTTGGGGATTTGCCCCCGTGCCTTGAGCCTCCTCACAGCCTCCCTCATGTGCTTGGGCTGCAGGGGGGGCAGCTCCCCCCACTTCTCACACACATCCAGGGCTGCACAAACAGAGAGAGAGAGGGAGAGAGGGGTCATGGCAGGGGCCAGCTCATCATGAGATCTCATTATGCAGCTGCTCTGAGGCTGAGGGACAGAGCTGCCACCCCAGGCAGCAACACGGGTGGGATCAGAGGGGCTGTGAGCCAGAGCTGCTGCTGGGAGGGAGAACCATGGAACCCCCAGCCCTGTTCCACATCCTGCTCCAGGCAGGGAACTCACCCCGGGTTCTTCACTTGTCACTCACCTTCCTCCACCACCTCCCCCACAAACACCTTGGAGATGCCCGACATGGCGATGACGACGTTCTGGGACACGGAGGTGCCGGTGATGGACTGGATGAGCTGGGACAGGGACAGTGAGGACAGTCAGAGCCCTGCACGCTGTGACCCCTCACCCCCAGCTCCAGGAGGGTCCCGGGGCAGCGCCCAGCCCGCCCCACTCAGGCTCTCACTGCCTCTCTCGTACCCGTTTGATGGCGGCCTTGGGGAAGGCAGAGCGCCGATACATCTCGTACCGGTTCAGCTGCTCCTCGGAAAAGGAGGAGACCAGGATCCTGCGGGGGAGAGAGCGAGTTACAGCCGTGTGAGGGCCCTCCCGCGGTACCGAGCAGAGGGGAGCGCTGGGCTGGAGCGCGGGGTGTGAGGGGGAATCTGGAACGGGGCTGCGGCTCCGGGAACACAATTCCCGAGCTCCCAGGAGTTCGCCGGTACTCACTGCATCTTCTGGATCTCGTCCTCGTCCACTTTCTGCTTCTTCTCCTTGCGCTCCTTCAGCTCCAGCTTCACTTTCCTGGCCGCACACGCCTGCAGCCCCGCGTCGTCCGCGTCCGCCGCCTCTCCCTCCGCGCCCCTCACCTGCACCAGAGGGCAGCGCTCGCTCTGCGGCCCCGCGGCCCGGCCCGGCCCCGCTGCCGCTCCCTCCTCACCTCCCCGTCCGCCACCTCCGCCTTGAGCTCGCCGCCACCGCCAGCCTCCCCCACCTCGCCTTCTCCCGCTCCCTCCGCGGCTGCCGCTTCCCCCGCAGCCGCCGCCCCATCGCCGGCGCTGGGCGGGGACGAGTCCGCGGGCGGCGGCTCCGGGACAGCGGCGGCACCGAGCGCGTCCCGGGCCGGGTCTGCCATGGCCGCGCCCGCGGCGCCTCCTGATGACGTAACGCTAAAAGCGCCGCGAGGGGCGGAGCCTATCGCCAGGGGAACGGCGGCGCTTGGCGTCTCGTGATGACGCACATTTACCGGCGACGCTGGGGCGGAGTCTGTAGTCATGGCAACGGAGATGCGACGGCGCCACCTGCTGACCAATGAGAGCGAGCGCCGCGCCGGGGGGCGGTGCCTGTTACCGCGGCAACAGCGACTCGACAGCGCATGCTAATGACGTCACTACGGGCGCCGCGATGGGGGCGGAGGATGTCGCCATGCCAACGGAGCGCCAACGGCGCCTCTTGATGACGTAAAGCTGCGGGTACCGCCATGAGATGCGCGGGGCCGGTCCTGTCGCCATGGCAGCGGGGCTGTGGCGGGAGGCCTCCGTGGGACTCACTCCCGAGCCCTGCGCGCTCCGAACGAGCGGCTCCACACCCGGAGCGTGCCGGGACACGGCGTTAGAGCGGCGCCGCTGCCCGGGCCCCGCGGGGAGAAGCTCCCCAGAGCCCCCCAAATAACGGCGGCCGAGGGACCCCGGCCAGCGCGGAGGGGCGGGGCCTGTGCCAAACCCCGCCCCTCGCACCGCCCACACGCGCATGCCCCGCCCAGGCCCCGCCCCTCAGCGCCTGCGCCGCGGCCCCGCCCCGGAAGTCGCGCGGGGCCCGGGCCGCGCCGGCCATGGGGAAGGAGCAGGAGCTGCTGGAGGCCGCGCGCACCGGGAACCTCCCGGCCGTGGAGAAGCTGCTCTCGGGGAAGCGCCTCAGCTCCGGCTTCGGCGGCTCCGGTGGCGGCGGCGGAGGAAGCGGCGGCGGCTCCGCGGGGGGANCCGGAGATGCGAGGGGCCAGAGGGAGCTCCTCGGGCTCGGCGAGCAGCCAGGGGCCGGTGGGCTGCGAGAGGAGAGCAGAGGGGAGTGACTGTGTGTCTGTGTGGAGGCGGCACTGCCGGGGCTGGGCACTGCCGGGGCTGGGCACTGCCGGGGCTGGGCACTGCCTGTCCCCTGGGATGGACCCGCGGCTGTGCCGGGGCTCCGGGCTGGCGGCTCTGGGGGGTCTGCTGTGTCTGGAGGGCTCCGTGGCCGG
>VWYE01028324.1:108802-124007 GCA_013398995.1 Alaudala cheleensis
GGGAGAGGAGCAGGGTTTGGGAAGGGTGGGCAGCAGCCAGGCTGGGAGGGTGACATGGCACAAAGTGCAGGCCAGTGCCCAGGAAGAAGCCATGGTGGCCCAGAGGAGCATTGCAGCACGGCTGGCTGGGCTGAGCAGGCACACCTTGAGAAGTGTTTGAAATGGGGAGAGCATGAGATGGTTTATTCTCTCTCTATAGAGAGGTGTGAGACTTCACCAGGTGCTAGAAACCCTGAATTCCCACCAAGATGTGTATTGGATCAGATCTCTGTGGGTGCTGGAAACAAACATTAACTTGGAGGTGTTCTGATCCCACGGACATTGTCTGACAGTGAGCAGAGGGTGACACGTTTTCTGCCATCCCAAAACACTAAATTGACACATCCATCCCGTGCAGGGGCACTGGCAGGTGGGGGAGGGCATCTGCTCCACCACCCTTTTTTCTGCACAAGTTCCTTTTGATGACATTTTCAGTCCAAGCTCAGAGCTTTGTGCCTGTCAGGAGGGAGCAGTGCAGATGGACATGTTGGGCTCCAGACACGATGCTCCATTGCTGTTGGCTGACTGACACGTCCCGTGGGATCCTGCAGCTTGTTAAATCATCTCACAAAGGAGAAGGGGGAGGGAAAGCCTGGTGTGAGGTTGCCAGCTGTAGCCAGCTCGGTGCTGCATCATCAGTTTTGATCAGGAATTTGTGCCTGCCCAGGGTTTCCTTCTATTTCTCTGGAAGTTCTCAATGAAGGGAAGGCCAACAGAAAGTCTGGCACCTTTCTAAGGAATTGTGCTTCTGAGGGAAGCAGCCTGCCCATCTACGTGCATCTTGCTAATTTTCCCTTATTTATTTCTTTTTTTAATACTGTATTTTCTTCCACTTAGTGCATTTTCTCCAGGGCTGTGGGAGCAGAGCTGAGCTGCAAATGGGGAGTGGGGAATGTTTACCTGAGCAGTGCTCTGGTTCCTGTTTGCAGTTCCAGGATATTGGTTTATGACATTGATAATGCTGCTCAGTTCACTCCATTTCTGCAGGAATGTTTTGATTCCTTTTGCTCCTATTCCCCATAACCCCATCTAGTCAGATGCAAAAGAGAATGAGCCACAGAATCAGTGTTCAATGAACCTCAGTGAGAGGTTTGTCAGCATTTGGCAAATGTCAAATCTCTGTCTTGTTTTAGGGGTCACTTTCCTGCCTTGAATGAGCCCGGAGTTGATGTCAGACCCTCCCATCTCCATGCAGGGTGGCTGCATTCCCATTTCCCTGCTCCTCCCCTGCCATCCTGCTGCCTTTGGCCAGGGTGTGCACAGGGGGATGCTCCTGCTGCCACACACAGCAGACCCCAGAGCTCCTGGAGCCCTCCCAGAGACACTGCTTGGCTTTCCCTGACCCTTTTAGCACTTCTCCCAGCAAAGCTTGTTTGGCTCTGGCCCTGAGGTCAGAGCCAGTGTTGGATCCTGTGCTGTGGGGCTGCTCCTGCTCCATGGGCTGTCATCAGCTGGGAATGCTCCTTAATGGGAGTGGGTTGCAGAGTGCCTGTAATGGTTTTAAAAATCAAGAGCAGACCTATATTTTTCCTGTCCTGCAGCTCTTTATTTGCCCCTGCTCAGAGGGATTCTCTGATGTAGCACACACTGCACGCCTGACCCGGCCCTTCTGTCCCCACTGCCACCCCCCACCATACACTGAGTTTAAATAAATGCATTTTCACTGCCAGGAGCCATCCATAAGGCTGGGGCTGGCCTCTTCCTAATGGGGGATTTTAGCTTGGGTGGACACATTTCTGTTAGTGATGCCAACCCTGTCTGGTCCCTTCCTAGTGTGAGCTGCAGTCCCAGGAGTTAAATGTGTGATTGTTATGGGTCTGTGCCAACCCAGCCTCCCCTGGAAATGAGGAGTGGGAGATGGCACACTGCTTCTGAGGGAAGCAGATGAGCTCACCTTCTCAGTTCCTGAACTGATCCTTCACAGGCTGCTGCCACTTTGCAGACCCATGCAGGTTTCCTGCTCCTGGCCACTGCAGCTGAGGAATGAGAGGCTCTGCTCCTTTCCATGGGAGAAGGGATCATTTGGCCATCAGAGGGTTGGTGGCTGCACAGTGTTGCTCCACTGGTGGAAATGCTGGTTTCTCACAGCACCCTGTTGACCTTACAGGGGCTGAACTGTCTGCAGGTGTTGGGCAATGGGGCTGGAGCTGTTGGCAATTGTTGCTGAGAGCTGTTGCTTCACTCAGAATGAGCTGGTGAAGTGAGAGCTCTGGCTCTGTGCAGAGGCCCAGGCGTGTCTCTGACTGCTGCAGTGTGTCAGTCCAAGTGGACTGAACCTGAGGATTTTCACTGGGATCCCTGGTCAGAGGCTCTGCTGGAAGTGGGTGTGATCACAGAGCCCAGCCTTGGCAGCTCTCGTTCTGCTTGTGCAAATGTCAGCTGGGTCACTCCCATGGGCCTTTAATGGTCCCTGCTTTTCCTTGTACATTCTGGCATCTTGTACTTGACCTCATGACCCTTTGAGGAAAAATCTACTCAGTTTTCTTATAGCAAATGAAAATCTGGGCCAAGACGTTGAGGAGTGCAGAAGTGGAAGCTCATGGCTTTGGCTTCCTTTGCAGCCACTCCAATATCTGGAGTCTGAACAACTGTTCCCCTTGGGCTCTCTCAAAACCTGTCAAGGGGGGCTGAGAGTCCCTTGCCTCAGCAATGCTCTACTCTCATCTTCTCCAGCCTGGCATCAGCCATTTGTTTATAAGAGCTGTTGTAGGATCTGGTAGTTGGGGTGTGGGAGCAGCGGGGTCCCCGCTCTGCTGGAGTCCCACCATGCCCAACCCTGCCCCATGGCAAGGGGGCTGCAGCAGTGCCTTCCTCACACTTCAGAGAAGCACAAGCAGCTTCCTAACCCTGAGGCCTTGCCCAGAGCCTTTGGGTTGTTTGTGTTCCCTGTGTAAGCAGGAAATACCAAGCCAGGGTTGTGTTTGGGTGCAGGAATCCCAGGGCTGTGTGCATGGGGATATCTGGGGTGTGTGACTGACCTGCTGTGGTGGCCTCTGGGCAATGGACTCCAGGGAATCCGCCCCCAGCCCTCACATGCCCTCCTGACACTGCCTCTGAGGTTTGAGTGAAGCACACAAACATCTGGGGCCAGTGCTCAGCTGCTTTAAACTTCCTGCTGCCTTTGGGCCAAGCCACTGGTGTGTGCTGGTGTTTCATTGTGCTTTCTGTCTTTGGTGTTGGGTGTGTAAATACAGGGGGTGCAACGGCTCTGAGCTCTCCTGGTGCTTCCTTCACCCATGTTAGTGAGTCCAGAAAGGTCAGTGGCCCCAAAGGTTCAGCATTTGAGCTGAAAACACCACATTGTTCTCTAGGCTTGGCCCTGCTTTAGCTCCTTGCCTGGGGTGGTTTTGTGAGCACAGTTACTACTGCAGTTGGGAAGGAAAAATGGAAAAGCAAGAGGATAAATATGGTCCTGTTTAAAGGTACTTTGGGGTTTCACTGTGACCTAAAGCATGTGCTTTATTCAGCAGTTTTCACAAGCAGGAAACTTTATTTAAGGCCTACAGCACTTGCTGAATCATGGAGCAAGAGGAAACTGAGCACGAGAAATGGTTTCAATGGAGCAGATTTTGGTGTTTTCAGAGCTTTCCTGATGTCCTCAATGTTCAGTCTCAGTTGTCTTAAGCAGATGCCATCAGGAGCAAAGGGCAGGTGAGACCTGGGTAATCCTTTGAGAGCAGAGACCACGGGGTGAAAACAAAGCCCTCTTTGATGTGAAGGGGGATTGGGGGAGAAAAGAAATCAAAAAGCAGCAGTGGTCAAATTGGCTCCAGACCTTTACTGGGGACCTGTATTTACAGCAGTCTCCTGCCTGTGCTGGGATTGGGGTTTCTGTTTAATCAGAAACAGCCCAGAGTCACAGAGAGTTGTGGGCTTTGTGCTCTGCTTTTCTCAGCACCCTGTTTCCACACCTCAGGACAATTGTGTGGCCTTTCTGGCAGAGCTGAAGAGGAAGAGGAGGAAAGGGAATGATGTACTTCACTGCAATCCCCACATCTAAATATAAATAGTTCTTCTCTTGGATTCTTCCAGTCTGATCTTATGGGTGATTTGACCTTTCTTTGATAAAAGCTTTCTTTATTTGCAGGAATAAAAAGGCAAAGGGGAGGAGAGGACACAGCAGATTTTTTTTTTTTTTTAGTATCTTTAGTTCCTGGTTTTTGCAGCACCCAGTTCTCAGCTCCCTCCTGGGCTCCAGCTCTTCCCCTCCTCTGAGCTCCTTGAACAAACTTTGCATTTTCCTCTAAAGCATTGACCTGAAGATTTCTGAGGAAGTGTTTTGTCATGGGGACACCACGCTCCAGTGGGGACAGATGCCCCAGGCTCTGGTCCCCAGCCCTGCCCACTGCACCAGTGACCCTGGTTTTCCTTGTTTCATAACTTCAGCTGAAAGAAAGAAACATTTGTGTTAATTGCTGCTGGTTTTTCATGTGTTCACCCTCGAGCAGTTTGAGCTCAGTTTAATGTGTAAAACCACGGGAGGCTGGCACTGCCCAGCTCACAGCAAAGCAAAGGCAGCACAGGTGCAGTGTTAGAACTGCTCCAGACTGCACACAAGGCTTTCTGGCACTAGTTCTAACCATTAATTGCCATGTTGAACCCAGCAATAAATTATTTGGGCAACCACACTGCGAGAGCCCAGTGCCAGGAACAAACCAGAGCTGAGTTGCAGCTCAGTCCCCTTTGTGCTTCAGGACTGCAGGGCTGGATCAGGCAGGGCATTCCCACACACCCTGAGTGGGGGTTTTTGGTGTCTCACTGACTTTCTGGGTGTGAACAATGTTATCAGTGTGGAGGTGCAGTGCATGTGTGTGTCCTGCTGCAGCACAGGGTGCTGTGTGTCCTGCTGGATGCCTCGGGATAAGCCTCTCATCCTTTGCAAATTGGATTTTGTGGCTCACTTGCCTGTCCTCTTGGATAAAGTTTCCCCTCAGCTGCCTCTCCTCTAGCAGAGCTCGGGTCTGTCTCAGGACTGCAAAGCCTTTTATAATGCTCTGCAGATCAGGATTCACTTGGAAGGGATGGGGACAGACTTTCCATTTCCCACTGGAACATGCTCCAGAGTGAGCCTGCTGCTCCATTCCCTTCTGCAGCTCTACTCAGCCTGCACGAGATTCCCCCTGGTTTGGTCTGGTGCCTTTCCTGCTGGGTGGCACTGAGCTGCTCCTGCCTGGCAGCCCCCAGTGATGCCTCTGGGCCATGTCAGTCCTTGTGATTTCATGCTGGGGAAGAAATGGATGGCTCAGAGAAGGCCAGCTTCAAACAGAGCCACAGCTGGCTGATTTTAAACCATTTCAGCTGGGGATCAGAGGGTACTGTTAAGTTTTACCCTCAAAGATAACAAAGCAGGAAAATGCTCTAGATTAGCACAAGTGGGATTGTCAGGGCTTGTCATAAGCCCCGTGTCATTCCTAAAAGGATGGTGTGTAAAACAGGCCAGCACACACAGATGATGGGCTGTGCTGGAGAGGGCCATCATCAGCAAAGCTGAACAGTTCCAGTTTGCTTATAAGAATGTACTGCTTTGAGTGTCATTTCTGGGAGAAATGAAATTTCTCTAAAGCAATACACTCACTGGGGAGGGACAGCAGACACCACACTGCTGTCACAGAGAGCTCAGGAGCAGCACTGGCCTCTCACTTGTGCCATTCTGTGCTGATGTGAGCAGGACACCCTGCAGGGGCTGGGGAAGAGTAATCCCTGCCAGGGTTAATACTTCAATCTGTGCTGCCTGACTTTTGAGCAAGGGAAGGAAGTTCCTGCTCTCAGAAGGGAGACCACCTACTCTTTGGTAGGACTGCCAGCAGCTGACAGATGGAAGTGATTTTGGGACAGTGAGGAATCACAGTGGTGACCAAGAGCAGACTCTGTATCCCACAGTCTTTGACTTACACCAGCCCCCTGTGACTCTTGCTGTGGAGAAGGACAATTTCCCAGAGCCATCAGAATTCTTCTGTGGGGTGTGAATGAGCAGTGGGTCCATGGTTTGCTGTCTCTTGTGGTTCAGTCTGACAGACACATGTTCCTCTGGAGATGCTTTTTGGCAGGCCTGTGTGTGGCTGAGGGATGTGTGGCAGTGGGAGCTCTGACTGGGAAGCAGGAGGTGAAGCAGAGGAGTGAATCCATGTGCTGCCACCCTGACCCCTGTGTGACTGCCCCTGACCACAGCTGTCACACACCCACCTTGGTGTGAGGGCTGTGCTGGCCCTGCCCTGTCCCTGTTTGCTGTTTGCCTAAGTGTCCCCTGTCTGGTTTTTGTCTTGCAGCATCTGGAGGGGCCCGAACGTGAACTGTGTGGACAGCACTGGATACACCCCGCTGCACCACGCTGCTCTCAATGGCCACAAGTGAGTCCTGTCCCCGTGCCCGGGGTGGCAGGGGGTGGGGGCTTTGTGCTTCCCTGGCCACCGTTGTGTGGCTCATTCACCAGCTGAGCTGGTGCAGCACTACTCCATCTTCAGGGGAAGTGGAGAATGTCAGTGATGTGGGATCTTACATCTCCAAACGCTGAGGTTTTCAACCAGCCTTTTGTTTCTAAACAATTTGAATAAGCTGTAAAGCTGTAAAACTGTGAAAGGGGCTGCCCTGGTGACAGTCCCTGCAGCCTTTCTGGTGTCCAGGCTGGTCTGGGCCTGCACCACTTCACAGTTGCCTTGAGTGCAAATGACATTTTGAAGTAACTTCAGTGTGGTTGATCTCGTGTTGCTCCGTGCTGCCTGAGATGCTGAGAAATCAGACAGAGTTCAAGTCTTTATTCACCCTCATTTTGCTGGTGCAATTCACTTTGCAGCAGAGGCTTGTGGCCCCTGCTCAGCTCCATTAGTGTGGAGTTAATGTGGATCATCCCTGAGCTCATCTCAGCAATGCTGATTTCTCTTTTTTTTTTCATTTCCTTTGGCAGCATTTAATAGGAACACTTAAAAATCACATTTCAAGAGGCTCTCTGAAACACTCCTGTTCCCATTAACTTCTTGTTGAGTGCTTGCTGCAGGATGTGAGCAGTGAAACAAGGACTGGGTGTCTCAGTGCAGTTGCTGTCTCTTGCAGGGATGTGGTGGAGGTTCTGCTGAGGAACGACGCTCTCACCAACGTGGCAGATTGCAAGGGCTGCTACCCCCTGCACCTGGCAGCCTGGAAGGGAGATGCTGACATAGTGAAGCTCCTCATCCACCAGGGCCCTTCACACACCAAAGTGAATGAGCAGGTCTGCCTGATTTTCTCTGATGTCTCATTGAATCACTTCCTGGGCTGACTCCTGACCCTTCCCAAAGAGATGGTTATGAGGCCCTGCTTGCTGGTGGGATAAGAAGGGCCTAAAGCAATACACTCAGTTCTGAGTTAGTGGTAGGATGAAAAGGTACTTAAGTTTTATAGAGAGACACATAAATATGAGAACTGCTCAACACTTAGGAAGTGGTCTCCTGCTTCTGGGCTTCTAAAACTAACCCACAGTTTTCCTTTCAGCTGCTGGATAGCTGAGCAGGTTTCTAGTTCTGCAGAGGATCCATTGGCTCCCTCCTTTGGGAACTAATCCAGGCAGCTTTGTTCAGTCTCTTTGGCCGTGCTCTCTTAGCTGCTCTCCTGGCTTGTCTCTGGCACTTGCTCCAGTTCACTAATTTGTAAGTTCTAAGATAATTTTAACACCACTTGCCCCCAGATAAATCCCTAGCTTAACCTTAAAGAATTATTTTCACAATCAAGCAAGAAAAAAAGGCCTCTTGGATTTGTTCCTTTTTGTCAAGCTGATGGTTTTGGTCTGGGGTGCAGAGGGAGTGAGGGCTGTGAGACATCTGTGTCCAGAGCAGAGGGCTGGCTCCTGTGGAACTGCCCCGTGGACATCAGAGCTATCTTACATTGCAGGGAACTTCTGAAATGCCACTGCTGGAAGGCCCAAATATTCCTGTTGTTGCAAAGTTTTGTTTACAGGAGCTGGTTTCATGAATGAGGCCAGCTGAGTGCTGTCCCTGAGCTGCCCCTCCCTGGGTGAGTGTAACAGACACACAGTGACAGGCCCAAATCAGGTGGCCAAAGCTGCCATGGGCTGTGCTTGTCCTGTCCCTAAAGCAGGAACCTCTGCTTTATCAACTCCCAAACCACTCAGGTGTTCTTTCAGGAGGAAAGGAATAAACTAAAATTGGTTTGCCTGCCTTGGTTCCAGCAGGCTGAACCTGGGCATTCATTGCAGAGGTGATTCCCAGGTAGGTCAGACAGCCCTGGCCTGAGTTCAGCTCACAGTCCCTGCTGTTGATTTGCTCCATGGTAGTTTTTCAGAAGCTGGGGAGCAAACTCCTTATGGAATCAGGTTTAGGAGTCCCAGTCCTTCTTTGTAGGGACTCAGGTGCCACACTGAAGTTTCCCTGGACAGATGCACCAGGCTGCCCCAGGGATAAATGCTGCTAAAACACCATGGAATGAAAAATCTGGTTGTAGTGGAGGAATGATAGAGAGTTGCACTGAGCAGGAAGAACAAGGAATGTGTGTTCTGATGTCTCTGATGACAGTTTTCCAGTTTGGGGCTGTGGTTAAGCATGTCTCCAAGCACAGCTGCAGGCACTCAGTCTGATTGCACAGGCTGCAGTGCAGGTCACCCTTTTCAATCACTCTGACCAGAATTGAGTGAAAGCCTGCCGTGTAAATGTTCTGCTCTGAGTAGGGCAGCTAGAGGGGTGATCTCTGCAGAAGATCCAGAGCTTAGTAGGATCCTTGCAGGTAATGTTTCATTAATGTCTGTTTAGTAGGAGCCCAGTTAAATGAGAGAAGTCAGCTGTGGAGCCTGTGCTTGGAGCCTGGTGCAGGTTCCAGCAATCCCAGCTGGAATGGCTTTTGCTGGCCATGGCTCTGACTGGAACAAGATGCTGTGTCCTGGCATTCCACCCCTTGGAGTCACCCATTGCTTTGTTGCTGTATCTCACCCATTTCATTATCACATTTTTTTTTTCTTTTTCCTCTTCCTTTTTGTAGAATGCTCTTGAGATCAAAGAACTCAAAAAGTACGGCCCCTTTGACCCATATATCAATGCCAAGGTGTGTACTTTGCTGTCAGCATTTCACTGCATCATCACTCCAGGCTGCACTCGCGTGCTTCCAGGTGCAGTCATACCTGTTCACTCTGCAGCTGCTTGGGGAAAAGGAAAATGGGACCATTGATTCACTGTGGGTTTCTCTCTTCAAAGCAGTTATAGAAACATAATTAAAGGAAAGCTTTTCCTTACTTTCCTGGGGGCTCCTTCCTTGCTTAGCCTTGTAGGACTCGCAGTGATGGTCAGTTTGCTTGATTGGGCTGGATGACTTCCCAAAGGTAATGTTACTTCAGTTTAATGTTCTAGGTTTTGTTTCATGTGCTGATGTTGCTGATAAATGCAAAGAGAAGGAATTTTTTTTTTCCCTGCTTAACCATGGTTGCATTTTCTCTGTGGGCTGTTTGGAGTGAATTTTGATGCCTTTTCTCCTCCCAAATGCATAATGCTCTGTGTGTTGTTGGGTGGACAGTTAATTCCTGTGGTGGTGGGGAGAAGGGAGGGCAGTGATGTTCCTGCCTCCCTTCCCAAGTCCTCCATGTCCTGCTTATTACATCAGTCTCTCTTTTGATGTTCAGTCTGTGGTGTTGTTTGACCCTTCAGCCCTGGTCTTCTGTTCCTGTTTTCTGGCCTGTTTTGCTCCTCTCTTGTTTTCAGTTGACACAACATCAGCTTGTGCAATGGTGCTGAGACTGAGCTGTTGAAGAAGCAGATCAAATTCCTGGTGGTGGTTTCTCAGGCACCATTCTTTAGTTTCATTTCTGGGGACTCTGCAAGCCATGGGTGGCAAACAATCTGTTGCTCTGCCCTGAGACAGCTCTGCCATGAGCCACCATGCCCCAGCTGCTTCCAGCCAGTTCTTTTGGATCCAGCCACCCATGGCAGATTTCTGTCAGAGTTTCCCTCTGCTTGGTCTGCAGGACCTTAGAAACACACAGCCAGAGCTGCTGTGCTTGCAGAAGTCCAGATGGGAATTTTGTGCCTTTATGTCCTCTGTGGAAACATCATAGTTGAGCAGTTCAGTTGCCTGAAAGGAGCTCTCTAAAACATTGTCAATAACCAAGTAAAATCCTACTCCAGTATTGGGATGTTGAATGAAGAAGGAATGGAAAGAGAAAATATCCAGGGAGTTCCCTTTTCTGTGAATTTTGTTTGCAGAGTCTGCTAATTTGGGTTTTATACGGTGGAGAAGTGCATTATTGAAAACCTCAGTTCAGTGTTCACAATGGCTGAGGTGCTCTCTAGAGCAAAACGAGATTTTGTGAATCTTTGCTTTGGTGTTAAAGAGAGAGATGATTTACACACAGTTGTTGGGTTCATCACAAGTTCTGAGCAGCTTTGTACCAGTTCCTGGCCAGGTGTGATGAAGAGCATGTGGGGTTGTACCTGTCACACAGACTCTGTGGCCTTTCTTGGGCAGTTTATTCAACCCTTCAGATCTCTGCAGGTCAGAAAACTTTCCCTTATTTCAACCAAACTCCCTCTGCTCAGTGGGAGCCATCTCAGGGGGTGCAGAATGGACACAGCACCTGAAGGGGCTGTGGATTCTCCACTTGAGCTGAGGAGCAGCAGGGCTGTGTGTGGTGAGTGGTATCACATTACCAGGGTTTCAAACCTGTGCTGGAGCCCATAAGAAAGCAGAGCCATCCCTGCTCTTGTCCTGTTCATGCTCTGCAAGATGGGCATTGCTCCCAGCTCCTCTCTTCCAGCTGAGAGCTGGGGGGATGCAAGGATTCCTGCAGGAATGCAGCCCCTCAGCCCTCCTGAGTGCTCTGTTTTTCTTAGTTCTGAAATTTGAAGCCATGTGCCTTCTGGCTGCTGGAATGGAATTTTCCTTTTCCATCTCTGATCCATCTGTAGGTCTGAGCACTCCTTGCTGCTCTGGTTTGTGCCTGGAGAGGTGATGCAGGAAGGGAGCAAAGGAAGAAGTGTAATATTTCTGGCTGCTCAAAACTCTCCCAAAATGGAGGCAGTAAAGACTCAGGCAGTAGTGGGAGTTTCCACTGCACAGTCTGGAATTGGGAGAGACTTGCTGTGATGGTTCAGGGCAGTTTTACCACCTGGTGATCTGCAGGAGGAAAGTCTGGGGATTTTGCCTCGAGCATTGGAGCCCCAATCTGCTTAGGGAAAATTGGACTGAATTGCAGGGAAGAGGAGGGGAGTCTCCAACAATTACGTTTTTAAACGATGTTGTGTTCCCATTTCTGAGCCCTCAGGCAGGTGCTTGGAGCTGCTGCACACTTGGAAGCCCCCTGAGGGACACGTACCCTGTGCTAGGGAGAAAGGAGAGGGGGCCAGTCCTGGCCAAGGAAATCCCAGGGCTGGCACGAGAGCAGCCCCACTCCTCAGAGGGGCTGGGGTCAGCCAGTGTTTCCACAAAGCCTGGCAGTGAGGATCCCTCGTGGCAGGGCAGGCTGAGAGCCTGGGCCCAGCTGTCCTGGGCTCCCTGATCCCTGTTAAATGGGAATAATGGGATTTGCCAGCCCTGGGAATGCCTGGGAGCAGCAGTGTGAGCTCTGATGTTCTCTACTCTGTCCCCTCTCACTCCATTTGTACATTTTCTGTGCAGATTTCTGTGTCCTGCAGTGCCCTCTGTCCACGTGTATGTGCCTCCCCCCAGGACAGAGCCTGTTTGACTTGGACCTTCTGTGCTGCCAGTGATGCTTTGCCCCTGTTTGTCCCCTGTCCCTGCATGTGCCTGATCCTGCCTCCTTCCCTACACTGCTGCACAAACTGCAGCTGCTGGAGCCTCTCCCTGCTCCCCTCCTGCTTTGCCTGTGGCTGAGAAGTGATGCAAAAGCCAGATACAAACAGCTGGGGGATTGACAGGACTCCTGTGAGCCTGAGAGCAGCTGAACACCTCAGCAGGATCCGAGTGCTTGTGCAGCCTCATGAGTCTGTGACGTGGTGCAAAATACTGAGCAGTGTCCCAGGGTGTGCATGTGCTCTCCCAGCAGGCAGGCAGGGATCACATTCCCTTCTGCAGTGGTGCTGCTGCCTCCAGCAGGACAAGAACATTCTGTTTATTTTATTGGAAATGTTGTTAAAATTACAAATTCAACCACGATTCTTGCAGTTGAAGTGTGTGGCTGTTTGTATTAAACTTTTTTGGGGGTTATATTGTCAGATAGTTGTTTCTAAAGTTCTTTAACCAGAATCCCTCTCTGGAAGACACACAGTAGTAAACCTAGAAATTTGAGAGGAACTTAATTTGAGAGAAGGCTCTGTTAGATCTGGCCATGTTCCTATTTTGCACCTACACCTACAGGCTGTTGGACTGCTCCTCTTTGGGCTTTGCATTGCTGGTTCTTAGCCTGGCTGCTGCTGCACGCTCTGGTTTGGGTCTGGCTTGCAGCTGGGGGTGCTCCCTTGTGGCTGACACCTTGCTTCCCTCAGCTGAGCTGAGCCCTGCCTTGTTCCTGCCCTGGTGGAATTGCACAGCTCTCTGGTTCTGCATGGGACTGGGGGCACCCTTTCTCTAAACAGCCAGAATTGCAGAGGTGGAATGACTTATAACCAGGATAAGTGGGAATTGAAACAATTGAAGTTTAAATCTAAAGTGATGATGATGATACAGAATTCACACAACAGGTTGCCTGCCTTACATTCAGCCTTTTATTTCTGTGGCACCCTGAAGTGTGGGATGCTGCCGAGATGCCAGACTGCCTTGCCCAGGTGCCAGCAGCATTCATGTAAATCTGGATACAGCTCAACATCCCTTAAACTTTAAACTGGCCCCTGGATTGTGCCCCTGGTGCTTGGAAAGCAGGCTGCTCCTGCTGCAGTCCCTCTTCCCCACAGCTGAAGCGCGTTGTTCTGGCCATGCCTGCAGCTGTGGCCGGGCTCAATGAGCCTGTGAGGGGGACACTAAACACCCCGGGGATTTGGTGAAACACAGCTCAGACTGGTTCAGACCGGGCTCTCTGCCTTTCCCCACTGCTTTTCTCTGCCCTGTCGTTGGTGTGGAGGCGCAGAGCCCTGAGCTGCCCCCTGTGCCCCGCAGAACAACGACAACGAGACGGCGCTGCACTGCGCGGCCCAGCACGGCCACACGCAGGTGGTGAGGGTGCTGCTGGAGGAGCTCACCGACCCCACCATGCGCAACAACAAGTTCGAGACCCCCCTGGACCTGGCGGCGCTCTACGGGAGGCTGGAAGTGGTCAAGATGCTCCTGAACGCCCACCCCAACCTGCTGAGCTGCAACACCAAGAAGCACACGCCGCTGCACCTGGCGGCCAGGAACGGCCACAAGGCCGTGGTGCACGTCCTGCTGGATGCTGGCATGGACAGCAACTACCAGGTATCTGAGTGTCTGAGCGGGGCTGGAGGCTGGGGGTTGGAGAAGCTGAGCAGAGCTGTGTGTCCTGCTGGGCTGGGCTGGGCTGTCTGTGCGTCTCTGGGTGCTCGGGGAGGCTGCCCAGGGTGCTGTGCATGCCTCACGCCTGTGCAGGGGCTGGCCAAAGCCCCAGGCATGGAGTGAGGGAGAGGAGCAGCCCGTGGCTGAAGCTGTGCTGCCCTGCAGTGCTGTGAGCTCTTGATAGGCAAACCTGTCTCTTCCTATCAAGCCACTTGTGAATGTGCTGTTTTCACAGCAATGGCTCAGATGTGGGTCTTGTTTCTCCTTGTCAGGACATGAGCTCTTGCCAAGCTGTAGAGGGCCCTTTGTTGGTCTCTCTGATGGAACCATCCCCATTTTCCACCCCACATCCTCAGCACTGTAGTAACGTGGATAGTCTGTCCTCAGCCTTAGGTAGTGCTGCCCACACCTCGTGTACAACGCCGTGTATTTATTGCTTCCATAACCCTCTCAGCCATGCCTCCCTCACCATCCCCTGCTGTCTGGCTTCATGCTATGTTTCCATTTAATTTGCAGACTGAGAAAGGCAGCGCTTTGCACGAAGCTGCTTTGTTTGGCAAGACAGATGTGGTACAAATATTGCTGGCTGCAGGTGAGAGAATGTTCCCCCTTTGAAGCACTAATGTGGTGATCCCTTCACCCAGAGCTTGAGGAAATCCCTTTCTAGTGCAGCAGGTTTCTCCATCCAGCTGTTGGAGCTCCTCAGAGCAGGATATAGGAGAGGTTGGCTCTTGGAGTTTGGCTTTTATTTGTCTCTAGAGTGCCTTTTAGCTGCCCCCAGTGATGATCACAAATGTGATGAAATGCACAAAGCTGCAAGTAGTCAGACAATATTCTTGCTTTTGCCCTCTGTACCCCTGTGGCCACAGGTATTGATGTGAACATAAAGGATAACAGAGGTCTGACTGCTCTGGACATTGTGAGGGAGCTTCCTTCCCAGAAAAGCCAGCACATAGCAGCTCTCATTGAAGGTGGGTAATGCAGCTCTGCCTCTGGGGAGGAGGGGAAAGCTTGGGGTGCTGATTGTGCTGGGGCAGGTACAGGATGTGCTTTTATAGACCTGGAAATTGCTGAAAGCAAAGCAGCTTCAGGCTGTGTTGGAAGAACTGGTGCTGAAATGCTGGGGTGAGCTTCTCCAGACCAAATGTTTGGAGGAGGACTTGGGGGGATTTAGGAGGATTAGTCCTTTGCTGAGGGAGTGTGGCGTGATTTTTACAGTTTAAATGGGCTTAATTGAGCTTTGTTTCGTTCACTTTAGAAGTTAATTAAAATTAAGGATAGCCTAAATCTGCTTGCAGAATGCAAAGGAGAAGCTTTAGAAATGGTTGTGGTGTAACTCCCCTTTCTGTGTCTGTGTAGGCAAATCGTTGTCCACAGATCTCACATCCTGCTCCTCCCCTCGTTGTGAGGCTTGGGCATGGAATTTGCAGATGAGATTTACAGAAAAGGCCTTGATTACTTGTGTTTTATAAAGGAGCTTGGTCCATTGTGTCTGTCCAAATTCGGGAATGAAATGTGACATCTTGGCTAAATTCATACCTTGTAATTACGCTGTCTGCATTTCCTCTCAGCTGTGGGGAGGATCAGAAGCATTTGGAGCTGGGGTGTGTTACTCATGCTGAGCATTTGGGAGCTTTGCAGGTTCAAAGCACTTCTCAGACTTTTAACTAAGCTGTGCCTGTGAGGCTGGAATGTTTGAGCTTTATTCTGAAACTGAAGACAAAGATGGGCTTTAAAACCGAAGGTGTTGCAGATAAAGGCTGTTAGTTTTCCCCAGGAGGGAGCTGCTGTT
>VWYE01028326.1:0-20020 GCA_013398995.1 Alaudala cheleensis
AACAATAAGGATTGATAGGAAAGATTACAATAAGGGCTGACCAAGCAGCTGCAGCCAACATGTAGCTCCAAGAAACTAATTTATATATATATTTTAGGAGCATACTAAATATTTTTCAGTTTGCCAGATGAAAACACTTCTCATCCTAACAATCATTTTATTATCAGTTCCCTGTTTCAGCTCTCCATTGGTGACCTCAGTCCCCCAAACACAGCCAGGGGAGTGTTTCTGTCAGGCTGGCCAGACTCCAGAGCTCAAATTGCAGATTTGTTGGTGGGACTCCTTGAGCCAGGGAGTGAATGTGCTTCAGAAATTTTTGTTGGCTCTTATTGCTCTTCTTGAAATAAGCTGTTGAGAAAATTTTACTAATGGCATCTCTGTTCACATGGAGGTGCAGAATCCAAATACCACCAGTTCTTTATTCTCTCCTCTCCTGCACCTGCAGGAGGCACTGGGCCAGGTCATGGGACCCTGACATTCCACCAGTGGTGACCTTTCCATTGATATTATTGACAGAACTGAGGGAAGTAAAGGTGATCCTGTGAAATTACCTAGGCCTTACTCAGAGACTTTTCTTCAAAGGCATCTGCACTCTGACTGCTGAAGCAGCCTATTGTTTTGTGGGTCTGTTAGATGTGTCCTTGCTCCAGGAGAAGCTGACAGCAACAATAGCAAAAAATAGGAGTGAATATCAAGTATACACTGTAATGCATATTTCATCAGAGCTCGGCAGCTCTTTCTCTGACTCAAAATAAATTCTCCTCTTTCACTCTGACTCCCAAAATGTAAACACAACACAAAGCCNTGCTGAATCTTCACCAAATCAGTCTGGGTGCAAGAAATCAAAATACAATTTAAGCTGGACAAATTCAGGCTGAGCAAAAGACTGATGTACTTTAATAATGAGAGGAATTAAACTTTGCAGCAAGGATTTTGATGGATATTCCATCTCAGGCAAATTTAGATGAAGGTTTTAAAATTTATTTTATTTTACTAAATAAGGAAGTAATTTAAGCACAGGCATATTCAATGCTATCCAAAGTAGATGAACAGTAATTTCTCCTAATTGACAGAAAATCTCCTGTTAATGCTTCTTCCACAAAGCTGTCAAATATATTTCTTAAGGAAAGGTAGTTGCTATCAGTCCTCCTTTAGAATAATTAACCACTGTTTTACAGCTTCATGTGATTTAAAGAGCCCTGCCTTGCAGTGAGTGATGACACAGTCATGGCATCTCACCCAAGTTTAATTGTCTAATTATTAAATGTGTTGTCTTCTCTATCTATTTCTGGGGCTAGTACATTAATTACTAAGATATAAACAGCAGAGGAACTATGGATGGCCATTAAGAAGCTGTTTTTAAAACTAGATGGTCTTTCCAAAGTGTATTTTAATTAGCTGACTGGCTTTGCCTTGAGAAGCTCTCAGACATTCCATAATTGTATCTCATGAGCTTTCTCAAATAAAATTATCTCTTTCACAAATTTTATTCAAGCTTGGCAGGAGAATTTCAGAATATTACAGTCCTAGAGGTGGAATCTTTTTCTCCTTCGTAGTTAATCTAGAAACTTTCAGTCTAAGTGCATTTTCCAGTTCTGTGGTATTGGAGGAGAAGTGTGAGGCTTTATAGCCAAAGGGGCTGTAAGTCAGAGTTATTTGAAGGATTAATATGCCAGAGGCCATCATCTTTCAATATTGCAAAATGAGTTAATGGCTTTCATTGCATAGACTATAAAACCACAAGGGATCCTACTAAATTTTGACCTTCTGTCTGTCATTGGGCGCTCAGTGTTACCCAATGTCACACCCCGCATTTGAGGGAGTCAAAGAATTTAAATTTCAGGGTTTGTCAGGTGTGTGTCATTGGCAGAGAAAAGGAGAAGCCAAGGTGTGACCAAAACCTGAGGTTGCCAAGCATGGAAATCAATTTGATATCCTTTTCCTACTGCACATTTGAAGATAAATTGCACCCTAATTGCACCTTAGCAGTAAAAAGGCGACCTACTGCATCCACAAAATCCAGATCTTTGCCTGCCAGACCTGTGTGAAAACTCCTTTCCTGAATACAAGTGAGTGCTCTGACTGTGAAAGAGGAAAAATTGCCTGTGTCACCTTGGAGTACTGAGCACCACCATCATGGGTGTCTCTGAGGAAAGTGGAAAAAGAGAAACCAGCCAACCCCAAATATATTTGGCTTGTGGTGTACTCAGGAAAAAAATACTCCTGGAGCCCTTCAGGCAACTGAGGCATGACACAGAATTGTTATCTTTCTTCATGAAAGCATTTTGAACATGTCAGGAGCATTTCATCTGTTTAGGATGCTGTGAAGGAGAAGTCTGAGACCATGCATGAGTGGGGTTTGAACCATCCTCCCCACCCTTCTGCAAGATCCTTCTAGGTCATGGCTGAGTTCCAGTTTGCAGGACATGGTGAGGAAAGACTGTGTGATCACCCACAGGGCCAAGTTTTTTCCAGGCAGAAGTTTTGCTTTTCAGAGGATGGGAGAGAAAAAAGCAGAAACAGACAATACATTGGTTGTGGGGCTTTTTTTCAGAAAGTTCCTGGTGTCAGGATCATGAGGGTGACAGGTCTTAATAACCCAGACCAGCCTCCCCTGGACCTCCATCTGTTTTGGATGTGGATGTGGCAGCCTCATTTAAATTCAGACCTGTGCTTTAGTCCTTGTTTGACCTAAACTCTAGATTGGCTGGTCTCCAGTCCTGTCTCTGACCCTGCCTCCTGGATGGAATTTGGAGCTGTAACCCTCTCCTCAGATCTGTGTTTTGTCTTGTCCCATTTAGATCCTGACAGGGCCCCCTGGAGGGGCCATGGACCCTTTTTCTGCAAAAAGGTCAAATATTGGAACAAGGGCCCAGGGAAACTAAGAAATCTTCATCCTTGGAGACAGTCAAACCTCACTGGCCAAGGACCTGAGCTGACTGGGAGAGGCCCTGGCACAGAGAAGCTGTGGCTGTCCCATCCCTGGAAGTGTTCCAAGCCAGGTTGGATGGGGCTTGGAGCAACCTGGGATAGGGGAAAGTGTCCCAGTTCATGGCTGGGGGGTGGAATGAGATGATCTTTAAAGTCTTTTCCAACCCAAACCATTCTGTGATTTTGTGATTGGATTTACAAAAATTTGGCCCTGTTCTGATGGGGGGACTGGATGAAGAGAGTTGTTACAAAGGTTGTTTCCAACCTGTCTTATCCTGTGGCTCTATTAAAATCCTTAAAAAAATAATTAGCCACAGAAACTGCAGAATTGAACAGCACAAATGAACACCTGATGTCTGAAATCACAACAGAATGGCTCTTCTCCCTGCCCTGTTTCTTCTCTCTGCCTTTATTAGCAGGGGCTGGTCTCTCAAAATGGGATTATTTCTCAGGAGCTCATCTGTTCCTTCTGTGCCAAGAACAAAGAGAAAAAAAAATTACAAAAAGTGTGATGTGAACAGGATCATTGCAAAGTAAAATGTTTTTCAAAGTTTCCCAGGAGGTATCACTGGTTTTTTAGGTCCATCTGGAATTCAATCATTGTTACTTGCCAGCTGCTGCTGGGACCTTCCAGTTGTTTCTCCTCTCCTGGACACAACAAGGAGTGGGAGCAGTTTTTGCTGCTGATGTAACTCTGAAGGACAGCCACATAAGCTGGGAATACTGGCAGCTTTTTGGTTCTGCTTTTTGAAATGGACCAGATTTATTAAGTACTGTCTTGGCTGCTTACAGCTGGGGTAATTGGGGGGTACAATTTCTGAAATTCCTCGCAGAATACAGCCAGCAGAATAATCCCTTTGCTGCACAATCCTGACAGCTTTATTTAAAGTTACAGGCTCAGTTTTGAAGGGTACATATGATAGGATTTATATTTTATATTTTATGCCCTGAAAGACAGACTCTAAAGGCATGCAAATTTCTCTGCAAAATAAGCCCATTTGGCTTAGAAAATAAATAATGAGAGTTTATAAACTCTAGATAATAACCCTCACTATCTACTAAATTGACCCTGATATAAAAACAGCAGGAATCAAATAAAAGTATTTCCACTTGTTTAGGCACCACAAAATATTTTGCTGCCCCTTGCAGTGTCTAAATTTGGATTACTGGCATTCTCTAGAGAAGAGCTATAACTGCAACCTTCTGCAGGTGCTGAACTTGGGCACTGCAATCACTCCCCACTACCTGAGATCAGTTGTATTCCTCAGCAGTGAAGAGTCTGACAAACACATCTCATTCCCAGAAAGGTGCCTCATCTTTTCTTAAGTTTTCTGGAAAGTGATTTGAATTGCATTTCACAGATATTTGAAGAGTTTTGTGAACGCTGTTGGGTTTAGTTGCCTCAGACACCTTCAAGCTTAAGGTAAAGAGAAACAACAACAAAAAATCCAACTTAAAGCAACTGTTTGGGAAACAACTGTTAAGGTGCTTGTCAATGCCAGGGCTGGAAAGTGAGTAGACATAAATTTTTAGAAGAAAAATCAATGGACCCCTAAGGTGCATTTTCCTGGGTGTCTCAGAGCTCGTCCTGCTTTGCACCCCATATTGATGCCTCGGAGGTTTGGCCTTTTAGTATCACACGAATCTAAAAGAAATGTGATAACACTGAACATGACAATGTGTTGCTAAAAACAAGCTGCCAAGCAGCTTGAAAAAGCTGTCAGACTACCTGTCAATAAATGTGCATTGTTTGGTGGAGTGGATCCCAGCTGCAGATTGCAGGAGATGAGAGGGTGTTGCACGCCCCACAAAGTTTCTCCTCCTCCCTGCAGGGTGTCAGGACAACGAGGATGCAAACAGACTGAGGGCATCAAAAGGGATGTCTCAGTAACATTATTGACCTTCCTGGTGCATATTCAACCAGGCAGCATCTCAAAACTTCTGTCAGATAATGAATCAAGGCATTAAAAAACAGGATGAAGCCTTTTGCCCCTGGGTTACTGGTCTGAACCCAGACAAGTAACAGATTTTGAGATGGGGAACTATTATGAGGTTGTCATTTGGCCCAAACAATAAAAATTAAAGGATATTCAGATCCAGGATTTCATTCAATCAAGGTTTGACTTCAGGGAGGTAAGGCAGGCTTTGCCAAAGATGTGCATCATGTGGTCAAAAACCAAGTTCATATTTCCACAGCATTATGTATATTGTTAGCAGTACTATTGCATCAAAGCACTGTTGTACAGGGTAACCACCCAAATAATGAGTTCCAAGTAGATTTTTTCAGGCTGTGTTTTCCCTGGNTAAATATTTCATTCTGGGTAGATTTTTCAGGCTGTGTTTTCCCTGGTAATATCAGAATTACGGTATTTATAGAACCATGGAATCATTACTTTTAGAAAAGGCTTCTAAGATTGTGAGGTCCAATATTTGACCCAACACTTCCCTATCACCCAGCCCAGAGCCCTGAGTGCCATGTCCAGTCATTTCCTCAACACCTCCAGGGATGGGGACTCCAACACCTCCCTGGGCAGCCCCATCCAATACCTGACTTCCCTTTCAGTAAAGAAATTCCTCCTGATGTCCAGTCTAAACTTCCCCTGGTACAGCTTGAGAACCTCTTCTCTTGTCCTGTCCCTGTTCTCTGGGAGCAGAGCCCGACCCCCTGTGGCTGTCCCCTCGTGTCAGGGAGTTCTGCAGAGCCACAAAGTCCCCCCTGAGCCTCCTTTTCTCCAGGCTGAGCCCCTTTCCCAGCTCCCTCAGCTGCTCCTGGTGCTCCAGCCCCTTCCCGAGCTCTGCTCCTTTCCCTGGACACATTCCAGCCCCTCCATGGCTTTCCTGAACTGATGGGCCTAAAACTGGACCCCACTCTCCATCCCAGCAGACATCATTAGCTCAGTTAAATCTGCACTGAATTGTTCACTAAAGTGCAGACAAATGGGACTGAGCTTTTTCCATACTCACATCTGCCATAAAACTCACATAATTCAGTAAAAATAGACATATCCACTGGAGGAAGTTTAAATAATATGGTTTTCATATCTTAAATAAGAACAAAGACAGACTGGCCATAAAACATTTGAAAATCTTAGTAGTGTCTACATATAAATAAATATGCTCAAAATATTTTCAGAGAGTTGACAGAATTTGCATCTGATTGATATCAAAAGGCTTCAGTTTTCTTTTCTTAACAGTACAAAGAAAAGAAACATCTAAAGCAAAGCATATTGGGCCTGTAAGTTTTTGGTAAAGATGTGAGAAACTTGAGATTTGTCTAAATCATTTGGAATCAAATGGAAAAACATATGTCCCTGTGTGAGAGACAGAGGAACACTTCAGAGGCTACTCCAAGGACAGTGTCTAGATTGATACTGGCTTGGTCTGTCCTCACTGAGGGAAGACACAAGCAAGAAAAAAAATATCAGAAAAGAAATTACTGAAGCACTAAATATTATGCATAAATAAAAAATGGAAAAAGAGAACATGGGAAGGATGTAAGTTTTTTGACATATAAAAAAAATGAATGAACTGAGTACAAATGTTCTGTATCTTGGAATTGCTTCTCCTTTTGGTCATATCTTTTTGTCCTTTAATTTCTCTGTTATACTTTTTCTCATTGGCATGACTTGTGGAGAAGAAGGAAAGCAATCTTTCCAAAATAATGTGATTTTTTTCATGGGAATTACTGTGTGGATCAGCATCAGGCACCATTCCTGGTGCAAATAGCCAAGATAATAATAGAGTCATGGATTGGTTTGTTGGAAACAACCTCCAGGATCATCTGTTTCCAACCCCTCTTCCATGGGCAGGGACAACTTCTGCTAAGTTGGATTGCTCAGAACCCAAGCCTGGCCTTGAACACTTTTGGTGATTGGGCATCCACAACTTGACAACCATCATGAAACAGGACTTTTCCACCTTCTCAGCATTCCCTCTCACCCCTTGTCATTATAGTCCTGCAGGTGCTGGTGGTAATTTTCAACAACACACTTCTCCTGGAGTTTCAGAGAGTAGGAGGGAAAGAGTGAGGAGGGAAGAGAACTCAGGATATCTGTGCTCGGCATTATCTGTTACAGTGCAGGTTCCTTTGTCTTGTTCTTGCCCAGGTCAGGATGAATGATTCATGGGAAACAAAAGTTCAAGTTCAGACTCGGTGATTTATTACATCTTATCTGTTTACAGAGAATGTACCTACTCACATGCCCTGAGCTGTTAGAAAAATGTCCCTATCTTCCCTCCCTCCTGCTGCTGTGGTCCCGGCTAGGTGTGAGAGTGGGTCCTGCCTTCTTCTCCCTCTCGGGGGAGAGCCGGCGGTCCCGTGGGTGTGTGTGAGCCTGCAGGAAGGAGGGAAGGGGGAGATTTCTATCAGAAATAGGGTTTCTCTGAGGGAAGGATGAGGGAGACTGGCTTCCAGGTGAACATGCAGTTTATTCCAGCTGCTGTCCCCAGAAGCGAGGAGTACAGCCTGGGAAGCATTCTTAAAACCTTTGTCCTGGGCGTGGATAACACGGGACTGTCCAATCAGGTACAGAGGAATCGGGGAGTGACAGCGCGGCAACAACTAATAGCTTTTGGGCTTTCATGCACATTCATCTCTTCATTAAAACTTTCCTGCTCTCCCAGGTAGACAAAGAGCCCATGCTTCCAGCCTTCTGGGCAGCCATACTGAGCTCTCACCAGCTGCTAGAAAAACACGGCAAAATGGCCACTACTGACTTTTTCCCAAGGTCTTTAAGCACTATTTACNCATGCTTATTATTTATGTTTCTGACCCAATGATGACCCAATGCAATGTAGACCTTTATCACCCAAGTACCGAAAACCATCTAAACCCATGAAGAAGAAGGAAGAAGGTAAGAAGACAGTCTGAAACAACACCCTAAATCCTCCATCTTGGCTCACACACATTATTATACACTAAAATCTTAAACCCCAAGTTTTTCACCCTGTGAGATCCCACAGCACCATTCAAACCCCACACCCACAACCCCTGTGCTGTCACTCAATGCTGGAAGCCTGTTCTAAGGCCTCAGGTCAAATGCAGTGCTTTCTTGTGGGTCAGTGCCTGTGAGCACAGAAAAATTAAAATTCTCAACCTTTAGGGTTCCAACATTATCCAGCAACAAGATCCTTCTGAGGAGCCATCCAGACGTGGTGGGCTCTTTGTCATCTGAGCGTTTCTCTGAGAGCTGACAACTGAACCTCTGTGGCAAATGGTGAAGCGGGGAAGTGACAGCTCAGGATGAAGTCTCAGTGCTCAGATTTTTTTTTCATTTTCCATTCAAATCACTGTTTACAAGCTTCTCAAGCAACAGTTCCAGGATGCAAAATGGCATTCACTGTCCTGGCTCTCATTTGGCTTGGCAGAACAAAGGTCACGAGCGAGTCTGTCAGATCGAGCACCGCATCTTCCGCTCGCTGTGACAAACAAAGAGCTAATCTGATGCTGTAGGCTCTGTCACCTCTATCAAATCTCATTTTTGTCTTCAATTTGTTGGCAGTTTCAAATGGCTGCTTTTCAAAAGGTTCTCTCCTGAATATGTGAGTTTGGGGGTCTTATCTTTTTCTCCTGAGATGTTGACAGGCCGCTTAGAGCACAGATTTATGATTAAACCTCCTTTTCCAGTATATCATGTTTTTGCACCAGTCTGGTTTAGAGGGGGTTTTTCACATATCTGCTTATTTAAACAGACTCAGTTCAACATTTCAGGGTTTTTTTTTTTGTTTTGGCTTTTTTTCCTTCTTCTTTTTCCTTTGTAGCACAAAAATGTGAAATTAAAAGAGTCAGCTTTAACTTTAGCGTTGCAACACAGTTCCTTTCAAGTCGCCTCAGTCCCATGAGTATCCTGTCACCTTAATTTCTGTTTAGAGGAAGACAGGTTTGTAGCACTCTTCTTAGTAATTCATCTCTGAAATAAGGTTGACTTGGGGCCTCGTGTCTATCTTGAAGTATAATAGTGTCATTTACTGTTGAAAGTGGCATCAAGAGATCCTTTCTTTTGTCACATTTGCAGTGTCTCCACAGAACTAGATATTTTTCTAAAGCTTGTGAGACTAGGCCCTGATCCTGCCAGTGATTTCTGCAAGGGAAACATTCTGAACCTGTGGCCCTTTACACCATGGCTCTTACAGACAATAGGGACATTTTATACAGCAGCCTGTGGCTTTTGATACTTAATAAAACCAGCGCTTACTTGGGAAACTGAATTTTTTCCCTGTTGTTCTGTTTGGTTCCTCTGTCTTGAGAATTAGTTTATTTTTTATTATTTTTGTTTGGTTTGTTTTATGAGGTTTTGTGATGTTTTATTTCACAGAACCATAGAAACAGAATGGGTGGGGTTGGAAGGAACCTTAAAGATCATCTCATGCCAATCCCCTCCCGTGGACAGGGACGCCTCCCTACTGGACCAGGTTGCTCCAAGACACATCCGACCTGGTCTTGAACTCTTCCAGGGATGGGGAGACCACAACCTCTCTTGGCTTCATTTTGTTTAGTTTGTTGAGCATTTTTTAATGCTCAGATATTTTAATTTCTGTGNACAACACTTACTTTTGGGAAACTGAATTTTTTTCCCATTGTTCTGTTTGGTTCCTCTGTCTTGAGAATTAGTTCATTTTTTATTATTTTTGTTTGGTTTGTTTTATGAGGTTTTGTGATGTTTTATTTCACAGAACCATAGAAACAGAATGGGTGGGGTTGGAAGGAACCTTAAAGATCATCTCATGCCAATCCCCTCCCGTGGGCAGGGACACCTTCCTACTGGACCAGGCTGCTCCAAGACACATCCAACCTGGTCTTGAACTCTACCAGGGATGGGGAGACCACAACCTCTCTTGGCTTCATTTTGTTTAGTTTGTTGAGCATTTTTTAATGCTCAGATATTTTAATTTCTGTGTGATTGATNTTGAGAATTAGTTCATTTTTTATTATTTTTGTTTGGTTTGTTTTATGAGGTTTTGTGATGTTTTATTTCACAGAACCATAGAAACAGAATGGGTGGGGTTGGAAGGAACCTTAAAGATCATCTCATGCCAATCCCCTCCCGTGGGCAGGGACACCTTCCTACTGGACCAGGCTGCTCCAAGACACATCCAACCTGGTCTTGAACTCTACCAGGGATGGGGAGACCACAACCTCTCTTGGCTTAATTTNACCACAACCTCTCTTGGCTTCATTTTGTTTAGTTTGTTGAGCATTTTTTAATGCTCAGATATTTTAATTTCTGTGTGATTGATACTTCCTTGATCACATTAACACCATTGTCACCCTCCAAATCACAGTGCTACCAGTCATACTTCTCTTACAAATTTGATTGCCACTGATTTTTCCTCTGAAACAGGACATTGTGTAAGTAAGAGGAAGACTGACATCTTTATGAAATCTGCAATTGATACACTATCTTACCTTTCAGCTGCAACATTTCCCAGATTTAATCTGGGTTACACCCCTGCCACTCCCCGAGTACATTCCTGTTCTTTAATGTGCAGGTGAATCCAAATCGATTCCCATTGTTCAGTGGCTCCCTGACATTTTCACTGAGGAATACCACCATGGGAAACGACATTAAAAATGTTGGATCTTCACTCTTCCCCACATCACACACAGACACAGCAGTGTTAAAACACATCTTTCTCATTACTGGTGCACAGCTGACAGTTCACAGCTGAGTTTGCTGCAGAAACATCATTTTATTCCTGTGCATCTTTGTCATAATTACCAACATTCAGAATCAAGAGTGTCAGACTTTACAAAACCAGTCTTTTCCTGTCATTTAACTTCCCCCTCAGAACTTGTGTAGAAACCTCATTTTTGCTGTCAAGGTTCCTGTCACACAATTAGAGGCAGTGTTTCAGGAGTCCTGGTTATTTGTTGCCTCAAACTAAAGAGGCAGCTTTTTTTTCTTGGTCTCCCCACCCTTTATTTCAAGGATTTCCTGAGATGTAAAGGAGAATTTTTTCCTGCTTTGAGCTTGGTCTTCTGCTCTGAAACACTCCTTGAGAGACTCAGTGAGTTTGTCATGGAGTGCATTACTTACCTTGTTGTTGTGGTAGAGGAAGGAGATAATGGGTGATTTTTAGAAGCACCAGTGCTATTTCTAAACAAAATAAAAAGAGTTTCCTCTGATTTCTTTGTCTATTTTTCCCTCTGGAGAGATGAAACCTCTCTTCTGGCTTCACATGTACATAGCAGGCAATGTCCCTTTTACCTCTTTCTTCTTTGCTGGTGCTCACCACCTCTTCCATCTTTTCTCTTGTTTTACTCTGGTCTTTCTATTCAATGCTTTCACATTCATCCTAAAATTAAACTAGATAAACAATGTGACCCTCCTTTTTTTTTGCAGACAACCTTGTGCCTGTTTGCCACGCCTTCCCCTTGCAACTTCTGGATAGTTTAGGTTGCAATAATTTGAACCAAAAAAACTGTTTCTTCTCCAAATTTAATGAAAATTTGCTCTTGAATGACCACTGTTGGTGCTGGGTGATAATAAATGGATTTTCATGTGCCTGTACACAGACACACACACACCCCACAGGGAAGTAAATTACACTCTGTGTAACCACACACACCTCAGACTGTTAAACAAATTCTTCNCACCCTGACACCTTTCCATGAATTCTATTTGGACTTGATTACTGTAGTGTATTTTACAGGGAGGATGCTGAGATACTGTGAGCCTTGGCAGAAATACATGTTCATAAAGTACATANCAAACAAATTCCTGTGACCCCTTAGACCTGTGTTTGTTTTAGACTATTTTAGTTCTCATTTACACTATGGATATTTCATATTCCCCTGTCACTATGAACATAAATTTCAGGTGCCTATTGCTCCAATGCAATTGTTGAACAATAATAGAAATTGCTCAACTATGCTTCCAGCATGGGCTGAAGTGAGTACAGTGGAAATGGCAAGCAGGGCCATTTATTTTTCTTTATAGCCAAGCTGGCTCACTCATCCTTAGTTTAAGTGATAGTTCAAGCTGTGAAAGAGTTGTTAGGACACTCATCATTTTTATTACATGGGAAATGGTGCCTTTGGTTAATTGGATTTGGAAAATTTGCTGAGCATTCAGGTGAACCCCCATGAATCCCAGTGATACTGTGATGGCCCACAAATCTCTGTCAGCTGTTGACATTCTAACTAAGCCTTTCATTTTCTGGAGTTTTGAGCCCAGAATTGTGGAAAAAAAACCCGACACCTTTCCATGAATTTTATTTGGACTTGATTATTTAGTGTATTTTACAAGGGAGAATGCTGAGATACTGTGAGGCTTGACACAAATACATGTTCATAAAGTACATAACAAGATTGATTTGCTCAGATTAACACTCTAAAAGTCCTTCTCTTAATACTCTGAGTGGCAGAAGAGAGCACTTGTAGATGACTCAGCTGTACATCAAATAATCAGCTTTCAGTAGTCTCATTCAAGGGCTGTCATCCTCTCTGTGTGTATCTTTTCTGATTCTGTCCCTTCAAATCCCCTTTGCCACTTAGCAAAAAAAAAAAACAAAAAACGAAAAACCAAAAAAACAAACCAGCAAACCAAATAAAACCTCAAAAACCCAAAGAGGAAAGAAAAAGAAAAGAGAAATGAAAAAAAAAAAAAAGAGAGAGAATGAAAATAAGGAATCACTGCAGAACTTGATTTTCCCATTTGTCCTTCCAAGATTTCTTCTGGAAGCCTTAAAAAGGCTTTCAGAAAAATGCTTTCAGTTGACTTCAGGGGGTTTTGGATGAAGACTTTGGGGACCAATGTTCAGGAAAAAGTGCAGATGTGACACTTGGGGTTGTGGTTTAGTGTTGAACTTGGCTGTCCTAAGGGACCAGTTGGACTCAATGGTTTTAGGTCTTTTCCAGCCTTAAATCTCTGATTGTAACAGTGTCTCACAAAACAGCAGACAGGAGCCTCTCCTTCCCTCTCTCACAATAATGAAAAACAGTCCTAGCAAATGATAAAAACCTTCTCCAACTTCCCAACAACTTCCAGCCGAGGGAAACTGGGGAAAAGAAACTGCAGCTTCCTAATGAGGCAAACAAAAACAAAAGCAGCACAGGTGGGTGAAATTCTTCTCATTTTAACATACCTGATTATTAGTGTATGACTGAGCTCTCTATACTATAAAAAATGACATCCTCCACAAGACAAGTGGGATAGTTTAAGCTACCTTAAATCACTCAACCTGCAATCCATCTGAAATGTTAATTAAGCAGGTTTTTTATCCTCACCTCTGCTCTGCTGGCTTTAGTGAAAGCTTGTCTGCCAGGGAAAGCTCTCTACAGGTACCGCCAATTCTGTTTGAAGCCGGTGATCTGGGTTTGGCTCCCAACATTCACAGTAGATTTACCTGAAAGATCAATAAAAGCATGTTCAAAGCAAGATTGGCTTCATAGAGCCCAGGATTTTATTAATTTATATAAACTTCCTAAAACTTTTGCGATAAAGGAAAAGGGAAACGCTTGAAAATATTCATGGCGTTGTACAGCGGGGTAATGAAAATGGAGTGCCAAAGTTCTGAAATTAGTTTATTTTATTTTTCCCAAAAAACAGCCCTCAAATATTCACAGATGAAAATTTTCAAATATGGGTGGAGTTTTCTATGTGACTTCTCAATAGGTCTTAATTTTCAGGGGTTTGTCAGACTCTCTTTAAATCATCTCAAATTATGCAAAGCACCCCAAAATACCTCTCACAGCATGCCTCCCTCAAAAAAAAAATTTATTATGCAAATCCTTGACTGAAAACTATTCCTTCTGTCATTGGTAACATGAGATAGATCTTCCTAACAGAAGACTTCTGAAGGCAATTCTCATGCCCAGCCACTAAATGAAATAGGATTTCTTCTCCTTTATTTTCTTCATGGTGTATAGTTTAGTAGAATATAAAATCAGAATTTAAAAAGCAATCAAGCAGCCAGCAAGACTTTGATCTTTAAAATGCTGGAATTATCTTTAATCAGAGGAGATTTATAAGTAGTAGTTGAATTAAAGGTGGAATTACTGTCTGGCTTTGTTCGTTTAGGTTTTGCTGCTCTTCCCACTAACAAAATTTTGTCTCAAATATCTCCTGTATCCTTTGAGAGGGATTTGTAATAGGCAGTCCTCAGCTTCAGAACTGGGTTAATCTTCCAGGTCTTCAGTGACAGCTCTGTGAGTAAGCAAAGCACTGTGAGCTTGGAGATGCTTATCAGTGACAGAATATTTGGAATTCTGGGAATGTGTTTTCCCAAGTCCATGGTGAAAGAGCAAAAGGGAATGAGCCTGGATGGAGAATTCCTTGGCTTTTATGCATGGGAAAAGAAGGCTATTATCTTTTGAAATCCCACTTCTTCTGGTTTTACTTATTCTCACACCCTTACTTATTCTTATAATGGAGGAGGAGTTGAGTTTTGTTGTTGTTGTTTTGGTTTTTAATTGGAAAAAATATGTTGAAATTCTTAAAATAGGTTAAAATTTTTGTAGGCAATGATGTTTCCTTTACAGTCTTTACAGGGAATTTGAAACCTGTGAGATTGTTCCCCTCCAGGAGAGGAAAATGAGAGGAAAATGGGTGTGCAAAGCCCATGGACCCAGGTATCACCAGAGCCTTCAGCTACAGCTGAGCTCTCTTCTGTCTTCTCCTGGTACCCAGGTCAGGTTTGTCACTTCAGCAAGGACACATTCAGTCAGAAAAGACTTATTTCTATCCACAAAGCAAGAAAACTGGGGGTTTTTGTGTGTGTGTGTGTCTTTACAGGGAGCTATCCCCATACTGAAAACACAATTGGAAAAATTTTGATGCACTTTGTCAAATTTTGAAACATCTGTTCCTATCCCCAGCTGAGAAATGTGATATAATTTCAGCAGGAACACCGAAAAAAACTTCAAAATGATGGAGTGACAGATATAAACAGAGCCTCCCTGCCTTTTTCCTTTATCAGTGATACTGATGGCCAGTGCCTTCTCCATTCTCCACTGAAGTACCAGTTCCACATATTTTCTTGTATTATTTGCTGGCATAGTTCTCATACCACTGAAAATCTCTTCAGTTCAAACTCAACACAGCAAAGGTTGGGAGTAATTTTCCCCTCAATTTATTGATACTGCCATGACATGAAAGACCAATAATGACCAGGGGAAGATGGCTGTGTGCCTGAGTAGCTGCAGGACAGTCTTCCATGAACTTCATTGCCTTTACAGATTCTTCATCACTTTCCTCCTGATCCATCCTGGAAGGGGAAAAAAAATAGTTTCTGTGTGGGGTGAAGTTATACAAAGAGGAGCTGCTTTAAGAAAACTTTCAGGGAAGCCAATTAGCCTGTGAAGCCAGAGATGTGATGTGGAGAAGGGAACATTGAGGCAGGAGGTTACATTTCCCTTTCATTTGTTCTTTTCTCTTTTTTTTGTTTCAGTTTCCAAAGGAGGTGCCAGGTGTTTGTTCACTTTCCAGCCCCTGAGAACCAAGCTTCGAACCTAATCCCAAACTGAGCCCTTTGCTAACTCAGCCCTGCTGGGTTTATCCTGCCTTACTTAGCACATGCTATCTGGGTGCTTTGACTGCTTCAGATGATTATGGCTGTAATTCTTTGTGGGGCTTTGCTGCACCATAGCAAAGAATAATAAGGCCCTAAATACAGAATGAAAAAAAAAATAAAAAAAAGAAGGAAAGAAGAAAGGAAGAAAACCCCACAACCCTCATCTGTGAATAAAGGCTTTTATAAGCAGCAATAGCACTGTGTGCTGCCTGAGTGTTCCTTCTGGAAAAATAAGTATTCCCACTGTCCCTTTGCGAGGAAAGGTCTGGCTGAGGCACAGGGAAGAGCAGTTTAACATTTCTTGGTTTTCCTTGTATTTGTGGGTGCCTGGGATTGATGCTCTTGTAGCTGCAAAGCAGGGCAGTACAACCCACAGAAGCAATTTTCACACAGAGACACCCAGGAAAAACACTCTTAATAGACATCCAAAGGAAAGGGATAGCAAAGGTCCCTTAAGGAAACACAGAGAAACATTGTGACTGAATCCTGATAAAGGTGTGAGTCAGTCAAACTCCTACTCCTGCACAAGAAAAGAAGGAAAATCTCCATGAGGTTCCCATGCCTGCTGCTGTGGATGAACAGGAATCTTTACAACTTATATAAATACACTCCTTGACTCTTAATATATCTGTAATATTCATAGAACAGTGTGCTGGAAGATGGGGCTGAGAAAGCAAGAAGAGTGCAGGAAAAGAAAGGTGAGGACAAAAGAATGGCATTTTTCAGCTCACTGGTTTTGTGGGTCTGGAAAGGGGAAGAGGCTGAAGGAACATTTTCCAGCTACCAAAGATGTCATGTGGCAGAGATCATTGGAGAGGACAGATTGACTCCACCCAGTTTTATAGTCTAGAATAAGGGTTCATGCCATGATTCCTCTCTAATTCTCATTCCATGATCTTGGCATATGTACAACATATTTCTCAACACGTTGGCTTGAGGAAGGGGAGAAGAAAAGATTACATATTCTATTTCTGAACTTTTGGACACAACAGGGTGTTGAAGAAAATCAAAGGGATGGAACCACTCTGCTCTCGAGTCAAGCTGGGAAAGCTGGGGCTGTTCAGCCTGGAGAAGAAAATGATAAAGGGGGACCTTAGAGAACATTCCAGTACCTACAGGAGGCCAACAAGAAAGCTGGGGAGGGACNTCTTGTAGGCTTGCAGGAGACCAACAAGAAAGCTGGGGAGGGACTTTTTGCAAGGATATGCAGCGAGAGGACATAGGAAATGGCTTTAAGCTGAAAGATGATAGATTTAGACTAGATATTAGGAAGAAACTCTTCCTGTGAGGGTGGTGAGGCCCTGAAACAGGCTGCACAGGGAAGCTGTGTCTGCATCATACTTGGAAGTGTCCAAGGCCAGGATGGATGGAGCTTGGAGCAAGGTGAACTTTAAGGTCCCTTCCAAGCCAGTCCATTTTATGAGTCCATGATTCTGTGTCTCTGGTCTAAAATGTGTTTCAGGGTTCCCTTTGGGCTCTGGTGACCCCACTGTCTCTCCCCTGCCTGCAGATTACTCAGACAGATTAATGTTATTGTAGTGACTCCCTCAGCTCCCTGTACATATAAAAAGCTCTTTCTGAACTGATCCCTCCATCCATTCCTTCCTTCCCAGGCCTTATTTATCCACCAGCCAATAACACAGAAAGGGGTTGGGTACCATCCTGTCAGTCCTGTGATTATCCTGACTCTCCTCAGAGCTCCCAGCCATGGTTTTGGTCCAGCACAGAGTGTCTGCACTCTGCTCAGGGGCTCACACAACACAGGAATTGTGTCCAGGCAGCAGGTGGGATGCAGCCACTCTGTTTTCAGGGAGAAGAGTGTCCAAGCATATGGGTACAAGCTGTCTCCTCCCAGCTGGTCTTACAGACAGAGAAGGAGCCCTGGCCCTTTTTGTTCAGCCACGTAGAGAAGGAGAGAACTCTCCCAGCAAACAATAACTTGGGGAGCAGATGTGGTTTCTTAACGTTTAACTCATTGTCGCAGTTTCTAATTAGGTGTTTACAGTTATGAATGCTCATAGCTGACTCTATCCCTTTTGTAAAATGAAAATAAATGTGTCATTTTATGCAGAAAATATTCAGAGGGGCATTCTCAGGTGCTTCATTATCTGTGGTTGTGTTTCTGTGGCTGCACATTGCTGCCCTCTTAAATGTATCTATTTCTCACAATCATGTTAGTCCTTAAACTCTTTGTATCTTTTTTTATTGTGCTTATATGTATCAAAATGGAATGATTGTCTATCTTCCAATCTTTTTCAGGAAACTGTTTATTTTCTTTGTTTTCACACTTTTCATGTTGTCCTCCCACCCTTGTATAAATCTTCCTGTGCAACAAAATAGTTGACATAAATATAACTGCTATACATAATTGATGTGTTCTCTGTTTAATAAATAAAGTGTCTGTCGTATAGGGGGCAAGTTTTGTGGTTTTTATATTGTCTGGATGAGTGCTATTTTTAGCTTCTGTCCAGGGGGATGGAAATTTTTGACAATTTCTGGAGAATAAACTGTTCCTTTGTAAAGTAAATTCTGGTTAAAAATATATCTGATTTCTCCCTTAAAAATAAACAATGTGAATGAACCCTTAAAAACACATATCTGTTACATTTCAGACTTTCAGAATTGTCAGACTTGATCCACTGTTTGTTTCACAGTGGCAAACAATGCTAGTGGAAAAAAAATAAAAGAGAGAAAGTTTTCCTGCTGTTAATGAGACAGAGGTGACTGTAAACAATAGATGCCTTATAGCTATTCTCAAACAGGAATCAAAGCTGTAATTAAATATAAAACACTGTCATTGATAGGCTCTTTAATGTAACATTTCTCAGTTGCTTTTCCTCTATGAAATAGCTTCACTTAGACAAAAGCTGAGAGTGACTGGAACAAGAGAAGAAAGACTCGTGCTGAAAACTTATTTCTTGTTGCTCATGACATCCCAGTCCTGCAGCTTCAGCAGGAAATATTCCTGACTGGAAGTCAGAACACAGCTAATCACAGGAGTTTGGTGGCATCTGTGAGACTAAATGGTGCCATGTGAAGACAGTTTATTCCTGGATGGACACAGGTGTCATCTCAACTTCAGGACAGCCTTTGCTCCCTGCTCTGCTCAGAACTTGGGCTGTCTGTTCCCTGAGCTCAGAGCAGGCAAGGAATAAGGGAGGAAATAACTTGGGGAGAACTGGTGAGGAGCTGAAGCTGCTTTACCTTTGCATTTTCCAGTTGTTTCATAGCACAGATGTGGCTGCAGGATGGGTGGCAGCACCCTCCTAAAGCCCGAGGTCTGGAGAATGCTCCTTCATGAATACACAGAAAGGAGAACAAAGTACAGGGAGTACTGGAAGGCAGAGACAACTCTCATGCAACTCCTGCCTGAGCTAATCAAAAGGATACAAAAACCTCTGCACAGTCCTTGATCAGCTGTGTGATGCCTCAAGCCAAAATCCAGCCTGTGTGTGTAAACAAATAGGAAGCCCTGAGCAAGTGTGAGGAAGTTGGCCAGAGGATTTGGTACAAAGAACCACAGTTCTTATGTGGTGCAGGTTAATTATCTTCTGGCATCATTTTTTCATTCACAAATCAAAAGTGAGTGAAGCTGATGCTGTGAGAACAGGTCAAAATCTAGACCATTAAATGTAGGTATATAAAACCCAGTATAACCAATTCATCAGTTTAGGGGTGGAACAGCAGTTAAATCCAAGGTATTGCTACATAAAATAGAAAAAGAATATTTCACTTAAAATATTAAATAATATTAAATAGAAAATATTAAATAGAAAATATTAAAAGAAAAATATCAATTCTTAGTTTACATAGAAAAACTCTGCCACAGGAGGGTGGTGCTGTACTGGAATGGTGCCCAGAGAAGCTGTGGCTGCCCCATACCTGGGAATGTGCAAGGCCAGGTTGGATGGGACTTGGAGCAACCTGGGATAGTGGAAAGTGACCCTGCCCATGGCAGGGAGGTTGGAACCAGGTGGTCCTTAAGGTTCTTTCCAATTCAAAACATTCAGTGACTCTGTGATACTGAATCTGACCCTGGAGAAGATCACCCTCTTCACCAACTATTACTTTCCAAAACAGTGGAAATAATGCAGCTTGGTTTGTTACATTTTGAAGTTTGAGTTTGGTCTTTCTGGTCTCTCTGCAAACACTGAGATTTTCCCACTCCTACATAGTGCCCCTTCTACACTGATTCTCTAATAAATATGTGTTGAGTTTACATTGCATCTGTCTCCTGATGGAATCATAAGGAAATATTTCTTCTCCTTTACTGAGCTAGCCCTAACTTTCCTTGGAATTCGATGTCATTGGAAGTGTTGTGTATAATGACAAATATGTCAACAAGTCATTAGGGAGGAACAGATGAACATGTGAAAACAGGCACATGCACAGTCCCAGCTAAACTTGACAGACTACAGAGCTTTACAAGAGCCAGGCTTGGAGGATTCTTCTCCCAGGTGACAAGACACAGAATGAGAGGAAATGACCCCAAAGTTGCACCAGGGGTTTAGATTAGATATTGGAATTTTTTCTTCATGATCAGCAAAGCTTTGGAATAGAAAGCCCAGTGAAGTGG
>VWYE01028326.1:22939-65959 GCA_013398995.1 Alaudala cheleensis
ATACCCAGCTGCTCATCACCCCTCCTGCTTCACTGCTGGCGTGTTCTCCATCACAGCCGTGCTCTGCACCCACAGCAAATCTGCCAGAGAGAGCCTCAGCATGGCTGGGGGGTAGCACATGACATCCCATAACTCATAGGACACCTCATGGAGCACCAAAATGCTTCAGGTTTGACTTCCACCCTTGGATAGTGCTCCAATAAATTATAGGAGGCTTTGCAACCTCAAAGATTTCTGCATGCTTTTCTGTTGCGTTCATGAAGCATTTCTTGGTTGCATGCCAGGAAAACTCCATTCTGATGGTGAACGGTTTTGACTGAAATAAAGGAGAATTCATACAGAAGATGACTCTACTGCTGGAATCATAGGGAACCCCACACTGAGCCCCACAGAGATCCAGAGGCAAGTGTAATTCAGTGTGAGCATTGCCAACTTTGGCTTCAACTCCAAAGAGGGGGCCTCTAGACAGGAACAGCTCCACCACCTCAGAGAATGGGGTTTTTTCTTTTTTCCTTATGGTGTTAATGTGGTTTCTCTCATCACAAAGTGGGAGATGCCTCACAAGAATTTCAGTTTGTTTTCTCATAGCTTTGCTCCTGCTCACAATTCAGGTTAGGAGCTGGCACTGTGAGTTTTATCTTGAACTCACATCAAATCAACTCTTACTTCCACCTGATCATTTTGATGGCCAGAGATTACATTAATGTCTTATTCCTTGGCATGTTATTATCTACAGAATTTAGTGTATCTCAGTAATCCTGATTTGACAGGTGGCTCATAGTCCACAGACTTGCAGCCTCTTAAACGACGTGCAGAGTGAGCGGCTAAAAATTAAGTGCTTGGGGAATTTGTGTCCTAGACCCCAGACAGTATCTCCAAGTCTATGTTATTATTGTTTCACACTCTGCAGTAGAGATTCAACTAAATTCCCTTAGCCCAGTAATTTTCAGTGCTGCAGTGTTGTGCCTTTTGGTGCCTGTCCAGAACGGAGAAGATTTGATCCATCTCCTGCTTTGTACCTGGCAGCTCCAAGCCAAAGTCTTCAATATTCTAACACACTCAAAGGACACAATTGCCTTTGTTTAGACAACCGATATGACCCAGAATCTACTAGTAGATTCTAATACTAATAAAATCATATAACCACAGAAAATTTTGGGTTGGAAGGGACCTTAAAGATCACCTAATTCCAATTTTCCTGCCATGAGCAGTGATGCCACCTACCAGGTCAGGTTGCTCNATCAACTCTTACTTCCACCTGATCATTTTGATGGCCAGAGATTACATTAATGTCTTATTCCTTGGCATGTTATTATCTACAGAATTTAGTGTATCTCAGTAATCCTGATTTGACAGGTGGCTCATAGTCCACAGACTTGCAGCCTCTTAAACGACGTGCAGAGTGAGCGGCTAAAAAGTAAGTGCTTGGGGAATTTGTGTCCTAGACACCCCAGACAGTATCTCCAAGTCTATGTTATTATTGTTTCACACTGTGCAGTAGAGAAGATGTTGTATATTATGATAACAACTAAATTCCCTTAGCCCAGTAATTTTCAGTGCTGCAGTGTCTTGCCTTTTGGTGCCTGTCCAGAACAGAGAAGATTTGATCCATCTCCTGCTTTGTACCTGGCAGCTCCAAGCCAAAGTCTTCAATATTCTAACACACTCAAAGGACACAATTGCCTTTGTTTAGACAACCGATATGACCCAGAATCTACTAGTAGATTCTAATACTAATAAAATCATATAACCACAGAAAATTTTGGGTTGGAAGGGACCTTAAAGATCACCTAATTCCAATTTTCCTGCCATGAGCAGTGATGCCACCTACCAGGTCAGGTTGCTCAGAGCCTTGAACACTGTCAGGGGTTGGACATTCCATAATTAGGAGAGTTTTGACTCTCAGGGTACTTTCAGACAGTTAAGTTTGGAGCTGAGTTTCACTTAGTTTTCCTGAACCTTCTGACTGATAATCTACTGGGGCCATTTTAAAGTCTGGAAACTTATTTTAATTGCATCATGAAAAAATAATATTTGGCACAGTATTTTGTCTGCTAAATTCCCTCCACAGAGTTGTGCTCTAACTTTTTTAGCTCTACAGTTCTTTCTCTCCTTAAAACTAAAGCACTGACTTGAACAACAGTCAGGGCCTTCAGATTCCTCGAGGACCCTTCAGTCTCTGAGCTTGACAAAAGCAAATCAACTGCTTCAGCTAAGGAATAAAAAATCTGCTTCACACTCAGAGTCAACCTGGCAATGTTTTCCCAGTGCACAATGCCACCGGTCACCTTCTTCCTAATTAATTGCCACCCCAGCAGACTGGCACCAATGTGTTTTTCAGAAGTTCTCAACAACAACAGTCCCCTCTGTGATGTGGCTTCAACGTGCACGTTACAAGTCTGTTTTGATGGATTGATGAACCTCAGTGCAGTGTATATAATAATAATGTGCTAAATGTTACATATGCCCTCAGTGGGTAATTTCAGGAAATTATTAAAATGTGCTTCTTTTAAAAGGTTTGGTAATGTGAGTCACAGTGAGCCTGGCAGGCCCAGTGCTGATTAGTGTGGGTGACCACAGTGTACTCGAGGCTTTGATATTTCTTGGCTTTTTCTTGGCTTCCCGGAGGCCCTTTGGACAAAGCAGGAAAGATGGCTGAGACACCCTTGGCCTTCTGGGAAACTCAGTGACATTTCGAGGCTGCTGGGGCCTATTCTGTTAATATCTAAACTAATTAAAATCAAATCATAATTGTAGGAGCTTGTTCACCAGAATTCTAATCAGACTCGGAGCTGCTGCACGAGCGGCTGTCTCAGCTCTGTGTTTTACCACACAGCCAGTTGTTCTCAGTGGTTTGTCCTGATCTTACAACCTGCTCCTTAGATAAGAAATGTCACTTTGAATGCAGGGTGAAGACTGCCTTTCAACATTTCCACTTCCCACATGCACCCAGCACATATTGCTGCATCATGAGATGGGGTATTTGCTGGGGTGTGGCAGGTCTGTATGTACTCACTGTGTTTTTATTAGGACTGAGTGTGGTACCCTGCACTGAACTTCCACCTTTCACAGCCTCAGACACTGCAGCTCCCTTGTGAGGGGCAGCAGAGGGACAAGCACCCATCTCTCCTCTCTGGTGACCAGCGACAGGACTGAGGGGTCCAGCACAAAGCTGTTTCAGGGGTGGTTTAGGTTGGATATCAGGGAAAGGTTCCTCCCCCAGAGGGTTTTGGGGCACTGCCCAGGCTCTCCAGGGAATGAGCACAGCCCCAAGGCTGCCAGAGCTCCAGGAGAATCTGGCCAACACTCTCAGGGATGCACAGGGTGGGATTGTTGGGGTGTCTGTGCAGGGCCAGGGGTTGTATTTGGTGATCCTGGTGGGTCCCATCCAACTCAGGATATTCTGTGATTCTATGACACAGATGGGAGAATTGTATGGACAATAAATCAGGGCATCCCAAAACAGTGTTGAAAACCATGGGGGCCATGGGCTGAGCTGAATTAGACCTGTGCCTGATAAATACCTGCAGCTGCTGCAGTAAATGCCAGCTTGGCTCTGGCAGGGCTCATTTTCCCCATCAGTGTGTTGGGTGTCACCGTGTGCACTGAAATACCTGTGTCAGATCAATACGACACTCTGACTGCTGAGGAAAACAGCATGAGAATAGAACAAGCATTAAGGCAGATAGGAAAGGCTTATTAATATTTAGCAAAACTAATCTGTTTCTCACTAGCCAAAACATGCACATCCAGCCCTTTTGGGAAGACAGCTTTGAAGATTCCCTAAGTTGAAGTGAGGTTTTCTGCTCTGTATGTAACCATTCATATTCTCTGTGGGCTAAATCTTATTCCATAATTTTGAAGTCAACCTTTGAGATTTGGGAGATCATTAGAGGGTTTGTGTATGTTTTCTTCATTCTGTTTTTCCAGATAGACCAAATGTAGTCACTTTATAGATGGGAATGTGATTTAAATAATATGACTTTGCTAACATTACATTTTGAATTTATCTTTATTAAGGCTGCATTTTAATTTCATTCCATGTATCCTCATTAAGCAACTGTTTGCTCCCTCAGGCATTTTTTCAAGCTAACTTTTAATCTACCTATTGGCACTCAAAGCTGTAAAAGTTAAAGCCTATTTGAATTTTTATTTGGAAATCTGTTAGATTTTTTCCCCTTTATAGAACCGCAGGCATTTTGCTTTTGCTGGAGATGGTCGGTTTTCCCTATATAATCTGATAAATATTAAATTAAATAACACATATTCATATCAATGTGTTGTATGCAAAGCCCTATTCTTCAGAACACTATAGATTAACTATAATAACACTTTATTTTATACCACTACTGCAGAAAGTCTCAGAAATCCTGTCACTGCAGCACTCAGATGCTGGGTTACCATTGATATTAGCACTGAGTGGGCCTAAAGGACTTACATTTTCCTTATTTCTATTGATTTTGACTTCTGAGTCATGCACACACTGCCTTAAAATGACAGGCGATGCAAGAAAGTTGAGTGAAAGTGGAAGTCACTCGTGGGGAGCTGCTCTCCATAATGTCACATCATGTGATTTCTCTGGACATGCAACCACAGAAACATTCCAGCATGCATAAACATTTCTTTTTTTATTATGCTGCACTCAAAGAATGAATTTCTCTTCTGCTGTATACAATACCTATAAACTTCAGACCCTAACCCTCTTATCCTTCCCTTCCTCCTCCTCTGCCTGCATTTCTCCCCCTACAATCCAGTTGAATTCACTGTGTATTTACCTAAAGAAGCACAATTGATGGTCCTTGATTTGATATAATCCTTCATTCCCAGAGCTTGCACAGCTTACAGTTACTGACTGCTCTCAAACCAAGTTGTTGTTGAGCAATATTCCTCTAGCTCAGCATCTTGTTTTGAAAAGCTGGGTGCTACCTTCAGCAAAAAAATAAATAAACCCTCTAAAGTAGGTCAGGAATCAGAACCAAAAAGGCAGCTCAAGGCAGGCTCAGATCTGTAGGTATTTGCAATTTTAACCCACTGGTTGTTCAAAACATAACCAAAGCTCCTGAGCATACAGCACAAACAATAGCAAGCAAAATTGGTTTGTATTATAGGCATCTGCATCTGTCTTAATTATTACCTGCTTGGAGACATATAAATAAAAATGTGCAGAACTTTAGTTAGATGTAAATAAATTGCATAAATACAACTGGATTTTTTTTTCTTACTGTTTTAAGTTTTAATTTCATACACCTTTTCAATTATGACTGGATTTTCTTCTAAGCAATGCTCAGAGTTGGCTGCTGCAAATGATTCTCCTGCCTAAAAATAATTCTGCTGAGAGCAGTGAGATCACCTGTGCTTTTGTGGGCTCTGCACTGAGACACTGCAGGCACCGTGCAGGAGGAACAGCAGAGAAGGAAAATTTTCAGAGAAGGAAAATGCCTGTGTTGGTGCTATTCTGAATGATAGATGTCTTTTTGATTTACTGCACCGTCTTTGATAGGAAATGTTGCTTCTCCATTGCTGGATGTTTCCAAATTAGTATCTCAGACTTGTAATAAGTCAATCTCAACAGCAAAAATAGTTGAAGTCCTGTTGTTTGGAAGCCACTAGAGGAAGATGCAGCAAGGAAGATACCTTTGCAAACAGGTCTCTTCTTGGATTAAGCATCCCAGACTATTTCTTAATTTGTTGAGTGTACACAATTAACAGACAAGGAGAAGGAGAAAAAAAATCCTTCAAAGTACCACAAAAATACCTGCCAACCAAGGGCTTTTTTTCCTCATGTTTTGGGCCCAGCTGAGCTCTTTTGAGGAAGGAGAAATTGTATTTTCCCCATGTACATGCTCCAGGTTGGATGGGGTCCTAAGCAACCTGGTCTAGTGGAAAATGTCCTTGCTCATGGGAGGATGTTGGAACAAGACACTCTTTAAGGTCCCTTGAACCCAAATGATTCTGTTTATCTGTGATCCTGTGGAAAAGATAACCACTTTCTCAGAATGACTTATTACCAAGCATGGTAAAACATGGCAAACACCAGAATGAGCATGGCTGAGACAGCATAAATGGAAGCATGAAAAAAAGCCACACATTTACAACTCTCCTCTCAGTTCTGCACAAAGTGTGATCTGTGTCAGCCTTGTACTGAATGCAAGGACCAGAAGTGATCCAGGAAAAGCACTGTTGATGTTAATAAATGCAATCAAATAGCAGAAGCAGGTTCAGACAGATGTCTCCATCTGACGTTGAAGTCACATGATTTTAAAATTCAGGAAGGTGGCAAATTCATCTGAACTGTACCTTGAGGAATCAAAGCTCTGACTCCCTGTTGGGCTGGAAGTTTGTTAATCCAAGTAATTGACTCCAAACTGAAAATTTCTACTGCTATCTGCTAGACAAGGTCCCTGAGATCCCGTGCAAGGCTGGCAAGATGCTGCCTGCAGTACCTTATGGGCTGCCTTTGGGTACCTGGTGGGGAACCTCTTCATTCATCCCAGTTTGGCTTCTTGACAGATCTCAACATGTTCCTGTTATTGCTGGAGCCACAATCAGAACCTTCCACTGTGCTCAAGCTTCAGTCTTGAACTGATTTTTTTCTTTTTAATTCCCTTAAGAGATGCATCTACTGTTGGTTTCATAAGTACATATAATTTGTGTGTGCAATTATCACTTTTTCTCTACATAATTCTGATCCCAATTCTAAGACACAAATGAAAGATGAAAAGCAAAGGTGATCTCTGATTTTAACAGCTCAAGTTGATAGATTTTGCCTCACTAAAAGAAGATCAGACAAAGAAGTACTGCTGACCTCACAATTTATCCCAAATCGTTACCAAATAAAACCTGGATTTTTTCATTATCTGGGCTACGAGTTCCTTTAACTTGTTTGTAATTGCAAGTTTATGTCCCTCTTTGAATACAGACCCACTGAATACAGACAGGTTATTTATTATTATATAGACAGGTTACAAACTGCACCTTGAGCCACTTTCAAGCACATCCAGCTCTATTTCAGCTCTGTATTTTCAGCTCAGATTAGACAAGGAGGGAAGCAGAAGCTGGGGGAGATGTTCCTGACTCACTTCTCAATGCCTGCTGTCAATAAAAAATCCAAGTCATGCCATGAAAAAGGGGATCCTAACTTAAGGATAAATTCTCAGAAATACAAGGCTACTTCTATAATTGGAAAATAATTTCAATACCTAATGTTCCTTCCTTCTTTCTTTCCTTCCTTCCAGGAGCACAAAATTAAAAAACACTGTCCTGATTTATACCATATAAGCACTCAGCCCTGGTTCTTAAGGTCTTGTTTTCTCACATGAAAATGGCTGAGGAACTTCAGTCCCTTCTGCTGTGTTTTTGCTTTTACCATACTAAACATTTTTATTCAGATCTTGTTCATTGGATCATCCTGTTTGTTACTCACCAGTATTCTCAGCACTGAGAATATATCAGACTTTGCTTCTGCTTTCAGAAGTGTTGGTAATTTTATCTTACCAGGAAGTTGAGGAAAGTCATCTCCTCTTTGCTGTGGGCATTTGAGGGTCTTTGTGGAACCAGTGTAGCACATTGGCAGCTGAGCCAGCCCTGGGCACTGAAAGTTGGTCATTCCCTGAAATTAAGATGTCAGCAAGATGTCAGCAAGAGCACCAGCTTGGTGTCCCTGGACAGCCACCAGGNGCTCAAATTGATAGATCTTGCCTCGCTAAAAGAAGATCAGACAAAGAAGTACTGCTGACCTCACAATTTATCCCAAATTGTTACCAAATAGAACCTGGATTTTTTCATTATCTGGGCTACGAGTTCCTTTAACTTGTTTGTAATTGCAAGTTTATGTCCCTCTTTGAATACAGACCCACTGAATACAGACAGGTTACTTATTATTATATAGACAGGTTACAAACTGCACCTTGAGCCACTTTCAAGCACATCCAGCTCTATTTCAGCTCTGTATTTTCAGCTCAGATTAGACAAGGAGGGAAGCAGAAGCTGGGGGAGATGTTCCTGACTCACTTCTCAATGCCTGCTGTCAATAAAAAATCCAAGTCATGCCATGAAAAAGGGGATCCTAACTTAAGGATAAATTCTCAGAAATACAAGGCTACTTCTATAATTGGAAAATAATTTCAATACCTAATGTTCCTTCCTTCTTTCTTTCCTTCCTTCCAGGAGCACAAAATTAAAAAACACTGTCCTGATTTATACCATATAAGCACTCAGCCCTGGTTCTTAAGGTCTGTATTTCTCACATGAAAATGGCTGAGGAACTTCAGTCCCTTCTGCTGTGTTTTTGCTTTTACCATACTAAACATTTTTATTCAGATCTTGTTCATTGGATCATCCTGTTTGTTACTCACCAGTATTCTCAGCACTGAGAATATATCAGACTTTGCTTCTGCTTTCAGAAGTGTTGGTAATTTTATCTTACCAGGAAGTTGAGGAAAGTCATCTCCTCTTTGCTGTGGGCATTTGAGGGTCTTTGTGGAACCAGTGTAGCACATTGGCAGCTGAGCCAGCCCTGGGCACTGAAAGTTGGTCATTCCCTGAAATTAAGATGTCAGCAAGAGCACCAGCCTGGTGTCCCTGGACAGCCACCAGGTAAGTCTCTAAATGTGCTGCTAATTGCATAAAAAAAACCAAGCAGGATCAGAAAGATGTGATATCCCTGCATGAAGTCCATCACGAAAAACTGCAATTTAGATGTTAACAGAAGGTTATATTAGGAACTCAGCAGTGAAGAACCCTGGTTAAAAAAAAAAAATTGCTTCTAGCACAGTATTTTCTTTGGGGGAAGACTTGTAGCATTTTACAGAAAACTTACTCAAACTGTAGTGATGCAGTTTCCACCACGTTGAATAATGTCATTCCTTGATGTGGCAAACGTGCTTGTATCCCACACAAATTTGGCACCACTATCATTTTCCCAATCACATACATTTACTTATATCAGAAATGTTGAATCAGAGTATAAAAGTAGGCTACAAAGCTCAGATTATACATTTGGAACATGCTTGCTGGTATTTTAAGTTTCAGGCTGTAAATACTGTTTTAGTATCTCATATTACAGTGCAGTCAGTGAGAAGTGCAGTCAGTACCACCAAAAGGTCTCTTGGATTTAATTCAGTTTCATAGATTTAATTTGTGCAGAAAAGGAAAATAGTGATTGCAAAAACAATGATGCAGTTCAAAGTCATCATCTCCAAAAGGAAACTTTCCGATTTTTCACTTGGAATTTCTTTAAATAATAATAATTTCAATAAATGTTTTAACTTTTAATTTTTGATATGGTAACACTGTGATTTGGAGGGTGACAATGGTGTTAACTTGGGCAAGGAAGTATCAGTCACACAGAAATTAAAACACCTGAGCTAAAAACTGTTAAATAATCTAAATAAAACTAAACTAAGAGAGGCTGTGGACTCCCCATCCCTGGAAGTGTCCAAGACCAGGTTGGATAGGACTTGGAGCAACCTGGTCTAGTGGAAGGTGTCCCCACCCATGGCAAGGGGCTGGAACTGGATGAGATTTAAGATCCCTTTAACCCAAACCATTGTGTGATTCTGGGATTCTGTGATCAAGGCATCCTACGAAAACTTCTCTGTGCCTGCTGTGAGCAGAGACCCAGCTGGCACAACATGAAACCACAGGAACACACTGCTGACTCCTCTCCCCTACTGCCAAATTTGCTTGACCCCATGGAGAAGAGCAGTGTGAGGGAAGGAATCAGCAGGCTGGCCAAAGGAAGGTTTTGTTCTAACCTCCCACTGACACTGAGTTTCACAGGTAACAAGCAGGACTGGCCTGAGGCCAAAAATAAACTTTTTATTTGGCTCTCTCAGCAACAGAGATTTGACTCCTCCAACACAGAACTTCTGCAAACTTTCCCTGGAGCAAATGAAATTTCATTCAGATCAGGACTGGAAAAAGCAATGCTAGATGATGGCTGGGTTAACTGGGGTGCCTCATGTTGGTTTTCACTGCTAAGTCCTATCAGCAGCTAAAGAGTCATTTGGCCATATATCAGCATATTTTTTAAAATGTCTGGATGTATTTAATGTCTACTTTATGCACTAAGAGGGAAAATAAACAAATTTTCTGTTTCTTCTCTAATGATTTTTCTGGAACCACATGAATAAACCTGTTGGTCCACAGGTCTGTGTGCTTTCTTTACTCAAAGGATAGACCAGGAATTGACTTTAAGGAGTCCCATGACTGGATTTGATTCTGCAAGTTAAAAAAAAATAAATCTTTAATTCAAACTATGTGTCTCCATGAATCTGAGGGGCATTTCATATGAGAATGACAACACATCAGCTTCAGGATGTAAATCTTTAAATCTTTTCCCCTACCAGAAAACTTGGTGCCTCAGAGAGGAAAAAATAAAATAAACCACAAAAATGAAAATTGAAAAATGCAAACCAAAATTGTCACTTTAGTTTTCATGCAGAAAATGTCATTTCCTCCTATTGGTTGGTTCCTAGCTCCATCTCTGTATTTTCATCCTCAATACTATAATTCTTAGCTCTTCTTTTGCATTCTGTGACATTAAGTAAAACAGTGTTTGTGGAATCTTCTTGTCTAGTTTCACATTTCTTTCTTAAACGTGACTCTCAACAAAATAAACCCCCCAAAAACTGATTAGCTATTCTAAACCCATTTGATCATCCTCCAAAGCCCAAGTGGAGCATGAAGAGTAATTTTCAAGTTTTTATATTTTAAAAACAATTGAATATTTCTAATCCTAGGTGTACTGATCCCATGTGTTAGTTGCAGAATGAAGTAAATAACCTTCTTCTGTGTTTGCATTTTAATTTTCTTTCAACATTTTACAATATAGATTTTCATACAGAGAACACTTTCTTTATAAGCAGATGCCACTCTAGCTGTCATTTCAAAGATGTGTGACTGAATTTCTGAAAGTCTGAGAGATGTTAAAAGTGACATGAAGTAAAGCAAATTATTTGACTATTGTTTCAAGTGTTCTTTTTTAAACATTTAAATGCAAAAAAGAAAAAGCCCTGAAGATATTATTCAGCAATACCAGCAACAGCATTTCTAGAATGCTTTAAATTTCCAAAGTTCCTATGTAGACAGTAACTAATTTAAATAGTACCCACGACTTTTAGATGCTAATGTTCACCTTGCAAAATAAATCGATTTGTTTGTGTGTGGGTGTTCCGGAGGGCTACACACACACAGACTCCACAGTCATTTGTCAGTCTCTAATAAGAAACAGAAGTGACATCTGTCATGCATTCCAGTAAACACATTAAGCAAACACAATAGGACCCCAAAATGTTTACTCAAGTACTCTAATTAATTGTGACTCGCTGGAACAGAGTTTTCTATGAATTAAACACAAAGATCCGTGCTCTCTCCTCCCCCTTGCTGTAGCTTTTTGTGCAGTGGGAAAAGATTGGAACTAAAGACTTCCCTTCTGGCTCTGCCAAGGTGCATTTTTCCCCTCACAGACTTGACTTGCAGTGGAAGTTGATGTGAGAGTTTGTCACGGCTGTTTTGACAGTCCGGTCATTCCTAATCCAGGGATCTGGTCCCTGTGGTTTGTCAATTATCCTACCAACCCTACAGCGAGAGGAACACTCAAGGCACTGAACTGTCAGCCAGTAACCAAGAAATAATGTCAGCAGCCAGAGAGCAGGGATTGTGAGGGATGGGGATGGTTTTGACAACAGAGAAGTGTGGAGCATTTCAGCATTTATTTTATTTATAGGCATTTGTAACAAATTAATTACATCTCACTGCGAGGCTTGAGTAAAACTTGCAGGATGCAGACCTGATTGCACACACAGGCTGATGAGCAGAACTGAGTGCAGGGATTGCAGATCCAGGCTTGGAGGTTCGATTCCCAGGTTTTTTCACTCCTCTCCTGCGACCTTGAGCTTGTTACTTGACTTGGAGATGTTTCAATATCCCCCCGGATAAACTGAGGATAAAAGCATGCGCTTTTAAGAGCAGGCAGAGCCTTAATCAATTAATTCCTGTAAAGGACATTAAGATCATTTAGCAAAAGGTGGAATTAAAGTGCAAATTATGCTAAGGTCCTACTGGAATGAAAGATAAATGTGTTTGAAAGGAGATTTAGATGTGGAAGGTTAGACAGCAAAGAAAATCTAGGTGAAGGATCACAAGAGTCTTGATTCTGATCCAGTGTGTAACAGGATAATTTGGCTTAACTCCCCACTTAACACTAACAAAGCAGGCTCTGCCCTGGACTCTCACTTGGTGTAAAGTCACACTGATCTATGATTACACTGATTCAACCCACTCAGAGTCCAAATTTTTGGCTCTGAAAGTCCTCATAATTAGACCTATAATCTCATTTTTTCATTATTTTAGTCTATTTTTCCCATCACTTCTCAATCACACGTTTACTCAAACGGCGTTGAAGTGAGAAAATAGTTGGAAACTATGAAGCAACAGAGACAAGCTAAACCTCTGGAGTCATCCTGTTTCCAAGCAAGCCACAGGCACACCCAGCAGGACTGGATGATAGAATGGGTAGCAATGATGGGCTGCTGCTCCTTTAGTTCTGAGTTTGGACATGGCACAGCCTCAGCAGTAGCTGGTTCAAACCCTCCACCACCCGAAAGCTCTGCGGAAAAGCACAGGGTATGAGAGGCACGAATTTCCTTGGCTTCCAACCTGCCCCTGAACACTTCCAGGAATGAGGCAGCCACAGCTCCTCTGGACAACCTGTGCCTGGGCCTCACCACCCTCACAGGGAAGAGTTTCTTCCTTCTGTCTGACCTCAGCACCTCCCTCTGTCAGTTTAAAGCCATTCCCCCCTTCGCTCTATCACTGCCCTTGTGAAAGGTCCCTCTCCAGCCAACACACTGGAGGGGTCAACTCTGATAAAACACAGCTGAGATGAAATTTAATAATTTAACAGATTGTTTTAAGACTGCTTCTGGTAGACTGAACAATTTAGATCTCCAGTTCGTGGTGGCTGGGAAGATTTATTCTTGACACTGGTACAGAAGTGGAAAGGAGAAAATTTTGGCCACCTTCTGAAGGAAAAATTCTTCCAGCTGTAGATGCAGTTTCAAAGCCATGTGTGCAACCATTAGAACAACTAAACAAAGATCATGCTGTTCATGGAATAGTTTTGTCTCCTACATGTCCCTTACTGACAAAATATGCACATTCACTGCTGGTAATTAGGGAAGTCTGAGTAAACAAAGATGTCTCAAAATGCCTGTTTAAAATCATCACCTTCATTTCCAGCTGTATTAGTGGGAAATTAAAGTCCTGGATGCCAGGACTTGTCATGATCATGTCTGATACTGCAGTCTAACTATTTCCATTGAAGAATTGTCAGCAAATCTGGAAAACAGCTGGAAGCCAGTCCAGGAAAATATTTTTCTTTAGCAAAGTGTTGCTATGTGAGTATCACCTCATTGTGTGCAAAATTTAGACCATCTTCTTCCTGAAAACCTTGAAAGTATTTGCCCTATATAAAAAAAACAAAAAACCAAAAAAAACCAAAAAAAAAAAGCCCCTGAAACTTTGGAGTAGCTAAAATGAGAAACAACTGATCCAGCTGACACCAGCTGAAGCTGATTGTCATTCTCTATACCATTCAGCTTGCTCAAGGTAACTTTTCAGACACAAAAACGTTATCTTGAATTAAAAAATACAAAAGTCTGTGCTGGGTGTGGATATTTGCAAAGATTAAGACAGAAGACACGGTCTGAAATGGAAGCACACATTGAGTAAGGAAACAGCACTCAGCTTTCAAGAGCAAAAACCATAAATGAGTCAATATCTCTTCTCAAATGAAGCCCACTAAACTTAATTTTTTCCCACCATTTTGGGGTTTGAATATGATCCCTGCTGTTATTGAAATGTCAGTCAAGAAAACCTTTTTATGGGGGGTTTATGTACTTGCATAGGTACTTCACATCCTGATGGNAAGGGATTTATGTACTTGCCTTTTTGTAAAGGTAAATTCCATAGGTACTTCACATCCTGATGGGGGTGACATTTGTAAAACCCCGATGAGAAAAAAAAATACAACAGAATCCCCACAGATCTCACACCCAAGTGCCCAGACAAGAGGATAAAATTATCCTATACCAGCAACTTTGGGAGCAGCAATACCACAGAATCATGGAAAAGCCCTCTAAGATCATGGGTTCCAACGGTTCCTCCAGCACCACCACCAAGACACCACTAAACCATGTCCCCAGGTGCCACATCTACAGAGCTCACAGATGCCTCCTGGGGTGGTGGCTCCACCTGTTCTAAACCTTTACAACACTTTCCCTGCAGACATTTTTCCTGATATCTGCCCTAAACCTCTCCTGGCACAACTTGAGGCCATTCCCTATGGTCCTGTAGCTTGTTAATTGGGAGCAGAGCCCGACCCCACCTGCCTGTCCCCTCCTGTCAGGGAGTTGTGCAGAGCCAGAAGGTTCCCCCTGAGCCTCCTTTTCTCCAGGCTGAGCCCCTTTCCCAGCTCCCTCAGCTGCTCCTCCTCAGCCTTGTGCTCCAGACTCTTCCCCAGCTTCATTGCCCTCCTCAGGCTTCAGGCCAGAGCCTTCACCCCACCCTCAGTGGGAAGGACACACATTTTTCAGGGCTATTGCTTTGTTCTTTGTAAAGCTGGGCATGCTGATAATATGAACATGTCTGCAAATATTCAGGTGTGGTAGGGAAGTGCCTGGGAAGTGGATTCCTCAGTTGCTGTTTGTGAGGTGGTTGGGGGAATAAAGAAAACACAGCCCCATTCCCTGGCTCTCCCCACATGGATGAGTTGAACTCCAGCACCTCAGAAGGATTATTCCATAAACATTGGGTACTTTAAAACTATTTGCAGTAAAGTTGGATTATCAATGAGAAACTTTAAACCTCTAAGACTGCTACTTGACAATTTGTCACTCAACTTCAGCAAAACTATAGGGGGAAAAGCACAATGAATTAATGAATAGCAACAAATCCCCATGACAACATGTTACTTCATTAAAATTTTATCAGCATTCTTCCTGGGGAAAGCATGCCTTCTGTTCTATGCTGAGCTTCTTCTACAGTGTTTTACAGACAATTCACAGCATTCTGGCGCTTCAAAATTAGTTCCTGTGGAGAGTGAGCTACACACAGACTCTAGATTGTGTCACACAGAGATCTCCTGGGTGCCATGATGAAGTTTTGCCTACATTTTTTGTGTGTATCTTATGCCTTAAACATTAATCAAGCATTTCCCAATTGCTTTCTTTGAGAATAGGTTAATTAGCTGCAAATGCATCTCAGTGTTAATTTTCAGCAAATGCATTAAACTGCATTTCATAAATATTTTCCTAGCAAGCAAAGGAAAGCTTTGAAAGGAAAATGTTTTCATTGCCTTCGCTGGGGCTGAATCTTGTGCTTTTATTTTCTTCTTCTTTTCTTTATTTTTTTTTGTGTGGAGATCCATAAAACATATCCACTGGTGTTCAGTGTATTCCTCAGTGTGGATGTAAGTAAAAAAAAGAATAATAATAAAAATGGTTGCTAGATACTGTAAGCTTGCCAATATAATCTTAGGATTTGTTTAAAAAAAAAATCTCTGCACAGTAACCCTGAATTTATTTGTTTGGAAAATCAAATTATTTTGAAGAGGAAAAAACCCAATGTAGATCATGAGGAAAAGGCTGAAATTACTCTTGCTAATAAATAATTGTATGGGTATCAGTAACATGTTCTGGTTATATCAATAACATTTCCCACAGACTATGGCAGTCCACTTCAACATCTATTTGGCTCAAAAATCACCTAGTAAGAAAATACCACTTCCCAAAATCTTTGCAAGCCAGACAGATTTTGGATGCAAAGGCTGCAGGGAAGGAAACTCATCCCTAGTTTTTCACCCATGAACTGAGGTGTTTGACACAGGGGTTTGGGTGCCAAACAATCAGGCAGGGGGAGGCAGAATTAAGTGTCCACATTGCAATGTAAGGCTCTGAACCAGATGGAAAACATCAAAAAAATAATGTTTGTTTCTCTTTGGATAGTTATTTTCTACAAACAATAAACATTGCAAAATGAAAATGCTGAATCTCCCTACCTCCAGACAAATGTTTGAACTGCAAATTCTCTCCTTTTGGCTCCATGAATCTTGCCACTCTTGAGCAGTGGTGCTGCAGCAAACATTTGGAGATCAGTCTATGGAATATTACAGTAATGAAAATATTTTGTTTGGATGTGGAAAGTGCTGTCATAACCACCCCATAGCTGGAGAAAAGTCTGCAAACCAGGTCATCTACCATCAGTGATCTAATCAATGGGCTCTTATGACTATTTATTTTGGCTCTGTATAATTTTTAATTATTTGAATTGATTTCAGTCTTAATAACAGGCTTGATTCTGAGGAAGCTCAACAATGTAAATCCCTAAAGTGACCAAGCAGAATTAACATTTTCACCTCGAACATGAGTCTTTATTGGAAGATGACTCAAGGTGAGCAGAGCCAGTTCAGCAAAGCCAAAGCATTTCCCACAGAAACCTCTGATCACCCAGTGAAGATTATTATGGGAAATGTAAATGCCAGGGGCTCCTTTCCTTGGGTTGCACCACTGAGGTAAAACCTAAATGCCACATAAGATTCCATGACATGCTCCAGACCACAAAAGAAAACTGGCAATAGATGTCACAAGGGACATTTGCATCTCGGTGTGGGATGTCACTCTTCATTAGGAAATTTCCACCAATTGCTTAACTTTATATTTTTTTTGAGTTTTAATTTTTTTTTCCAGCGACCTGGTATTCAGCAAAACCAACACATTCATGCAGTGATCATCTTCCTATACAGAGTGTTTAGCAGAGGAAATATAGAGCAGGCCTTCTTCTTTGGAAGGGAAGAGCTCAGTGTTATTTAGCTCTGGGAAAGCTTCTGTTGTCTGCTCTTGTTAGGATATAAACATTGAAAGAAGCATTGAATCAGTAAATAAAGGACATGGAGATATGTCCTCTCTGAAATAGTTTTTTAAAATATATATTTTGGTAGGGTTTCCCCAGCCATATTTCTGCACAGTTTTTGTTTATTGCATTTCATGTGGTGTCACCCCATAACTCATTCTAAATTAATGGATCCAGGCCCAGCATGTTACAGAGCCATTTATAACTCTTCTAATCCTCACAAATGAAACATGGGACAACACCAAAGAGATTTTGGATCTCTCCTGCCAAAGGAGATCTCCTCATCCCTTTCCTGCAATTCTATTTCCTTCTCAGCTTCTCTCATTTCCCTTTTCACTCAAGAAAACATGGGAATTGGACACTTTGGGATGGCTGGTAGTTGCACAATCTTGTACACCATCATAAGGAAGTCCAAGGCCAATGTTTATTTGTTACATCCTGGACTTGTTTACTGGGAGCCCCACCTTTATTGTCACAGTTGGATAAAGACTCGAATATCTTCTCATTATGTTTTTTGGCAGCTGTAGGCAGCCTGATGGTCATCTGCAGATGTGTCTTTCCACATTTGTTCTCAAACAAGGAGACTTTAAGAGAATGTTTATCAAAACCTCTTTATTTCATCAACAGCTCCCATTCTGTTCAGTTTCAGCAATCCCCACACAGACACATTGTCCCTTTACTTCATTACTGGAGAAAAGGAGACTCAGAGGTGACCTTATCACTCTCTTCAGCTTCCTGAAGGGTGGTTGTGGTCAGCTGGGAGTTGGTCTCTTTCTCCAGGCAACAACAGACAGAACAAGAGGACACAGTCTCAAGCTGCACCAAGGGAGATCCAGGCTGGATTTAAGGAGGAAGTTTTTCACAGAAAGAGTGGTCAAATACTGGAACCATCTGCCCAGGGAGGTGGTGGAGTCACCATCCCTGGATGTGTTTAGAAAAAGACTGGATGTGGCACTTGGTGCCATGATCTAGTTGAGGTGTTAGAACATGGGTTGGACTCGATGATCTTGAAGGTCTCTTCAGCCTAGAAATTCAGTGATTCTGTGATTCTGTGCACCAAGTCTAGGAATATAAAAATACCCACTGCTACTACATGGCAGCAATTTCCAGAAGCACAGATAATGCCAGGCTGCAGCCAGCAGGAGATTAAATCTGCTGTCCTTGATGCACTCGCTGCCATAGGTGGATTTAATGCCATTTCAGGGTTCAGCAGGCTGAGCATCAGAAATCCGTGCTGAGCAGATTTCTGTTGGCATTCAGCAGGGTCAGGAGTGGGGGCTGTGGCACTCAGGGGCACACCTCAGTGGGAGGCAGGGGATGTCAGCTGCCAGCTCCCTCCTTGCTTTGCTGTCTTGCAGACAACAAAAACCAGGACAAGGGAACTGGCAGCCAGTCTCCTATTGAAAAGCAGGATCTCCTGGAGTGGTTTTTTGGCAGAGACATCTAAAAGAAAATATCTTGTGGAAGAAGTTTAGGCATGGACATGACCTCTGCAAGACTGTCAGACCCTTAAATACAACATACTTTTCTAGGGACTGTAGCCTTCAACCCAAACCCATGTTTGTGTGAAACAACTATCAGTGTTTGTGCAGACAATAGGACTAAATCATCAATCTGAAAATACAGCTGCCATTACCCACAACCAAACAGACCCTGTCTCATCCTCAGAGAAAGCAGAGGGAAAGCCATTTCCTTTCTTCTCCTCCTTTCTTTTCCCACTTCTGAAGACACCAGTAACTTGTGAATTAAAAAGCAGGGCGAGGTGGCTTTGAGCAGGGCTCAGATAAAGCCATCGTGGGGAACATGTGGTGCTATTTAAGTTCCTTCTGAACTCTGCCTGTCTGTCTCTGTCCTGTAGCTTTTTTTGAGGAGGCTTTTGTTAAAGGCGAGCCGTGCCAATCAATCCTGGCAGGTGGTCTTTCTAGTTCCAGGTGTTGACAACAGGTATTTGCTTTGGTCTCCTACATCCTGTATCACAAAGGGAGCTGGTGAATTCAGCATTTGTTGGCAGAAAGATGATAGATGACATTTGCTGCCTCAACATTCTTCACCTCCTACAGTTGTTTTTCCAGTTCTTGCGCTTCTTGGTAAGGAATAGCATTGAGGTGTTGGAAATTCATTGTCCTGTGCAGTGGTGGTCAGTTCACCCCATCTATTCTTCAAAGAAACACTGTGTTCCCTGGTTCTTTGTGTTTTGTTAGAGGGAAGCTTTTAATTCAGCCTCTTTTAATTTAATCTTTTAATGAGCTGCACTCTATTTTCCTCTTAGTCATTTTTATAGAAATCTGATGGTGAATTAGAAACAGCTGCATCCCTTGCAGACATTTCCTAAAAACTACAAGCTGCTTAGAAGGAATCTGCTTGCTAGTGCCTAGGAAAGGACCACTGGGGATAGACATATATTTGTGTACCTTTATTAAATTAAATTAATTATCTGAGAGAATGAAATATCTCACTACCTTTTTTTTTTTATTATTTATTTTCCTGTTTTCCTTTCATATGCCACATTGATTCCAGTGGAGGAGGACAGTGCAGCTGGAAGGGACCTAAAATGATAAATAAGTCCAACAAATGAGCTGAGCTTGAGTGAACCTGTCAAGGCAGACCTGAGTGGTTTCCCCTCATAATTTCAGTAGCAAAATTACTTGTTTGGGCCCTTTTCCCTGCAGGTTGAGTTACACATGGCACCAGCTCAGCCTCGCTGATCTGTGGACTTTGAAGAGAAAATCCAGGCCATATTTAAAATTGCAAATGATATTTCTGTCTGCAGGATGTCTCCATCTTCTTTTGGTTTCTCACTCTCCAAGTAGCTCCACATCACAGAATCACAGGTTCAGAGGATGGGGCAGGTTGGAAGGGACCACAGGGGCTCATCTGGTCCCTCCTCCTTCCTCAAGCAGGGTCATCCCAGAGCACAGGGCACAGGACTGTGTCCAGACAGTTCTGGAATATCTCCAGTGAGGGAAACTCCACAACCTCTCTGGTCTCTGTTCAGTGCTTGGTCACTGCACAGGAAGGAAGTTCTGCCTCCTGTCCAGGTGGCACTTGCTGGGATCAGTCCCTGCCCGTTCCTCTGGTGCCATTGCTGAGCCTGGTCCCTCCTCCATCACCCTTCCTTTAGATACTCATATATTTGTGAGGTGTGCCATTGCCTCAGAGGTCTTATTTCAGTGCCTTTTAGCCAAACTTTATCAAGAATTTTGCAGTCTCTAAGCACCAGCCTAAATAATATTTTTTTTTTTTAAAAATCTTTAATATATGGTGAGTGTTCCTATATCAACTACCCAGAGAGGGGAAGAACTCATTAAAATGGTGGCAAACACACCAAAAGGCTTCCTCTAAAATGGAAAGCTGTTTTGACTTTTTGCATTTTATTCTCAAAGAGAGGTCTTTTATCGACACCAGCTCAGCACCTTGGAGAGAAAAAAGATATCTTGAAAAAGGCTTTTAAACCCTGAGGTTGGCTGAAGTTTTTTTTTTTCCTTTTCCCTAGACTTTGTAAACACTTTTCTCTGTAAAAGTAATGCACATAATTGTGGGGTCTCCCATCTTTTTTAAAGCAATGTAGTCTAAGTATCATAAATCTCAAAAAAAGTGGTTTTGTTTTTGGTCTTTTTTCTTTCTTTTCCCCTGTTTTTGGATGGAAGTTACCCAGTGAGGGAATAAATGCAGAACACAAAGATGTCATTTTTTTTCTTAAACAAGGTCAGTATCCTGACAATAAGGGCACTTTGAAAGCTTTCTATTGTGCATGTGTTCATGGGGGAGAAGGAGCTGATCAATGTCCTTTAAGGTTTGCAGGTTTCTTTTTAGGACTTTTCCTTGGGTTCATTTTTTACTTCTTTCTTTTTCTTTTTTTTCCCTGTTAAAGGTGAACTAAATATTTTATTTTCTAAGGACAAAATTAAACATCAGTTACATTGCTATATTTTAGTAAGCAAAATTAATCTGGTCACCATCTGAATTCAGGTTCTTGTCTTCTACTTTTAATAGTTAAGAAACATCTCAGCAATATTATATGAAATTATATATTATTCTGGTTATTTTCTTTGCAGGCACAGATTGGCTCCACATCCTGCAAACCATGAGGGGGCTGCAGTTTTATTAAAGTACTACTCAGAAAGGCCATATCATGAGATTTTTTTTAATTTGCCAGTTTAGAACTCCTCTTGGTAAACAAGAAACAGAAAAATACTCCTGGTTTTGTCAGTGATGGTCTCACAACATGAAATTCATCTCCCCTAACTTGGCCTCTAGTCCCACATTAGTCCACCATCCTCAGTTCCCACAGGAGTCAATGAAAAGAAATTATTCCAACTTCAGGTTTGTTTATTTCTGCCTCCAGTCACAGCCTCAAAGTGCTTTTGATTATATAATTACCTCGTTATTTCAGCACAAATGGGGACAAAGAGAATCATGGAATGGTCTGGGTTGGCAGGGACCTTAAAGATCTTCTCATTCCAACCCCCTGCCATGGACAAGGACATGTTGCAGGTTATCCAGAGCCCTGTCCAGCCTCAGATACACAGACTGACCAAACAGTTATTGTTCTATCATGATATTTAACTTTCCTAGAAGTATTTGATAGCACTGATTGCATAAATAATATTGTTTAAAAAACCACCTGTGCTTAGGAGTGGGCACGTTACAAATCTCAAGAAGTGCTGAACTGATTCAAAAGGCAAAGCTTGAAAAAATGACATCACTAATGTACACAGAATGATTTAACTTTGCTCAGAAAAATGAAGCTACTTTCTCCGTTAAGATATGCAGAATTGTGAAGTAAGCATGAAATTTTTGGAAGGAAAAACCACACTTCCAGGTTTTTCTAAATCAACTCTTCTCATTTAATGCTGCTTGAAAACCCTGCAGCCCAGCAGAGTGTCTGCAATACCAGTGTCTGTGACTGGTCTGGGTCTCATTCAGACAATCATCTGTACTCAAGCCTGCAGCAAAGGCTGGAGTCCTCCATGGAGATGGTTGGAACTGCTCGTGTGTTTTAAGTGAAGAATGTTCCTCAGAGCTTAAAATCAATCTCTAAATCTCTATAAAAAAGCTTAAAACACCTCAGCCCTGCTGATCCAGGTACAGGTGGAATCCATGACCCCAGAGCAGTGGCAAATGGGGCAATGTAAGGATGGAACTGCACTTCTGCTCCCATCTCTTTAAGGTAGTTTTAACAGTACTTTAACATAATTTTGATGCTGATTTCATTACCGTGTTTAAAGGAAGATCAATGTAAATGTATGATATCAGCTACCTCATCTAAAAGGCTTTTATATAAGCAGGTGGTTTTGGACCTTGCCTCCAGCTATACCTTTTGATCATTCAGAAGGCTACTGATGTACCCCAGGCAACTTACGTAAAGCAGTTATTTGTACTCATTTAATGCTATACCTTTAAACACCCCTTTAATCTATTTGCAGCTGTAAAAGGCTCACAGTATGGAAATGCTTTAAAGGAGTAGGCTTAACTTCCACAACTAGGCTGAATTTTGTTGTTCTGGGTAGAAATCTTGCCCTCTTCCTTCAACACACACTCAGAACTTACCTGTTCTGAGAAAATCTCCAAGCAGAAGCTCCTGTATCAGAAATAGATGGCAAAGGACTGGCTGAGCAGGGATTTCCATGGCTGCTCCAGTAGGTGCACTTTAGTGTTTGAAACAGTTCAGGAAGCCTGTTAATCTTCACAAATAAAATGAAATGTGTTTGTACTTACAGCAAAAACATTATAATTTCTGTTTATTTATTATTACTGTGTGTAAGCTCCATCTGCCAGACAGTGCAAACCAGTAAATGACATGGCCAAAGATAAAAACACTGACCAGGATTCCTCACTGTGATTTACCTGACTAAACTCATGTCAGGAGTAAGTTTGTCTCAAGGTTTGTAAACCACTGAGGAAGGAGCCTAGTAATTTAATTCTTTATTAATTTATTGAACCAGATCTTCTGTTGTCTCTCTGGTCCTGTTTTCCAGGTGGCAACAGCAAAGAGTAAAGTCCAAGTAAAATAAAAGAGCACTTTATGCAGCTTAATAATATAATTTTCAGATATGCTGTGTGCTCATGTGCACTGTGCTGTGATCAGTGAGAAATGTGCACAGCAAATCCATTTTATTAATACCTTTAATTGCAACCAGAAGGTTCTGGTGTTTATTCTGTCAAACCAGCCATAGAAAGAGACAATTAGATATCAGTTAACACATTTACTCTTCTTATTGTTTTTTGATAGCAACCATCATAAAACAATAAAAGCATTCCTTCCCCAGAATGATGTTCTGGGGAGCCAGGTGTTCTGCATGTTAGAGCAAAATTACTGCCTTTTCTAAATAAAACCTTTGTGTAACACCGTGGCAGCAGAAGGTGGAAGGGATGTAATGAAACAGTTACATTGCTCATATGTAATTTTCCCCTTTGGATTCATTTTGGGAAGCTGCACATGTACATACACACACACACATGCACGTGATTCCTTTTTTAGGCTTTGAAGTGGTGCAATCCATGAGCAGACCCATTTCTGTAGCTTTTGGTGTGGTATCTTTGGATGCTAAAAGCAAACAGGGACACCTATGAGTAAACTAGGTGCAGAGCTTCCTTTTCCAAATAGTTACTGTCTTCTAAAATTACATTTCTAAGGGAGAAATGACATCAGACCCCAAACTGGCCGTTTGTCTCCTCATTGACTGTGAAGGAAGTCTGGCACAGTTTTATCTGCAGATGTTTGTTCTGTTAACTTTTAATGTGATGCAAGATGCATTTTATTCTTTCTATTTTTTTTTAGTAAGATTCAGGACAGAAAAGTCTTTCTCAATAGCTGCTTTTATTATTGCTGTAAACACTGTTATGAGAAAATAATTTTGATGAGCACAATGAACTCCATCCTGGGAGCTGAGAGTAATTTATGCTCAAAATTCTCCTACTTGAAGGCCATTCTGCAATGTTTTAATGACTAAAATGCTTCTATTTTTCTAAATTTCAAATGGAACCCTTTTATTCAAAGCTTCTTTGCCTAGATAAGTAGACAGACTTTGCATTTCATGGCATATTTCATTTATCTCTCCCTGAGTATTCGTCAAAATCAGACAGGATCATAAATATAAATTGATTTAGAAGATGTTGCACAATGGGAAAAGATGCCTCATAGAAAATGAAAGCAGAATTGTAAAATCAAATCAAGTGAGAACTAGAAAAGAAATTAAAACAGTGCAAAAAGATTCAAATGCAGTCAGGAAAAAAAAGTAAGTTGTGAATGTGAGTTGAACACAAGGAAGTGGAACAGATTGTTTACCTCAGCCACCATCCAGGTTCAGTGAGTCGTCCTTGCTTGGATGTTCAGAACCTTCCCAATGGATCTGCTTTCTGTAGCATCCTTGTTATTTGGCAAAACCTAATCCAAATCTGAACTGCCACAGGTTTGCTTGTTGAATTTGACAGAGAAGTCTGCCAGCTCTAAAAGGAGTAAGTGAATCTTACTGGAAATTTCTTTTTTGTTGTTCTTCAGCTTTTATCTGTGAGCAGGAACACCTAAATTATTAGTTCTTAATAACAATTTAATCCTATAAATGCACAGATTGTATAATTTCTAACCACACTGCAGTGTAAAATATGTTATTTATGTTTGTAAGAATATGCACATTTACATTTATTTAAAGCACTATGTTTATGAGATTGTCACAGAAACCTCTCTCTATTCATGTGGCTTCTCTTGACAGTCTGTAAGGGACTTCAAGAATAACTGCACTGAAAACTCTTTCATCCTCCTTCCCCTGTGTGACTTTGACCCAGACAGCTTCCCTTTCACCCAGGATATTCCTCCTTGTTTCCTCACTGTTGCATTAAATAAATCAGCATCCCATCACCTTTAACTCTATTCTTTTTGATTCTGAACAGCTCAGTCCTGTCACTTCCCATCTCCCAGCCCTGACTGCTGCTTCACCATGTTCCTGTCACCTTGCAGTGCTCACAGTCACAACCTGCTCCAGTCATTCCTGCTCCTTCCCTGGAGATGGAGGTTGGTGTTTTGGCTTTGCCAGGAAGCTCAGAAACTCCTGTGATGTTGTCCAGCTTTCCACACGTTTTTCTAAATGGTCTTTCATGGCTCAAGCTCTCTGTTTATGGGATTAAGGACAAATGAAGTGTGTGCCATGCATTAGGATTTCCAGCTGTGCAGAGCACAATTTGTTCTCTTAAGCTGTGCAAGCAGAGACTGTCCATGCTCTATTAAAATTATAGCAACAACTTCTGTCAGGAAAAACACCATTCAACAGCAAACAAATTCTGATGATTGAGGCCAGAAAGTTCCAAACATCTGAATCCCCTAAATTAGCAATTAACATTATACAGCTCCTCCAAACCTTTTCCAAGTGTAACTCTTGACAGCTATGAACCCACAGACTGCACTGAAAGCTCTCTTTGCACCTCTGCCCAGCTGTTTCTCATAAGAAAAACCAATTATTTACATGTTTTTCTCTCATAAAAATCCCCTCTAATGTTATAGTGATGTTTAAGAACTATCCTTAGTGCAAAGGGGATTGAGCCAAACACCTTTGGGTTTAAAGGCCTCATCTGCTTGGTTAAAAGAGATCCAAACATTTACAGGTCAACAGGAACAACTCATTGGAGATCAGCTGCTCTGGGGATACGGAGTTTGTTCATCTTCATCAGAATTGAGGCCCAAAATTTAATTATTCACTGAGGTCTGAATACATAGAAATTAAGGTCAGACACTTCAGGAGTCTACAAATGTTATGATTTTATAAAATAGAACACCTGGTTTGACTGGTCTTGTAGCTGGAGGACCAAGAGTGAAAGCAAGGAAATTTAACTATTCCATGCTTTGTCACAACATTCCTGTCTGCCTCTGAAGGAGACCTTTGGATGCCTCTTGCTTTCATTATCCAGTTTGGAGAAAGGGAGGGAAGTCAAGCTCCTGGATTGTGTTGTTGAACCTGTCAATAAATGCACTGTGATTTCAGACTTAAAACAAAACAGTTCAGTGCCAGGTTAATAACAACAGAAGCTGGTTCACAATTATATTTGTGTGTGTTTGACTGGAGAATACAGGCAGGAGGGCACAAATTTTGTGTGTTCTGATGAATGTGTAAAGAAAAGGCTTCGCTGCAGTTGACAGTGAAGATGGAAGAGATGCAAATTTACAAGCCAGTAATCAGATGCCACCTTCTGGTTCATGGAGAGAAGGAGAAAAATCAATAGTCCTGAAACAAATAAATCAGTCAGACTGATTTGTGGGGCCTGCCTGCAATGGCTGCACATGCAGAGAGGGGAGTGGACTTGGCTATTTTTTTGATCATTCACACATAGAACATGATCATACAGGAATCTGGGAAGGAGATTCTCTGAAAGGGACAAAAGGGGCAGTGAAGAACACAGAGAGAGTGAAGGAGGAGGAACAGTGTAGAAGGGACAGCTTTGTTCTTGGGGTGGGAGCACAGATCATCCCCAGCCCATCAGGGATCCCACAGTGCATTTTGCTGAGTCCCAGGGGCTGCTGAAGCGAGATTGGAGTTTCTGAGCACTCCTTGCTCCCACTCCTGCCTGGGAGTCTGGCCCGGCATCAGCAAAGAAGAGATGTACATAAAAGATTGGTACAAAAGCTCTCCCAGCCTCTCAAAACCCAGAGCAGTGCTGAAAGTGAACTAAACAATAAAAACCCACAAAAAACGCCAAAGCAGTTTTTTGAATGCCTCTACTCCAGAATCACATTCTAAGAAAGAAATTAAGAACACTTGGAACAAACATCTGTTTGTGTTGTGGTAATTTAAAAACTGAGAATGATAATTTTACTTTAAATGCATTATTTACAAAAACTGATTTAACTGCTGTTTAAGGTGATACTAGGATAAATTACAAAAATATTTTACAGGCACTATTTCTCATTTTGTAATGATATAATTTCAATAAATTAAAAATCATATGCAGAATCAAATTAATCTCCTCATATATTTGATCTAGCAAGTCAGTCTTCTTACAGGTAAGACAGATCAGACCAGGGAATTGTTGTAACCTTTTTAAAGTAAAATGCTTTAAATCACATCTTACTAAGTGTAGCTTGACTGATTATCTGATGTATTCCTAATACTAATGACTCTGCAAGAAAAAAATAAGGGCACACCTTTGTCTTTATCACCTAAATAAGTAAAGCTGAACAAAAACATAAATATTTGCTTGGTCAGAGTTTAAATAAATTTTAGACTTTAAAATTATGTAGCATTTCTTCCTAACTTTTCAAAGGTAAATATTTTTCTTTTCTGTGGTTCTCAGAGCTTTTTGTGTAATTACCTCTCCTTTCAGCTTGCAGGAAATCATTTTCATGTTAATTCTGCAGTTTATTCATCAGTCACCTGGCATTGTTCCAACTTGCAGTTTTCATTGTTCATTTAAACAGCTGGGAGCAGGAGCAAGAGAGGGGAATATTTACCTAATGAGAGCAACTCTGTTGATGTTGTACTGTTGGTGTTGTGTGTTTTCATTGGAATCCCCAAACCCACAGAAACAGACTTGGTACAAACTGGGACTAAAATGTCAGTCACTGTCTAGTAAACAAGACTTTATTTCTCCTTTTCCAAGACAATGAAAAGGCTAAATATGTGTGTGAAAATCTATGTATTTGTTCAAGTAAATTAAGGACATTTTTGTATTTTCTCTGGGTTACCAGAAAGTACCAAAAAGTGCTTTATATTTTGTATTTTAGTAGCCACAAATAAACACTGAAAGCAGAGTTCTTCTCTTTGAAAAATAAGAGCACCAGGTGAAGAGCACTGCTGAGTTCTGCCTGCATTTATTAAATTATTATTAAAATAGATATTTTAATGCACAATGATATGTTTCAAACTACACCAGCTGTATTTTGCCAAAACACGTGGTTCATTCCCATTTGAGTTCAACACAATTGTCCACAGCAGAACACAGCAAAGTCCTGCATTTTTCCTCTAAGAGGGAAACACCTTGTGGTCATTAAGAGGTCTCTGTGATTAAAATCCTGCCCGAAATTGTATTTGCACAAGAGTTGAGTCTGCCTGTTTTCTTGTTTTCCTCTTCTATATTAAGTCTATTTTGTCCTGGTTTAGGAGCACTTGTACAGTTTTCTTGAACCAACCTTTCAGCAGAAACACAATTTTATTTTAACTGGAATGGAGTGTCTATTTCAAATCTCTGAGTTCCTGATTCAAACCAATCTAGGGAAAATTCTTTAAAGGAGCTTATTTAATATTAGTAGACAGATCACTAATAGGTTGCAAAGGGAATGCAGAAAGCCTGAAGACCTGCAAGATTACCAAGATGTGTCTTTGTATTTATCCATCTGTATCCCTAAACTAACTTCCATGTTCAAGGGTGTTTGTGTTGTTTTCAAACCCAGACAATGTGCAGATATTTGGTGTATGTTCACACGTGTTGCCTGTCTGGCTACAACTCCAGGGAAGTCTTCAGGGCTTATTTGGTTTGTCCTTCCTAAATGAACAGTGAAAATGTAGTGGTGGTTCTGATACTTGCTCAGTTAGGCTGACTCTGAAAGACAGAAGAGGAAAAATATGGATTGTTTTGCTCATATTTTAGTGTCATGTTCCTTTCTAAATCTTGCATTGATATCCACAATGTATCATAGGAAATTTCACAGCCAAAACATTAAGGTCAGCAACCTTAAACCTGCTGAGGTTAAGACCGAAGTTCTTTTATTTGATAAGTACCTGTAAGTTTGTGGAAAACACTGGTGGATCTGAAAGCCTGCAGAGGTGGAAGTTGAGCAAAGCAGTTACCCTGGCATGGGTCCTGGATTGGATTTAGATCTCATCCTTCATCCCCCCAAAAGCCCCTGTGGTGGTCTTTGTTTGGGTGCATGAATGGAGAGCCAAAGGAGCTGACACTGCTCAGTTGTTCATAATTACTTTATAATTACAGTCAGAAAACCCCTGATCCTTCCTGAGGAAAAGACTGATGTAAATGAAGGGTTTAGTCACTGTGCTGTTGAGTAAAAGAGGATCACCCAGGAAATCAGGGCTACAACAATCCAGAATTAGCTGTGTCAGGAGAGGACCACAGGGAATTATCAATATTGTTGGAAGGATGCACTTCTTTGCTCAGCACTGTCCCATGAACTTTCTGCTCACAGAGCTGATATGGATCATGGACATTTCTCAGCAGGCAGTTTGTCCATGGCCAGCCTTCTTGGGCAAGCAGGAGAGTTTCAAGACATGAATGTGGCCATTCTGTGCCAGAGCTCAGAACCAGAGAGAACCTTCCAGCTCTTCAGTTCACCTTCAAAGGATGTACCTCAAGAATTATAGTCCCAGGAGCCCATTGACTCTGAGCTTTTAAGATGAAATTTGATCAGTTAATGCTCTGACACATTGGGGTGTTTTGTGGTTGTCCAGAACAGCAAAGCACTGCCTGATGATTGGGATTATCCACTCTGAGAATGCATTCCCAACATTTCTTCCTAACATTTTGACTGGCTCATTCCTTGTGCTTTATGGCTTTTACGCATTGCAGATTTGCATCACTTTTTATCCTGCAATGTGCAGGCGTGTTCCCTTCACAACTGACTTAGTAGCTAATATATTACATGAATATTTCAAATTATTTCTTCCAAGTCTGCCTGTGTCAAGAATTAATGCCACCTACCCGTGTCAGGAACCTTCCTGAACTTCAGTTTTATTGCTTACCTTAAATAATCAAAACAAATTTCATCTGACAGTTTTATTTATTGCTTGTCAGTTCTCTTGGAGTGATAATGAGCTTCTATTCATCCCACCAGGTTGAGATATTTTCATATTTTCATTGACATTGAGGGGCTGGAGTGTGCCCAGAGAAGGGAACAGAGCTGGGGAAGGGGTTGGAGCACCAGGAGCAGCTGAGGGAGCTGGGGAGGCTCAGCCTGGAGAAAAAGAGGCTCAGGGGGGATCTTCTCACTCTCTACAACCCCCTGACAGGAGGGGACAGCCAGGTGGGGGTGGACCCTTCTGCCAAGAAACAAGGAATAGGACAGAAGAAATGGCCTCAAGTTGTGCCAGGGGAAGTTTAGGTTGGATATTAGGAAAATGTTCTTCACAGAAAAGGTGGCCAAGACTTGGAAAAGGCTGCCCAGGCCAGTGGTGGAGTCACCAACCCTGGAGGGATTTGAATCCCTATAAATGTGGCACTAGGGGACGTGGTTTAGTGATGTCTTTGGCAGTGCTGGGGTTGATGATTGGACTTGATGATCTTAGAGGTCTTTTCCAAACCAAAAAATTCCATGACTCTGTATGTATGAAGTCTCATTCCTGGAATGTATTCCTTGAATAAGAGGAATTTGAATGTCCCAACTCATGTTCCACCTTGGTTTGTTGGTATCATGGACAGCAGCAGCACAGGACCTCAAAAACTCAGTGACCTCCTGTGTCCTGCAAACTTTGGCTGCAGACCCTTGGTCAGGGCAGATCTGGCAGAGATTAGGGGGGGATAATGTATTTCTGCATCCAAATCTGTGAACAGACCACCTCACATGACTCCAGGTGACTCTGTCCAGCCCTGACTGAGCACATGTGCCAGGTGAAACCTTCAGCACAGGACTTGAAGTGATGATGTCTCCATGTGATGGGGAAAAAAAAAAAAAAGAAACAATAGCACTTGCACCATCATCCCTTCATGTTGCTTAAAATTCCAGTTATGTATCCCACATTTTGCCTTCCTTTTGTCTCATTTCACACCCTGTGTGTGGGTGTCATATTCAAAAAAATATGTTTGTAAAATGTGTTTCTGCAAAATATTCAAATAAATGAGACTGATCAGTAAATCTGTTCTGTTTGCTATTGTTGAAGGGAGTTACTTGTTAATAATATCTCATATACAAGAATGTCTCTAGCCTTAAATTAAAAATTTCTTGAGATACTTTTGTAAGACAGTGCAGACACCTTCTTTTTCTGTCTGCATCAGACTCAAGGCATTAAGAAGGAGTGTAACAAAAAAATATTCACACCTGGAAATGTTCAGTCAAGGAATTTAACAGAAATGACACTGAAAACATATGGATCAGATACTAATCTCCTGTGGAATAATATAGTCAATCCTGTGGAGGGAAAAAAATTCATTGTTCAATTTGAAGCACTTAAGAATTGCTGAGAAACTTTCTTTTTCCCTTATGAAATTCTATGGGGATTTTCCATATGGGGCTGGTACCAGAGAATCACAGAATGGTTGGGTCATCTCCCTCCAACCTCCCTGCCATGGCCGGGGACACCTTCCAGGTTGCTCCAAGCTCTGTCCAGCCTGGCCTTGGACACTTCCAGGGATTCAGGGGCAGCCACAGCTTCTCTGGGAAACCTGTGCCAGGATCTCACCACCCTCACAGGGAAGAATTTCTTCCTATCATCTAAATCTAAATCTAAACCTAAATCCAATCCATATAATATATCTCAAGGATGAGAGATGAAAAAAGTTAAAACTTTGTAACCAGCTCATGACATTTCCTACAGACCTTGACCTCCTATACCTAGAGGTTAGTGTGGACATATGATGTGCTGTAATCCACCTCTAATTGGCAAAAACCTCTTAACACCAGACAGAACAGGATTTACTTCCAGAGGTGGATGTGCCCAATGTGCAGCCCTTGCTGAGAAAGAAACTTCCAGCAGAAGCCTGACAGCTCCCATTGTGCAGAGTGGCCTGAGATATTAAATGCCAGGCTTAAAGAGATTTTTTAAAAATCAACTTTTCCAGTGTTCTGATTAATGTCCCTGAAAAATGTGCTTGAAAGGAGCCCGTCAGCTTTCATCTGATCAGGTCAAGAAGGGAGAGGCACCTTTGGAGCACACATAAAGAGGGGATAATGTTCAGTTTGGGCAGGGCTTTACCTGATGAATTCTGATTGCATCCTCATTTGACTCGTTTAAACTGTTACTAAATGTTCTTTAACACCCAGTGAACTAAACACATTGAGGAGAACTTAGTTTGAAAGCTATTATCGTATTCATTTCTTTTACACTTCTGAGAACATTGCTTATGGCACCTTACGAATTCCTGTGAATTCCCTTTTTAGTACCTTAGATAGAGGGTGTGAAAGAGAATATGATCAAAATTAATGCTGAAACATCTCCATAGGCAAAATACTGCCTGGAAAATCAGGCCTTAAGGAGAATTCACTGTTCAGCTTTGGCTTCACATTCACAGCTGAGTGTATTCTAAGTGTTTTATATGGAAAGTAACATAGATATGAGCACTTGGCTTCCCAGTGAATTAGGAAATCCTACTGTTCTACCACTTTGTGCAAAGTATTGGAAAACCAGAGATGATAAACAATGTGTAAAGTGCAAAAGCTCTCTTGTTCAAAGACACTGCTCTCCCATCAACAGCAGGCCTCAAGACCTGCAGATGAAGCCCCAACAATCACAAAATCACAGAATGATTTGGGCTGGAAGGAGCCTTAAAAGTTTTTCCACCCCCTGTCACAGGCAGAGGTGCCACTCACTATCCCAGGTTGCTCCAAGCCCCATCCAACCAGGCCTTGAGCACTTCCAGGATGAGGCAGCCACAGCTTCTCTGGACATATTATAATGACCAGCTGGCATTTTATAAATAAGTCAAATACCAACTTTTTGAATCAAACTTTTTCCAGTCCAAGGTGACGTCAAATAATGGACACAGTGCTGCTGTTGAGAGGAGTAGGACTAAAGCATTAATATTTGGAACCAGAGGTGTCTGTAATTTGGGTATTTAGGGGGATGTATTGTATAATTCCTGAGTTTTACCTTCTTATCAAAACAAAGTACACCATCTAAAAGATAAAATTTTTTCTCCCCATTCTTTGCAGAACCAAAGGGTGAATGGGCAAAATTGCAGCTTCTGAGAGGTTTCATGTAACTAGATTATCACTGAAGTGACTAACAAAATTAACCAAGAGGTAATCTTTTTGCTAAATTCATGTTCCCACTGATGTCCTGTTTTGTTCATAGTGCACAATGACACATTCCTCTTTACTGCATCATTTTAGACAGCCAGTTGGAGGTGGTAATGTGCCAAGTGGATGGTATTTCAATGTTTCTGCACCCAGGTGTGGTTTGAGGCTTGCTGGTTGTGATTGCTTTTTTCAATTAGCTTCCCTTTATATTATGGGATCTGCTCTGATGAGCAAAAATCTAACCAAAACTGTATCATGTCCTCTGACATGAGATGGTTCTGGGGATAATAAGATCTAGGAAAAGTTCAAGCATCATGTAGAAACACAACCAGATTTGTATAATGTATCTTTCATTGTGTACAATTCAGATATCTGTAATCACATGCTTTAATTCTCTACAGAGAAAAAGGAGAAAGGAAAAAAACAAAGAGGGGAGAAAAAGCATTTTCAGGAATCACTGCAGCTCATTTGAAATAAATATCTCAGGAGGTCAGATGAATTATTTGCTTAAATTCCCCCTGCTCTGTGCTGGCTTTGCAGGAATCCAGCTCTGAGGGCATTTTCAGCTGGGCGGGACGTGTCCCACGCGTGGTGTTCCTGTCAGACGTGACCTGATGGATATCACCACCTACCACCTCTCCTGGGGCTCCAGCCTGACATTAGACATGGAAACTCGAATATTCTCTGTTTTCAAGAGCAAACCTGACAAACTGGGGGTTAACAGCAGAAAGGAGGCGAAGCATCGTGTACTTTTGCTGTCTGCACAATACCCAGATGGCATCAATCTGGTACCCCCGAGAAATCCCTGGGTAAATTGCAACACACCAGCAGCTTGAGACAGTGGGCTTGCAGCAGATCTGATGTGCATTTAGAAGGAGAAGAATGTCTCAGTTTCCTGAAAATAATCATTATTTTCAAACAGTTCATCACAGAGTATTCATCAAATGCACTTGGTTTGCATGTGCATGTGTGCCTTTTCTCTCCTAATCCTGTCGATTGCACTGTAGTTTAAAGTCAGATGAAAGGAAGAGCAAGCAAACAGGGTTTTTTCCATGGCTTTGATGTCACTAATGTTCTGTCAACTGGCTTATTAAACCATACACTTTTAGTACTCTAAGCAAAAGCTTGAGTGCTTTACAAGGTGTCTAAAAATATACTGTGATCCTTAAAAGTATGATCATACTTATCGGACAAGACACTAAATAAAAGATGATGCTCAAGACCTCTTTTATATTTTATTCACCTCTACATATAAGTTTAATCAGACTGGCAGAATTTTCCATTCAGTCACAGCTGGTTAGGGAAGTCTTGTGGAGTCTGGAGGTGAGGTTTTTACACTCTGTGTTTTAAAAACAGTTTAAACAACACCATCCAGCTAATTTCCAGCACGGAGCAATCTGGAATGAAAATGACACTGAGAGAAGAAATTGCTTGCAGCATTATTTTGTTGCAATAGAATACAACAATCCCACAAAGGAACAGGGGGATCAGTGAGAAGTGTTGAGCTCACAAGACTTATACATAGTGCAAAAGCAGCTGAAAACCTGTATTGAATCCCAAGTCTAAAGTGACCTGTTGCTGAGCTGACAGTGACTCCATTCTTTCCCTGAAAAGAAGGTTCTTTCCTGCTTCCATTATCTCAGACTTTCTACACTTGTCCAGCCCCTGCTGAATTCCTGAATTCATTCCATGACATTAAAACTGAATGAAGAGAGGTTGGAAAAAATTTGACCTATTGGCCAGATTTTTAGCTGGTGCAAACAACCTTCTCTTGTGTGGTGGGACTCAATAAAGATTTGTCTCCAGACTTTCTTTTGAAAGAAATATAAGTTTCTGGAGCCCTGAGAAACTTTGCAATCTATTTACTCATAGAGTCATTGGTTGGTTTGGTTTGAAAAGACCTTAAAGTTCATTCAGTTCCAAACCTCTGCCATGAGCAGGGACACCCCTTAGGTTCTCATTCCTGCAACCCATGAAGTGAGAATGCAGTGCTACTCCCCAAGTTTTGACTTAGAATGTCTTTTAAAATAATTACTCCAAATTTTGAGAAGGTTTTTTATTGCAGTGAACTTCTAGGTCTGCTGACATTAGCACTGATTCTTTTTGGATTCTGTGGGACCAGAATATTTTACTTGGTTTCTTTTCCAGCTAAACAGAAAATGTTTCCTTAATATTTGTTCTATTACCTTATCTCAGATATGTTTTTTTTTCTTTTTGCTGCTGAGCAGCATTCCCAATAAAACTGGGTCACAGGAGTAACAAGAGGGAGCTTCAGAAGACGAGTAGCTCTTGGTCTTTCCCTGCTTTCTGTTTGGTACTTTAAGCCTTTGCAGAGCTTTTAATCCCAGAGCCCTGGGTGGAATTCAACAGGCTTAGCAACAAAACATAAAAGCTTACCAAAAGCACCCCAGAAAGGGCTGCATTCTGCCTGGTTATTTTCTAGCTGATTGTTTATTCATCCTGCTTTCATATCTATCATTTTTAATTACTTTTTCTCATTTTTGGAAGCCCTGTACTCTTGCTTTGCATTTGAAAAAAAAAATCATCTGGTTTGATAAACCCATGCTGAATGGGGAATCTGAGTTCCTACTTCCAAAGGCAGCCTCCAGGTCAGCACATGAAAATTCCGAGGTCAAAATGTTGTCAGTAATGAGATCTCAGTGCTTCAAAAGTTCACATAGCTCTTTGTACGATGCAGGAGAATCCCTCTGTTTCCTCTGGTGCTGTTTCATGCTAATTTGGAAGCTGCAAACCAGCATGAAAGGTTTCAAATGAAACATCAGTTCATCTCAGATCCTAATTTATGGCTTTTGCTGAGTGCTGGGGTTGAGGCTGTTGAATTCTTAAGAATGAGAAAATATTATGTGAACCTAAAGATCACAGCAGAGAAATGAGAAGTGAGTTAATTGCAAATGTTCCAAATGCATCTTTTACATGGAGGCAGGATCCACTTTTTCCTGCTTTACACTTCCATTATAAAAGGTGCAATAAATAATGATTTGTTTTATCAATATTTTTCCTCCTTCCCCTCCCTTTTCCAAAGGATATGTGACATTGCTAAGCATAAATTAAAACCCTTGAGGCTTGTTTACCTTCTTCTCATAGCCCTTGGAACAACTCAGATGCTCATGGCAAGCTCATTCCAAGTTTTCAATACATGTTGTGGCAGAAGGAGGGGATCTGGATGTGATCATCTCTGCAGAGAAAGCTTTGGATTCTAACACCCAGAAGTTCTTCACCAAGTCCTTGAGGAAAAATTGACACCAGCAGTCCAACAGACCTGTAGATCGAGGTTCTATGAAAAGTAAATCCTGATCACCTGAAAGCCTTGATACTTTTATGACAGAACAGATCATTTTAAAGTTTGAACCACTTATTTTCATCTTCCCTTCCTCATTTCTATTCCAAAGCTTTGGAGTATCAATGAGCAAGGAGTAGAGAGCAAAGGGGTTATGAGACAATTTCTCCTGCTAAACAAAATATGGACATCATGAAAATAATGTGAATTTGAAAAGTAGCATTTTTCTACAGGCATTGAGGTCTGCAGTTTGTGAGGGGACAAGAACTGCATGAAGGTTGACAAATGTTGGTGTAAAAGAGGGAGTCGAGCACAAGCTTTTCTTTCCAGCTTCAGAAATAATTCCTTGAAAGCCAAATACTTAAAGGCTGGACTCTCATTCTGGGCTGTCTTGTGTCCTAAAATATGAGAACCCTTTTTGTTTTAAAACACTTCTTAAATTATTTCAGAATTCATATTTTGGCTCTAGATGTGCCACCTTTATAATTTGTTCACAAATCATGTTTATTGAGCATTTATAGTCCAAGGCCCTGGAGATTAGAAAAGCAGGGATCCTCTCTGAGCTGAACCCAAGCTCTGAACCTTTAGAGTTTTGTCTGTTATTGATGTTTGCTTCCATCTGAAAATGCTGACAAACTGGACTTCCAAACCTTCAGAAACATCCCAGAGATGCGAGCGATGTGATTTCCCCACTGCTCTTCTCCCCTTTAAACAAACCCAGCAGGGCATATCAGGCGTAGATTGAGGATTAAGTCATAATTACAATCAATATCCTTGCCATGCCCCATTCTCCAAATAATATATATTTCAGTCAGTGCACTTTGGGGATTTATCTCTGTGAGGCCCATTCCTGCCCAAATCAGCGTGTCTTTCCCTTTGATATTCCCACAGCGTTCACAGATACCCTCAAACACACACAGCCCTGGGTAATATGTCTCCAATGCGATGAAATCAATGGGAACACAAGCCTTTTTTGCCTGACAGTATTGTCAGGGTGTATTATCTGGTTTAGGCTGTGGCTTCAGTTCATAGCAGTCGTCAGTTAAATTTCCCTTTCTGAAGCTGAGCAAAGTGTGGTAATGTCACAGCCACAGGCGACTGCCGCTCACAGGACGGTTTACCGGTGCAGCTCAGCCTCCTGGCTTGTCACACTGGATATATCTCAGGGTCTTCTTTTCCTTCCTACTCAGAGGTTTCCAAGAATGTTGCCTGGAGCAGTCATGGGATGCAAAAAAAGAGAGATTTTTGTTCTGCACTTAGCAACATTACCACACTTCACACTCAGTTTCTGATAAGGGGAAATTTAACTGACTGCTCTGAACTAGATATACCAGATAATACACTCTGACAGTGCTGTGGATAAAGGCTGGCAAACCTACTAATTTATATTTCATTATCCCTGCACTTGGCTTAATCTGTTATCTCTTACTAAACGTTAGCGAGCTCACAAAGAGCTGCACTGAGCAGCAGAAAATGGAACCACAAACAACCTCTTGAACGCAGGGTGGCTTCTGTGCCAGAGGGGAGATGGGGCATTGCTGCTACCAACCCTCCCAAAAGTGAACCCACAGCGCTGGTGCACGGCCTGCTCTTTAAACCAAGGTTTGTATCCCCATGCAACCACCTGTCTGTCAATGCAGAGTGGGTTTTTTTTTTCCTTCCCTGGGTCTCTGAAGGGGCGTTTGTTCCATCTGTAGGTGTTCGAGATAGAGGTTCATCGGGAGAGCTGTGGTTGTCAACACAGCCCACAGCTCCAGCTATTTCAGAAGTGGGTGATATACACAGATCAAAATGCTCCCTTGATTTCCAGTCTCCAAGGAATGGCAGGATGAGTTGTAGCAGGTGGTGATCAAGTTTTAATCTCCTCAAGGTTGAAATTCAAAGTTCAGCATCTTGCACAGTCTAAACCTGCTGTGTCAGTTGTCCATTTTTTTTTGCTTGATGCAGTGAGCAAGAATAACCCAAAGAACCATTTTCAAATTAAAATCCACAGAAGAATATTTATTATGTGTTATAACTGATTATCTATAGGCAGTAACTTCTTGTGTCACTGGGTGAAGGTAGGTCAAGGAACCAAACAAAAGAAAATATCATTAAAAGACAAAGTTTACTTCATTACCTGAGAGAACTCCTTCAGGGGGAGGTTCAGCAGCTGCTGTGTTTCTTTAAGGACTTTGCTTATCTGCAGTGAATCTGTGGTCATGATACTGAGCTAAAAACCAGGAGAGTCAAATTCTCTATGTAACTGCCATAAGGTGAGTCTTTCAGCATAAAGGGAGATCATAAACCCAAAATGTCCTTTTCCTCCCTTGGGAAAAGTGTCCTTTATTCCTTCACAGTCAAGGATTCCCCCTTATCTCTTGCCCACCATGACTGGAATCTTCCTTCCTTCCTTCCTTNACCCCATCTGTGTGAGGTAAATATTTGCTCTGAAATTTGGGAAAAAAAATTGCTTAATGTTTTGATCAGAGCTCTCAGTTTATAACATAAAAAAAATGGCTTGGGGTGCAAAGAGCTCAATGACACTAAATTCTTCAGAGACTGAACAAATATTTTCTTTATTTGTGATACCAGGAGTAGTGAAATAAAACAGGCAGGTAGAAAAAGGATGGAAATTCTTAGGAGCCCATCTAACCTGCCCTTCCACCACAGTTAGGTACACGTGGTGTATTTCCACCTGTGTAAGAATATTTGCATCTGTTCTTATTTCTTCAGCTCACCTGCCTTATATTCAGTCCATTTCACAACACAAGAATATTCTGCATGCTGTTATTTGTACAGCACTTTTTGCTTTACAAAATGATCAATATTTATTTTATTTCTTTACTTTCTGGCCACCCTTTGTGCCACTCCATGATGCTTTAGAATCAAAAGGGACTTTTATAATTTTTTCTGTATTTTCCATCAGACACTGTCTGTACCTACTTGATCAGATGTAGTATCACTGTGATCTCCTTTAGAGACTGCCAGGTGTATTTTACCTGTATTTAAAATGGTTTTTAATTTTTAACCTTAAGAAAGCCTAAAATGAGCTTTCAGACCTAAATGAGTCTTTTTCTTCATCTTCTTTATTTCTAACATTTCTAACATTCTACACCACTCAGCTTTTAAAATCCATCCAAACACTTAAACTGATTTGGCTTTGCATCATCTTAAATTACAGAAGTGGCTTTGTTTTGATTTTTCATGACTTACTGACTACAGAATCAAATATTTTTAGGTTAGGATCTTGCTTTCTATCACTTTTAATACACAAAAATGAAGACTTCCTCCTACTTAGCTGTCCCTTTTGTCTGGATCAGCATTCAATAAGCATATTGTGAGATACTGATACTGGCTAGATAAAATTTGCCTTTATCTTTTAAATAAAATCCTGTCTGAGGTAAACATTCTGTGTGTAAAAACAGACAAATACAATATGCAACAGTGTTTTTTAGTTTTAATTTAAAATGTTGTCTTTGGCAGAGTTTAGACCCCATTTAAAGGGGAAGTAATGGCACATGTCCTACACATCAGCAAGGTGTGACTCTTTTGCAAGGTATTAAAGAGTCTTTTCCCCCTTTCTGACTGTATTTTTAATTTTATCAATTTTGCTCCTCCCTCCATCTGAAATGGGGACATCTCCAAAAAGAAAACACCTTAGTTTGAATATGAAATCAGTAATTTTAATTGAAGAAACAGAACCTATTAATGTTAAGGAAGAAAGAGAGAAAGGGGGGTAGATTTTGCATGTCTGTATTTAGGATGCAAGCTGAATCCTTTTTATGTTCAGAGACAATCATCAAAGCACTTTTTAAAGTAGGCTCAGTGTAAATGTGAAGACTCTAGGATTGCTTTTTTGTTTGTTTTTTATCATTCTGTTAATCTGCTGCTAATCTATGTAATGTTAATTTGCTTAATATTTCTAAAAAATAGCTGACACATGGAGAATGTGATCTTGGGCATAAATATGCCAGCCCAAGGAAGAGGTGATGTGGGTTCTCTTGCTGGCTTGGATATAAATGTCCTGGATGTCATAAGTCAAGTGGTTTGCTATTTCTGTACCTGTTTTTAAAATGGGGCAGCCAGTCCCTTCCTCACAGGGGTGGATCAAGAGAGATGAATTTTATAATGCTGCTGAACACCACTGGACAGGGAGTAAAGGTGGCTTTGAGCTGCACTCTGTCAATTAGGCTCGCCCCAGGGCTTGTCTGAATAATGTCTGGCTTTTGGAGTGGCTGTGACATGAATGAGCTCTGACACTGCTCCATTTCTGGCCTTGCCTGGCTCCCCTCAGCACTCCTGGCCCATCTTCCTTTCCATCAGCTGGGGATGGGCACAGGGATGCAGCCAAGCTTTGGTCATTTGTCCTGGTGCCTGCTCCAGGTTTGGCACAGCCCCTTGCTGAGGGGTCATCTCAAAACTCAGCCACCTTAGATCTGTGTCCCTTAGACAATTGAAAGAATAAAGATTTGGGAAAAAAACCCCCACAAATCCATGGCCCCAAATGCCACAGAAGCTCCTTTTATCAGGAAGAAACACATCACAGATCTGAGAGGATGCTCTGACACCTTATAGCAAACTTAAGGGAGGAAATAAAACACTCAGAGACATAACGTGATCCTGGCAAACAGAACTCCAAGACTTTGTTTGATATCCAAGGTTTTGTCCCAGGCCTTTCTGATGAGGAATATTTTTAGACCAAAATGAGGACGATTTTCCAGAGAACAAGCAAAGGCTAACTACAGAAAATTTCTAATTCACCTTAAATCTAGAGATGAGTTTAAAGCCTGAAGTTTTATTCTTGGAGCGCACACAAGCAGTAAAATGGATTCACAACAGAAGTAAATTTTTCAATCTTATAGTACAGAGAAAATGTAAATATTAAGCAGACAATGGTGATATCTGGATTAAGAAGTATATTTGGAATATAATAATATTGGCTTAAATACTTCAACTTAGACTCTTAAGTATACTTTTAGAAATTGGAATAATTTTGTCAACTGCAAAACTTCCAAGAAGAGCTGTGGCTAAAAAAGTAGCAGATTGAAAACAAAGCTTTGCAGTGCCTTTATATGATACAGCAACAGTCAGGACTCAATTCACTTGGTAACTGTGCCTGGTGTATATGAGCCTCATCTCATCCCAATATCCTGTGATATTCTGGGGTAACCACTCCTTGCACTCTCTTATTGATTCACAGAACCACAGAATGGTTTCAGCTGGCAGGAACCTTAAAGCTCATCCAGTTCCAGCACCCCCTGCCACGGGCAGAGACAGCTTCCATGAGACCACATTCCTCCAAGCCCTCTCCCACCTGGCCTTGGACACTTCAGGGATGGGGCAGCCACAGCTGCTCTGGGCAACCTGTGCCAGGGCAGCCTCACCCTCCAGGTAAAGAATTTCCTCTTAATATTGAATCTAAATCTCTTTTATTTTAAAATAATTTCCCCTTGTCCCATCAATATCTGCCTATGTAGAAAGTTGCTCTCCTCATTTTTATAAGCCCTCTGAAGTGACTGAGTTTTGCTTAAAAATATTGAAGTGTCCAGGGCTCTCTGTGCTGGTGTTTGGAGGATCACTTGAGAGGTGGGACAGCTGCATTTCAGTCTATGCTCAGTGAGTGTTTCATTATTTATGCAAAGAGAAATGGCACCACCAGGAATGACTGAAAGCATTCCACCTCAGGGTATGTTCCACACTGATCATGGAGACACTCCCTTGCCAACTGAAAGATAAAGGATTAATCCCCTCTGTGTGAAAGAGAGGGACTGAAATGGTTTTTCACATCCAAAGCAAATGTCCTAACGTTGTGTTTGTTCAGTAGGAAAGGATGCTTTACTCTATGGCAATGCTTGTTTATGACTTTTTTCTTTTTTACAAATATCTAAAATTAAATTTTGCAGCATAGGAATAGTAATTTTATGCATTTTTGCTGAAAATGCGATGAAGTCTTCAATGAAATGGAATCACTATTTCTCCTCCTCATTCCTGGTCTATTGATAAGGCCAAATCAATTATAATTACTGCCAAAATAAAGCAGTAATCCATCCTCTGTTTCCAAATGAAGGAACAAAAACAAACTAACAAACCTCCCAAAAACCACAAACTCACAATGTGTAAAAGGAAAGGAAGAGTCATTTAAGGATATGAAAGTTAACAAGACCTAGTCCACTTACAAAGATGAGAAAATAATCTTTGCAGGTTGTTTTTGCTCAGGTTTCAGAAGCAGATGATTATATTTGTGAGGAGGAGAGGTAAATCCCTTCAGCACTGAGACATTTCAGTGGACACTTCCAGCTCTGTAGGTGGATGGGACAGACAAAGACTTTCACACACTCTGTAGAGAGATGTCCACCCTGTGAGTTCTGAGCTCAGTGACAACAGGACTGTCACACTCCACATGAAGCTCTGGCATGAGGCTGTACCAGGGGAGGTTTAGGCTGGGCCTTAGGAAAAGGGGGTGGCTGGGCACTGAACAGGCTNGTTTGGGTTGGAAATTAGGAAAAGGGGATGGCTGGGCACTGAACAGGCTCCCCAGGGAAGTGGCCACAGTACCAAGCCTGACAAAGTTCAAGAAGTGTTTGAACAATGCTCTGGGGCACAGGGTGGGATTGTTGTGGTGTCCTGTGCTGGGCCAGGAGCTGGATTTGATGACCCCTGTGGGTTCCTTTCAGCTCAGGATGTTCTATTCCTCTGTGATCCTGTAGTTCTGTGCTGTAGAAGGTGAGTGGTGGCAGGGAGGTCCTGCAGGCAAAGGTGAAGAGTTTTCTTTTGGCAGTCCCATCATCGTCCCACACAGACAATCCAGGAATTATTCACGGTCTCAGTCTCTGAACATAAGTCCAAGATCCACACAATATTGATTTCCTCAGGCTTGCGTTGTCTAAAATCTTTTTTCAGTCCCTCCCATTGCATAATCATGCTGATTAGTATTTACTCA
>VWYE01028326.1:68372-97615 GCA_013398995.1 Alaudala cheleensis
AGTTCAAGAAGTGTTTGAACAATGCTTTGGGGCACAGGGTGGGATTGTTGTGGTGTCCTGTGCAGGGCCAGGAGCTGGACTCAATGACCCCTGTGGGTTCCTTTCAGCTCAGGATGATCTATTACTCTGTGATCCTGTAGTTCTGTGCTGTAGAAGGTGAGTGGTGGCAGGGAGGTCCTGCAGGCAAAGGTGAAGAGTTTTCTTTTGGCAGTCCCATCATCGTTCCCACTCAGACAATCCAGGAATTATTCATGGTCTCAGTCTCTGAATGTAAGTCCAAGATCCACACAATATTGATTTCCTAAGGCTTGCACTGTCTAAAATCTTTTTTCAGTCCCTCCCATTCCATAATCATGCTGATTAGTATTTACTCACTTAACTTGCAGCTTGATGACAAAATAGGAACTTGCAGGTGATGGTGGGTGTTCATCTGACCTATTTTAGGTGTGTACCTGGGCTCAATTGCACTGTGGAAATGTTTATTCCTTCCTAGGACTACCAGCTCACCTCCAAGCATTTACAGCTGAAGGAAAAGATTCCATTTAAATACGTTTTTTTTTTATCTGAGAGTCATGGATAAGATCTCCACTGCAAAGCAACAAAATGTTAAGCTCAGCTTTTGTAGTCCTTCTCCTGTGTGTCTGTTCTCCCCTCTAACTTCTGATGGATGGTCATTCAGCCTCAGCTTGCAGCATCCAGGGCTCCTCGGGGCATTGTTCAGGGCCCATTACCTTTTGAGCTCTAATGATACCCTGCCAACAGCAATCCTCTATGCATGCCATTTATTCCATTACACTAAACAGGGGTAATTTGGTAAATTGAGTGTTTAAGTAGCCTAAAGGTAAATAATTTTTTTTTCTCTCTTTTGCAAAATGATGATGTTCCCTTTGGCTTCAGTAGATTCTTCTATTTTTGGAAGGGTTTCTGTTCATTCGCCTTTAATTGTTCATAGAAGTGAAAGGTTAAATAATGCCAGAGAGAAAAAGGTTAAACCAAGCCCTGAAACAAATGTTAAGCAAAACCAAAATCAAGCAATCAGTAAATTTGAATCTACTTTTTCTTTCTGGTGTAACTTTGGGTAACTTCTTCTTCCCTGCTTTTTTTACCCAAGAACTAACCTGTCAGTGCTAAAGCACCACGGGTAACTATAATATATTATCCTAATTACTAATTAAGGCAAGATTATAACTTCTTTTTACAGAATAAAAGCTAGAATTTATTTTTTTTATTAATGTCTCTAAATAAAAACAAGTTGAATATTCCAGTGTGAGTGAAATTTTTAATTTGGGCTACTGGGAATTAGTTAGATGAACAAACACAAGCTTTTGTGGTGCTCCCCATACTAGTGAAATGTTTTGAGAGCATTGGTGACAATATTGAGCTTTTTGTGTTCTCTACAGTTTGTTAGGCAAAAGAATGAGGAAAAATTTAATGTCATGAGCAATATAATGGAATGTCCAAAACAGGCTACTGAGACAGTCCCATCTTCAGTTAACTTGAACAATGAAATTTATACTGAAATATAAATTAATTTGTAAACTTTTTTTTCCAGGGGAAAAATAATAAGTTACTTTTACAAAATAAATTAATTACATCCCTTGAATTTGTCCTGGTGTTTAACACTTCCTAGTCTTAGAAAGCTGCATATGGCCTAGGGGCAGAGTTTGTTTCAAAACCCAAATATTCCCAGTTTTCAAGTGAGTTCCTGTAAACTACAGAGGTAAGAGGAAGAGTAGGGTGGGATAATTAACTCTTTGGAAATCTCTCTGCTCAAACAGAAACCAGCTGCTAAGCTGAGGTCAGAAATCTGCCTTCCAGAAAACTGAAATCCAGTAAAACTGATATCAAGCATCTGCAAATAATAGTGGGAGCCCAAGCAGTGTCAGGACATTGCTCATTGTCTTTCTATTGAGGCAAAGATACAAAAGGCTTCAAAATACCTAAAGTAAGAATTTCCCCTTCCTCACACCCCTTTTCTGGAGTATCAGTTTCATCCAATGACTAAATTTATCTTTATACAGCCTCTCCCACCAGTAAGTTGCTTGTTTAGGAAAGCCTTAGAGCCACAGAGCACAATTAACTGTTGGATCAGGCTCACAGGAGCCATGACCCACAATCCAACCACATCAAGAAGCATTTTAAATTTCCCCAAGTCTCTGAGGAGGCAGAGGTTTTATTTTTCATAAACGCTACTGTGACGTGTGTGTTGATCCTAAAAAGGACAGAGCTTTTTTGATTTTCTGTCATGAGAATAAATAGCCAAGAACTTGGAGGTGACTGGAGCTTTGGGCAATCAAGGATTTACTCCAGAATAAGCACTGGCCTGCTGCTTGCTGCCAGGCCTGAATGCCCTCAGTGGGGGCCACTGAGCCTTGGGGTGAAGGAAAACAGAAAGGTCAGATTCATCCCATTTAATCACAGCTACAGAGAATTAAATCAACCAAATGTCTGATTGAGGCTTTTTGTCAATGGGGATGTAAAAGCCCCTCCCAAAGATCATTCAGTCCACCTTAGGACAAAGGCTAATAACCTTTGGAGAGACTTATCCCACTCCAATTTGGAATCACAGACTCATTAAGGTTGGAAAGGACTTCCAAGATCATCTAGCCAGTCTTTGACTAAATGTCACTGTGCCCACTCAGCCATATCAGGAAGTGCCTTGTAAACCTGGGGGGTTTTTAACTTTTCCAGGGATGGTGACTCCACCACTTCCCTGGGGAGACTGTTCCAATGCTTAACTTCTCTCCCTGTAAACAAACTATTCCTGATATCCAACCAATTTCTGCCAGGGGAGTCTCCAGCAGTAATATGGTATCAAAAGATCATTTAGATTGCAACAGATCTCTGACTACAATCATTAGGTCAGCACCACTGTGTTCACCACTAAACCACATCCCCAAGTGCCACATCCACACCCTCTTGGGCAATTCCAGGGATGGGGATTCTGCCACTTCACTGGTACCTACTCCCTGGTTCCCTGGTGCCCTCATGCTTATTCCAGTGTCTGATCACCCTTTCAATGAAGGATTTCTTCCTAATATCTAATGGAAACCTCCCCTGGCACAGCATGAGGCCATTTCTTCTCATTCTGGAGGGACAAAATTGCATCTTATTATTGGCTCAAGGAAAACTTGCCCCATTCTTTGCCCAAGTGGCCCAAAGCAGTCCAGCCTCCTGTTTAACCATTTGAGAACATGCTGGTGCCCCTAAGCACAGGACACATCCTCCCAAAAATGTGTGGGCAGGAGCACCCCCTGTGTACACTGGCAGGGCCATGTGGATTCTCTCCTCCACTCCAGGCTATGGATAACAATTGCCTGACTTGTGCTCCAGCAGCCAGAGCCCTATTTCCCTGTATGCTAAATTCACTCCTTTTTAAATGCAGACACTCAGATTTAAAGAGCTTGCTGTGATTAATATTTTAATTCATGGAAGAGAGGGGAGCAAGGGTTGAGGTACCGGAAAAGCATCTGTTCAGAATGTCTTCCCCCATCCATTTTGAACTTTTTGTCCTTTCAGCAGCTGAAATGTGTGACGTGAGTACATTTATGTACAGAGAGGATGAAGCAGGGGCAAGATGTAATTAGTCCTACAACATGTAGTGTACTCTCTGCATTAAAAGTGTGTTTTCCTCTTTGCACAAAAAAAAACAAAAAAAAAAGGAAACAAATCATTCACATGGAAATGGAATAGATCCCTGTGGTGATTAAAAACTCCAGTAGAAAGATACATATTTAATGAATAGATAAAGAGGAAGAATGCATTTGCAGGAGAAAGCAGCTAGAAGGACTGTATAGCCTTTATTGCAGTGCAGAACCAGCTGGAAACATGGGCTTATTAAGTTGTTTAAGCACACAGGCACGGGATTTAGGAAGGAGGATGGAAAAGCTGGGGGTATGTGGGTATAAACAGCATGTGGAATTGTAGGTGCAACTACAGCTTGACTGGAAAATGACACTGGTTGAATTCACACTCAACTCTTGCTCTAGGAGAGAATCTTGGGGTATAAAAGGAGGTTAATTACGGACCCTGGTGCTGGTTTGTCTGTCTTTTCAGGTAATCACATTGTCTGATCTACACTAATCAAAATAAAAGTAAGAAGTGCACTGCTCTCTTTTTGAATGAATTAGATGCAACCCAAGCATGAGACAAAATAATCCCTGTTTTCAAGGCATATAGATAGATGTCTAAATACAGTAATAAAATCTTAAATTTGCTATGAAGGAGTTTTAAAAAACGTGGCTGTGGCACTTGGGGACATTGTTTAGTGCTGGTCTTGGCAGTGCTGGGTTAACAGTGACTTTAGAGGGCTTTCCAACCTTCATGATTCTGCTATGATTCCATGACATCCCACACCCTCTAGTGTCATCCTTAGCATTGGGAGAAGCTGGGATCAAGCCAGCACCTCAGTTTAGCCATTTAAATGAACCTATAGATGTGAGTTAGCTGCTCCCACCTCTCTTGATCATCAGCAGAGAAGCTGACTTTAACTGAACAATACATCTGATCTGGTTTAGACTTTGGGACTCACTAATTACTCCTTGGAAATGCTTTATTTCTCTCTTTTATCTTCAAAGGGATGGCAGGCACCAGATGACTGTTGGTGAAATGAATCCCATCCCACAGCTCTCAACAGCTCAGATCCTGTTGGATGCCATCAGTGGCAGGCAGATAACAGCAACCCTGCAAGAGGGATAGTTGAGAAATAGAAACTGGTAGAGAGCCAGGAAACATCAAATGGAAAATTGGTTGATTAGGAAAGGAGAGGCACAAGGTAGTACAAGTGTCTTTTTCTTGTTTACCACAGGAAACAAACAAGGCCTTCCAGAAAAGTTCTTTTTTTTTTCTCCCAAATCTCTGCTGAAAAAACTCAAAATCAACACACTGAATTAACAGGTTCAGGAGTTTAGGATATTTCATTTTTAAAAACTCTCCATGAAACTGAGAAAAATAGGTAATGGTTTTGTCCAAAAAAAAATTAATATAAGCATTATTGAATTTTTTTTTCCATCTGCCCTAAAAGCCAGTGGGACTTTTCTTCTGGGATGTTTCTTCTGTCTTTTTCCCCCTAAATCCCTTACTTTTGCAGATATTTTTACAGTGAGCAGAAGAACTAAAATTATAATCTGAGGAAGACTGCCTAAATAATGAATGTGCTCACATTTGGGGATCATTGCAGGTGTTCTCTAAACCCCTGTGAAGCAGTGAGGGTAAATAGAGAGTTTATATTAGTTGGTTATAATTAATCCCAGTAGTTTTAAGGCAGAATCTTCCTGCTCCAGAGGTTCAGAGAAGGAGGTAGATAGGAAGGCAGGGAGGGATTCTCTGGAAAGTGAATGGATGTAACAAATCAGTTTATTCAAACCTGGCAATATTTGATTTATTTCTTTCTGAGACCCCTGAGCTGCACTCTGCTGAGGAAATTAGCACTTGTCCAGCTCTGCTTTTGCACTGGAAATGCACAAAATACAAGTCCTAAGCACCTTGAAGGATAGACTGCTCAATAGAAATAGAAATAAAATTACATGTTTTTTTCCTATTAGTTTTCCTCCATTTATTCAAATTATTTCCCAAAGTAAAATAATAATTCAGAATGATAATTTTTAAATGTTTACTCAGGAAGCAAAGTCTCCTTCTCTGCATCAGGTGCATGTGAAGGACCCAACTAAATGAGAATAAATACCAAGTGACAAAATAAAAATTATAATTAATTAATGAAAAGAAATCCAGAGCTCCTTATAGTTGAAGCCTATTTTAAAAATGTTCCAAAGGTGCAGCTCCCAAGGACATTCCTACTTTCTTTTATAATCATTCTCATGGCCCATTGTCAGCAGAGCAGATAAAAGATGTAAGAGTAGATGAGATTCACCTCACCTAAAAACCAGATAAATCCTAAAGTTCTCTGGTTTCTATCTACAGCCCTTGGAAAAAGAAACTGGAAGAGTCCATTTATCCTGTCTTAAAGTAGATGTGTAAGAAGATATTTGTGCTCTGGAAGTGTCTCTGTAAGGATTTACCTTTCCTTCCAAGTGAGGTGAGAGTCAGCTGTAGGTAAAATGCACAGCTGGTTCTAGACAAGGACAAGAAGAAAGGGAAAAGAATCCATGATGGGATAATCTTCAGTATATTTGGATTTTCCAGAAAGCATTCCAACAGCCCAGGATAAAACAAACCCAACCAAATAAAAAAACCTAGAGAAAAATCAATGTTGCATGTGACATTGTGTAAGAAGTGGTCTTTGTGACGGCTACAGTCATAAACAAAAAATGAACAGACAGCTGGGTGAGTTTGAAATGTAACAGTAAATATTTAGTAAGACAGTGGATCAATGAAAAAAGTAGGAGAGAGAGAGAATGCTGCAGAATCATGATCAGCTACAGTCATAAACCTGTGAAAGAATGTATTTTTTTTTTCTACGAACAGTAGGGAGAAACACTGGGTCAAAATAACAAAAAAAAAAAAGGTTTATTTAATGAAAGGAGTTAAAATGTTGGAATTTTGTAATAAGCAAACTAATATCAACATATTTCTCAAAAAAAAATTGCAACAAATAAATACAAAAAATTATTGCAAAGAAAAAATAAGTAAAAATATAGGTATAAAATGGCTTTCTGAAAGGATTATTTTATTTTCTGGTTCTTATTTGCATAAAAGACCTTTATAGGACACATGGTGTCACCTTCTAAAAATGTGTAACTTCTCTGTTTGGCTATGGAGATACTGCTAATAATGAGTGTGGAAAGGACATTGAAATTCCAGTACTTGAAAGGCAGAACAGCAGATCCACACTCCCATGATGCATCTTCACTTGCAGGAGTTGGAAGAGAGATACTTGTTAATGAGGTTTAAAGCAGCAGGGCTGTGTCCTGTAAGACATCTCTGGTGCCTATGGCCTTTGTCTACAGAATTACCATGAAAAATGGTTTTATTTTTCTCCCAGTAAATTCCCTTTCAGATTCCAGAGGAGACAAACTCTTAATCATGGCATGTCTTGTCTCACAGTTTGAAAAATTGGCTATTTAGGTGGAAAATCCTTCAGGAAAACAAACATTTCTTCCAACTCATTTACTCAAGGAACTGTCACAATAGGCCCTAATGCAGGACAGATGAAGGAAGGCATTTTTAATTAGGTCGTGGCAAAGGCTTTAATATTTTTTTAAGAATTAATATGGGTCATTTAGCAGTAACTTGTCTGAGTGCCTTGTAGGTTAAAGCATCAGATGGAAAGCTGGGAAATTTTTGGGACAAATGAAAAGTTGGTCCTTCCAGTAGGAGAAGAAGCTAAACAAGATGTGTCAGCTCTGGACATGCACAGGTCTGCACGTGTCAATGCCCATCTGCCATGCAGGAAAATCCTGCTGCACTCCACACCCAGCCTTGTTAGACTTGAGACTAGTTCAGAAGAACTATGGCATTAAAGGGAGGATATAATGAAATTTACTCTCAAATCAGCCTGCCTTCCTTTCTTAGGTCATTTTGCCAGAGGCTCCTTGGTAGCTTCCCTACCTAGGACCCATCTTTCCAATGTATTAGAGAGGATATTGGATCTGTCAGTGCATGTGCAGTTATTTTAGGGTAACTAATTGCAGGCAGTTCATCCAGCTGGACAGCCAAAGCAATAATATTAAAGATTAATGCCCCAGTTCATCAAGGAACCTGGGCATGTGCATAATCCCTGTGGCTTCACTGAGACACACTTAGAGGAAGCTCCTTGTTGAACTAAATGTATTACTACAACAGAGCCTTAAAAATGATGAATTCACATCCCAGATGCTATGAAAGCGATCCTAAGAAGTCTGGAAAGATTACTGAATCTGACAAATCCAGGTTTAAACCTCTAAATAATGCTATAAAATATAATAATCATAGAATCATAGAATCATAGAATAGTTTGAGCTGGAAAGGACCTTTAAAAATCATCTAGTCCAACGACCTGCAATGAGCAGGACATCTACTACTAGATCAAGTTTCTTGCTTGACATTGAATGGTTCCAGGGATGGTGTATCCACCACCTCTCTGGCAGTACTGGTCCTGGAAAAAACCCTTGAGAAAAAAAATTGCTTGTCACAGATCTCCATCTGGACACTGAGCCACTGACATTCTGGAAGCCACAATCCAGCCAGTTCCTCATGCACTTAAGAGTCAATCCATGAAATTGAGTTTAGAGAGAAGGGTGCCATGGTGGACTGTGTCAAAGGGCTTAGAGAAGAGCAGGTAGATGCTGTTCATAGCTCTTCCCTTGACCACTGGTGCAGTCACTCCATCATACAAGGCCACAAGTGTGGTCATGTAAGTCTTGCCTTAGGTGGAGCCCTGCTGACTGTCTCAAATAATTCCCTGTCCTCCACATTCCCTAACATGGCTTCTAGGAGGACCCATTCCAAATCTTTCAGGGCACAGAGGTGAAGATGATAGGTTGACAGTTCTCAGAGTCTTCCTTTCCACCCTTTGTGACCATGAGAGTGATGTTTCTCTTTATCCAGTCACTGGGCACTTCACCTGAGTGCCATGATTTCTCAGATAAAATGGAGAGGGGTTTCACAATAACATCACTGATTCCCTTAATGCTCTGGGATGCATCTCATCAAGTCCCATAGACCTGTGTGTGTTCTGGTTCCTCAGGTGAACCTGTTCTTCTCGTACAAGGAGAGGGATGTTGATCCCACAACCCCCATCCTACTCCCTGTCTACTCAAAAGGTGTGGGAAGAGACAGTGAAGAATAAGGCAAAGTTTTTGAGTACCTCAGCCTTGTCCATGTTATCAGTTTGCCTGCCTTGCTCTGCAGGGGGTTCATATTCTTTGGCCTTCCTGTTCTGGCTGACAAACCTGTAGAAGCCCTTCCTGTTACACTTTGCATTTCTTTCCTGTCTATTGCCTGTGCTGGTGTAGGGGCTTCAGCTGGGCTGTTGGCTTTTTCAGTGTTTTTGAGGAAAACCCTTGAGTTCCTTTTATATTTCATTTGTTAAATGCTACCAATGTAACAATAATAAATGATTATGATATTAAAATATAATGAAAAGAATCCAGAGTAAACTATTGCTGGAGCTCTTTTTCTTGGAAACGATACAGGTTGTGGTAAACCAGATTAATTTGGACCTGAAAATTCCCCCTCAGCTTGGGAATCCTTCCATTTTTCTACTGGGACTCTTCTCACATGATTTCAGCTATATGAAAATGGGATAATCAACCTCACAGACCTCTCTATAGCCAAAGGATATGAACAGATACCTCAAGGGGTCAACCCATCCCATTTATTTTAGGATGCATTGAACTGTACTTTGGATGTCCCAGATTCTTTTTGTCATCTGCAAGGGGCAAGACTAACTCCCCCTTTTGGACTTCAAATGTTGGGTGCACTGAATGCCACCCCACAGGTTCCCTGCCTTCCACTGGAATTTTTTTTCTATCACTTTAATACATCTGATATATATGTGCAGTAGAAAAATGAAGAAATAACTCTGCTAAATAAGTCTCTCCATCAGCAGCATTCCACCCAACTCCCTCTGAGATGGGTGGAAATATAAATGACAGCAATGTTTGGCCTGCCACTGACACCTATCCACACATAAACAGTCACAGTTAGAGGAGATGCTTCACAGTTTCTCTGAATACTTAATTAGTACAAAAACTTGGTTTCTTTGAGCTCCATCAAGAATAAAATTAAAAAGCCCAGCCTCATTTACCTCGCGTTGACAATGAGCATTAGAACTTCCCCCAGCGCCGCAGGTTCAGCTCTGTGGCTAACGCTGAGATGTTGGCAATCAGAGAGGACTTGGGGCTAATCACACTTCCCTATCACCACAGGGATAAACTTAAGTGACAGACAGGCACGGGCTAATTACTTTTAATAGTTTCCCATTGCTCTGGCTGATGACACAGTGCTGAAAAACCACGCTCCCCTCCCTCAAAAAGCCAGACTTTCACTTCCATGGCACCGCGTCTTTATCGCCGCTTCGTTACTTCAGGGGAGCCGCGTTCTCTAAAATGCCTTTCCCTGTGGCTGAAAGTAAAGATTTTTTAAATAAATTAATACAGTTTATGTTGGGCATCTACCACTTGAAGGGCTAATGATTATTGACTACCCTCCAGCAGACATCAGGGAGTCTAGCCTGAGGCCCTTCCCGCTCGCCCCCAAACATGCCGAATGTTAACACATGTTTCCAGATCCTGGCTGGGATTGGACACAAACAAGGCAGTCAGAATGGACCATTTAGTGTACAAGTCAAGATGACAGATCTCTGCTTAATACAAGGAAGACAAAAATTCGTATCTTATTGGAAAAGGCAGAAGAGCCCCGGGTGCTTTCGCTTTGTGATTCTGCAGCGGAAAGTGGGTTGTGTCAATATAAGTCTATGTCACCCGCTCGCAGCTGCCACACTGAATTGACCCTGCTAGCTGCAGACAGAGAGGCCTTCCATTTCCAAACTCTCTCTAATGCTCATCTGTGAGAGTGAGCATGAGGTGGAAAAAAAAAAAAAAACAACAAACCCAACAAGTTTCTCCTAATTATGGGAGAGAAAAACAAAACAAAACAAAACAAAAACGCCTTAACGCTGTGAGACTCTCCCCGCTCACTGTTTCTAATGAAACACTGGAACAAAAAAAATTTCTCATCTGAAGGCATTTCAGAGGATGCTCTGACGACGTGAGCTTTATGTTTTGTAAATCATGCTCTTGTAATTCCTTGTAAGTCTCCAGATCCTCTTCAGACAGAGCAGCAGAGCATTAAATATTCTTGTTACGCTCACCAGAGCTTAATTACTAAAAGTTGAAACATCTTTTAAACTCTGTTTTTTGGGTTTTTTTTCTGCGTACTCCCCAAAGAAAAGACAGAAAAAAGTTGAAGAATGTGCACAATAACTATTAGTCAAGACCATGTTTCCAAAGAGGGCAAAAGAATATAAACAATTTTGAAACTAAAAATAGAGTGTTTCTTTATACCATTATAGTTAAAAATGATGGCATTCACTGATGTGTCTGTTTCTCATGTGTATATTTTACTAAGCTCAGATGTTCACACTGGTGAAAAGATTGAACTGAAAAAAGAAATTAAAATTAAAAAGAGAAAAGTTCCCAAGTTCCCTAAATTGAAAAAAAAAAATATAAAGAGAGAAATCTTCAAGTAGGAAACACAGAATTTTATTGATTTCTGGAAAATATGATAATGTAGGGAAGCTGAAGATAGGGCTAAAATGATAGAACTTTTTCAAATACATTTTTTATGGCCATACTTAAAGTCCATGAAAATGTACCAAAAACATTTTCTTTATCTCATTTCAGCCTATATTCAGGTGAGTCATAATATTAGTAAACACAGACAGTAGAAAGGGAGCATATTTTATTAGCAGAAGATTTAATTTTTCTCCTTTCTGTGTTGTAGTGGGGAGCCAGTCAAGTTTTCATCAGCTCTTTATGCATATTTATTATAAAGCACAGAACAGTCCAATCCAATCATCTGACTTGTAAATACACCTCACCTGACTGTGAAATCTTCAGAAGTGGCTGGTCCTCTGTGGATATCACTGAGGAAAAATTATTCTCACCTAAATGTAACCACCTGAAGGCAGCAGTCTAATCTGACCAGCTGTCTGTAGTTTATCTGTATGAGAGACAGAGAGAATCATAAAGGCTGGGAAAGACTTTCAAGGTCTTGAGGGAGTCATTCATCCCACTGGTCTTGCCATGGCTTTCTAAAATCCCATGGAAACTTTTCTCTTTTCATAAGCTGCCCAGAGAAGCTGTGCTTGTCCTATCCCAGGAAGTGTCCAAGGCCAGGTTGGACAGGGCTTGGAGCAGCCTGGGATAGTGGGAGGTGTCCCTGCCCATGGCAGGGGATGGAAAAACATGAGCTTTAAGGTCCTTCCAAAACCCAAACCATTCCATGACTCTGTGTGGTTTGCCATATTTGACTGCTTTAACCCACCTGTGAATATATGAATCAATTACGCCAGTACCAACCCCACTCTCTTGCTCTGCAGCCTGATGGTGAGGTCTGGTCATACCCAAACTGCAAAACTTAACTAAACTACTCTCAGTCCCAATATAAATCAAAGTTTCTCGACAAAAACCTGTTCTGTGACTGTTTATGCTTTAAATTCCGCTTTTGAAATGTTTGGCAGAGTGTTAAATGACTGGATGTAAAAAAGGGAAGATTTGAGTTGTGTGGCAACTTGGACAAAATTTAATATAGAAAAGAAAGTCCCATTATTTCTCTCCTGCTCCAAGAAAATTCTTTAGGAAAGAAGTTTCAATTCAATTTCAGTTATACATACATAGAACAGCCAAGACTACTTTCAAAACAGTCTTCTAATTAATGTAATTTATTATCAGCAATAGAGAAAACTTCCAATATGTTACCATGATTTTCACAAAACATTAAGGTTTTTTTGTCTATTATGGAAGAGTCTGAAGAGTTACATGATGGCATGAACAATTTTTGATAGCTGCAGACTTATAAAAGTGCATAACTTAGTCAAAAGAAAGATAATTAGGATATTTCTGGATGGGGAATGGAACCTCATTCTCAGGGTTTCCTCACATTCCAATGCTTTTGCAAAAGGGGACCAATTTGGGAGAATATACAGTCTGGGCTGATATAGTTGGGTTTAGTCTCTTTTAGTATTGGGAGGGGAGGAAAATGGAAGAGATGGGTATTACTCTTTTATTTTCATAATGTTGAGATATTCTTTAAAAGTGGATGATTTAACTGGAGATAACTAAGAGCTGTACTGTGTCACTGAATATCATCTGTCATTGCTGTGATTGCCAGAGAGCTACCCCAGCTATCCCCTAATGTCAATGAAATCTGCTATTTAAGGTTGGCTCTGATCATAAATAAATATGTGAGCCTTAAAAAGAGTGAAGACAACAATGTGATAAGCTTTATGAGGCCTTACTTCATAGCTGTGCTCTCTGACACACAGAAGAATTGGATAATAAATCAGAATTTGTCAGTTGAATTTGGAGTCACAGACAATACACACACAAGTGTACTAGGTAGGTGTTTTCAGAAACCCTTTTTAAACTGTGCATCAGGCTGTGTTCCCCTTCCCTTTATCCCTTTTGCAAAGCAGTAATGTTTGACAGAGGACTCAGGCTTTTGCTCAAGCACCAGTTGGAGGTGTTTAAAGCAGCCCATTTTCTTTGAGAGATACTGACAGCAACTCTCCACTGAGATCAGATCAAGTCAGGAACAGGGAAATGACTGAGTATAAAAGTTAATGTTGCTCAGTGGTGTCTCAATAGAATGGGCTGACAATGCAAAGAATTAACAGCCTGAAGCCAGCAAATGATGCTTCACAACACCATGAGGACTTGAAAGTGTGGTCAGCTGAAAGACTCACCCACGAGATCTTGGCACTTACTTTATTTGTGCTACCAATTTGCCAAGCAGTGTAAGGGCAGAGAGTTTATTTCTTGGTGTCTTGCTCCCATCCATCTCCATAACAGGGATAATCATTATCCTGTAGTTGGTTACAAAGGATAGAAAATGGCTAAGCCATGTGATTGATTTAATTTTATCTACAGATCTAATTCAGTTCTTGGGGACTTTATCTGTGCTGTTTGAGCTGTTATCAACCTGGAGATCCTCTTGGTTTCACTATTTCAGGCTTTGATCCCATGGCAGATCCAGTAAAATGTGCCCATTCACACTTCAGACTCAGTGGAACACAAGGATCAATTAGGACAAGGGGAAATGGCTTTAAATTGAGAGTAGGTTTAGACTGGGTAGGAAGAAATTCACTGCTGTGAGGTTGTGGCTGCTCCATCCATGGAAGTGTTCAAGGCCAGGTGGGATGGGGGTCAGAGCAATTTGGGATAATGGAAGGTGTCCCTGCCCGTGGCAGGGGGTTAGAACTGGGTGATTTTTAAGGCCCCACCGAACCCAAACCATCCTGTTTCTGTGATGAGTCTGTGATTATCTTCAGCTGCTGAGGATCAGTGTAGCTGTGAGATTTCTCTGCTGAAAGGTTGGGCTCTCACTGCTGCAGTTCCTGGTAGAGCAGGGGGATATCCCAGCAGTTTGCTGTACTCACAACAGAGGTGAATTTGAATTAAAATCCTGGAACACATTGTGGTGCACAGCCAGTGACAGACAAGGGGATGGGGTGGTTGAGGGAGGAACATCCCCAAATTGCTTTATCTGAGAGAATTTGGCCATAAATACCCACAGAATAAAAGTGCTTTACTGAAGTATTTCCCCAGTTGTAGTGCCTGTCATTAAAGCAAATGAATCTATTGGATCTTCTTTAAGAACACAATGAATTAGCTTGAAGACTTTCAGATGCAGACTTAAACTTCTTACATATAAGAGGAAACACCCTTCTGCTATATTATGCACACTTAAGTCTCCCTCAAGATTTCTGGATGGCACATCAATGAAAAAAATATCACAGCCAAGCATACAGGAGCAAAGCAGGGCAAATATGTTCTTTTTCGGTCATCCTTTTTCATTCTTGACAAGCTCATTGCCCTCTGTGGTCTCACTCAGCAGGCTTTGAGAGCACTGGCCATTCTTCCAGGGGTTTATCCCAGCCTCAGAGCAGCCCTGGAAGGCATGGCCACACCATGCAGTGCTGAGGGCTCACTGCACACGTGCTGACTGCTGAATCACAGCTCAGGCACCTCTCCTGCTCAGCCTCTTGTTTCAGGCACTGTTTGTGCTCCACTGCAGAGGCAAGGGTTCATTCAGGTGTGCACAAAAAGGTGCCACATTGCAGGGTGTCCACTCTGGAAGAAGAATTTAGTTTGCTGAACTAAACTGGTATCACTGGAAATGTTTTTGGACCTTAAAGAATTTACAGAAGTGCTGAATCCCTCTCTATTTGCAGGATAGCCCATAGTGACTAAAATTACACAAGATGTCTGTGTTTGAGGGCCTGGCTGCTGCTCAGTGTGTCATTTGCAAACACTTAAATTTAAGGTGGGATTGCATTCTCCAAATACAGGGATTTAGTGTCATTTTAAGCATTGAATAAATGCCTTGGGTCCCCCTGGGTGTCTTAGGTGACACTGTAATGCAGTGTTTAGGAACTGGATCCCACTCTAACAATGCAGAGCCAGATGATGAGGCAATTATACTCTTCTACAGTAACTTTCCCCATCTCTCCAGCAACATTATGAGTAAAGTCTGTCTGGTTTAGCTGCAAAGTCATGCATGTCCTTGTAGTAAGTCACTCTCCCAGGTCTCAGCATGATGCAACGTGCACTTATGGGAGAAAGAAAGACTGTAAGTGCTTGCAATGGTTAAATACCAACGAGATCTGGTCCAACAAAGCCTCACACTGACTCAGCTGCTAAGACTGGGCAAACCACATAGCAAGCACATTTATATTATGAGATTTGAAAGGATAATCTCCACTCTCAAGCTGGCAAGTGGCTCTGAGATGTCTCACAAATACGAGACAAGGAGCAGAAAAAAAAATACTTAGATATTTTCCTCTGCTTTGTGGAATATATTGATAAACGTATGTTACCATTTAACTATTCATTCTGTTGGAGAAAACTGGTTAACCCCTTAAGTGTTTTGCCCTGAAGGCAGACATTAAAAGTTAATTATAACCACATGGGACAAGCCCCTGGAGGACCATGACAGCATTAAGCTGCTACCAACCAAGCATGCAGGATGCGCAGCACTCTCGCAGAACACCGTGTACAAAAATGATGCTGTCTCCTTGAATGAGTTCTCAGAAGTTAAAAACATGCTACTTTTTGCATGCACAGTAAAAAGGCAGATTGCAAATGTTCTACTCAGAGGGAAAAAAAAAAAAAGCTTCCAAGTGAAGAATTAGAGCAAATGAAAGCAGGGAGTAATGTGATTAAGCAACGTGGCGTAGTGACAGAATGCCAGGACACTGTTTTACTCACTGCTGAGAGAAGAATATGGTGAAACCTCTTCTAAAGGCCTTGGATTGCTACCTTGTTGTAAACCTTTCAGTATCATATATGGCCTATGAGGCATTTTGATTTTAACTCTATGAAAAGGGAGAAATAACACTTGTCCTTGGAGAGGATCATTTGGATCAAATGGATATTTAAAAAAAAGAGAAAAAGTTCTAAGGGAGAGACACTGGCTGTGTGCAAGTAAATTAAAAGTGGCTGGAAGTAATGAGGGTAAGAGGGAATGGTCTGCACCTACATGTTTATACTTTCTTCCTTTGTATTAAAATATCTGTATATAAGTTAAATATTGGGAATGATCCCTGTGCTACATCCAAAACATGCCATGTACTGTTTAGGATAAACCATTTTTAGACCAAATAACATGAGGAAGGGGGCTTTTTTAATGATATTGTGGTAGAGAAAGAGGAGTTCCAGAAACCTCTGTTGCTTTTTTATGCAGAACAGTCACCATAACCTCAACATAACCCAGGAGATATTCNATTGGGAATGATCCCTGTGCTATATCCAAAACATGCCAGGTACTGTTTAGGAGAAACCATTTTGTTTTAGACCAAATAACATGAGGAAGGGGGCTTTTTTAATGATATCGTGGTAAAGAAAGAGGAGTTCCAGAAACCTCTGTTGTTTTTTAGTACAGAACAGTCACCATAACCTCAACATAACCCAGGAGATATTCAGGACACTTGATTCTGCTTTTGTCTCCCACTGAGCAACTGGATTCCTATGACAACAGCCAGAGCAGCCCATAATGGGTGTACCCAGCTCCTGATGACATTTAGAGTAATAAATAATGATAAAACAGAGTGGAAAAGTCTTGATAACAGAATTGTTGTTAAAACTAAGAACTAAGCACTGATAACTGATGGCACGTGACAGTGTAATGGAATAAATTTGGGATGGTAAAATCTGGTTGGCTCCATGACCCANATTGATACGAGAATTGTTGTTAAAACTTAGCACTGATAACTGATGGCACATGACAGTGTAATGGAATAAATTTGGGATGGTAAAATCTGGTTGGCTCCATGACCCAGATGTATATTTCCATTCTCTTGCATGACAAGGAGAAATCTCAGAATTTCTTATATGGCTGGAGTTTCCTCAGGTCTCAAGAGAAGAAGAAGAGGGAAGCTTTGATGTGTCACATTGTGGAGAAGGTGCAAAGTGCCAGAGCTGAGAATGGGTGTCCATCACCAGATCATAGAGTGGAGGGTAACCCCACCCTCAGTGCTCACCACGGGGTTACACAACTCAAAATAGAGCCTCCTGTGTCCTGCCCATCATCCAGGGTGTTGGGAATGGTGAGTTGGCAGGTATGGAATTTAAGTGAAATCATGGAAGTTCTGTGTCCCAGAACAAAGTCAAGAGAGAAGTGATGGGATAAGAAGAAATGGACTCAAGCTGCACCAGGGGAGGTTTGGATTGGATATGAGGAAAAATTCCTTCACTGAAAGGGTTGTCAAGTATTGATACAGGCTGCCCAGAGCAGTGGTGGGCCTCACCATCCATGGAGGGATTTAAAAGTGCTGTAGATCACAGAATCACAGAATCTGCTGAATTGGAGGGCACCCACAAGGATCACTGAGTTCAGCTCCTCGCCCTGCACAGGACCATGGTTTAGTGGTGTTTGATTAAGGGTTGGACTTGATGATCTTAAAGGTAATTTCCAACCTAAATTATTCCATGATTCTACAATATAGTGCCATAAATGTTTTGATTGGGACCTAGGATCATGTTTATATTTTGCAACCATCTCAGGCCAGTTGGAACTTACAACAATGGTGTTAAACATGCCTGCTCTGGGCCTCTTTCAAGGTATGGCCACCACCATACCTTGACAGTCTCTGTCCCAGGAGTTTATTCACACTGTGTTCTCCTCAGGGTCCTCCTCCATAACACTGAGCCAGCCACAGCCTCACAAATGAGGCCACACAACCTCATTCATTGTCCCACAGAGCTTAAAAAGAACATGGGATTGTGCTGGAAAATTTCTCAGGTAGGAAAAGGCAAGAGCTGTGGGATGCCAAAGTGTTTGATAAACTGAGTTTCAGCTGTGAAACCAGGCAGGTCCAGGACTTGGTCTGTGACTCCTGGCTCCCTGACAGTGATGTTCTGAGAACGGAAGAATTTACTTCCAGAGTGTCAGAGCCTGGGACATTCCTTTGAATGCCCTGGGTGGTCCAAGACCCTCACAAGAGGTCCCAGGGTCCCTGCACAGAGTCAANTTTCTATAATATAGTGCCATAAATATTTTCATTGGGACCTAAGATGTTTACATTTTGCAACCATCTCAGGCCTGTTGGAACTTAAAACAATGGTGTTAAACATGCCTGCTTTGGGCATCTTTCAAGGTATGGCCACCACCATACCTTGACAGTCTCTGTCCCAGGAGTTTATTCACACTGTGTTCTCCTCAGGGTCCTCCTCCATAACACTGAGCCAGCCACAGCCTCACAAATGAGGCCGCNCAATATAGTGCCATAAATGTTTTGATTGGGACCTAGGATCATGTTTATATTTTGCAACCATCTCAGGCCAGTTGGAACTTACAACAATGGTGTTAAACATGCCTGCTCTGGGCCTCTTTCAAGGTATGGCCACCACCATACCTTGACAGTCTCTGTCCCAGGAGTTTATTCACACTGTGTTCTCCTCAGGGTCCTCCTCCATAACACTGAGCCAGCCACAGCCTCACAAATGAGGCCGCACAATCTCATTCATTGTCCCACAGAGCTTAAAAAGAACACGGCACTGTGCTGGAAAATTCCTCAGGTAGGAAAAGGCAAGAGCTGTGGGATCCCAAAGTGTTTGATAAACTGAGTTTCAGCTGTGAAACCAGGCAGGTCCAGGACTTGGTCTGTGACTCCTGGCTCCCTGACAGTGATGTTCTGAGAACGGAAGAATTTACTTCCAGAGTGTCAGAGCCTGGGACATTCCTTTGAATGCCCTGGGTGGTCCAAGACCCTCACAAGAGGTCCCAGGGTCCCTGCACAGAGTCAAAAATACCAATGCCTTTGATTTCAGCCCCTGGGAAAAGCTGCCAACTTTGAAGGAAGCTACAAGAGTATAATTAGAATGATGGTTAATTTATCACAGGGTAAACAGTAGAATATCTTGATTTTTAGCATGGGGGTTCAAGAGGGCAAAATGGAGGAATCTGGGTGTGTCCTTGTCCTTCTCCTTCTTCTTCTTGTCCTCCATCTTCTGCTGTGATGGTGGCACTTTTGGATTGGATCATAATAGCTTTGCACTGTCTAACAGAGGTCATAGGTATTGGTAATTAAAAATAAACATTATCTATGAGTGATTAGTATAAAAATTAACCTGCCCTTGTGGGACAGGCAGATCTGGCATTCTGACCTCCTGCACAGACCACGCTGGGCAGAAAGAGAATGGAACAGATAACAGAAAATAAACAACCTTCAAAGGCAGAGACACAGACTTTGGCTCTCCTTCTTGCTGTGGGGGCTGGGAAAAAGGGACCTTTCTTTACTCTCAGGGTTCAAAAGATCCAGAAACCTGAGACCAGAGAAGAGACTTTGTGGCTTCTGAGACATTTTGTCCTGCTGACCACGTTGGGTTTGGAGGCTGCACACACCAGAGTGCAGCCACAGCTACAGCTGGCAGAAGCATCCCTAAATACAGAGCTGACAAATTTGGAGCAATGGGGGGAAAGAACATTCAAGAAAATCTTGCAAATTTACTTTAGGCTTCCTGATGGTAACTTTTAAAGATATTTTTTTTCAGCCCTGGTGCTCGTGCTTAGGCAGGCACAACCTTATGAAATTGCCTGTTTTATTCCCTCCATGAACCTCCAAGGTAAGGGGAGATACTATTGCTGTTTTAATGTTGTGAAAGTGAGGTAGGAAGAGGTTCATTCTCAGATTCATGAGGGGAGTGACTCAGACTCCTTAAAAAATGAGAGAGCCAGGACTGAGGAACCCACCCAGATCTCCCCATGTAACAATTTGGCTTCTCACTGTGTTAACCCTCCAGGTTCCAGCTCTATCCTACATTGAGAGAATGCTTAATTCAACCTTTTAGATTTAGATGGAAGTGTTAATACTGCACCTTAGTACTGCTGCCTGAACCCTGAAAGGAGATAGGCAGTGTGACTTCTTAAATGTCTTACAGCAAAAACCTGGAGTCTTGAATCTTAAAGAGGAGAATGATTTAATTTAAAAAATCCCTCTTTTTTCTCAGCTCTTGGAAGAATCTTTATTCCATTCCTTATATCCTTAAGAAAACACACAATTATTTGCTACTCCGTCTGCAGGTATCTTTCTCTTATTTTTTTTTTATTTTTACATTTTGCACATTTTCTTTAACATACACACACACATTCTCTTATTCTTTATCTTTTTTTATTTTTTTAATTTTCATTTATAACCAATAGAGAGTGATTGCAACTACCATTTGGGGACACAAAATGTTCTGATGCTCCTGAAGGGGCTACTTGAACTTTGAATCACAGTCAGGTGGAGAAGTGATTTGTTTGCTTATGCTGCATCTCTAGCAAAGAAACAAGATAAATAGGAGGTGTAAGGAAACTTGGCTCACTGCTTCCCTTAATTTCTGGACAGAAAAGTAGAATATTAAACAGGGAAAAACAAGGGAAGCATTGTGGAGATGTACAAGGATCATGAATAGATAGATACTGTTGTGGCTCCAGAAAAATAAGCAAAAAAGCCATGACAGCTGTTTCAGACCCAAATCTGCTACCACACCATCCTGAGAGCCAAGAGCCTTGTGTGACAAAGTGGTAAGAGGACTTTGAGGGCCTGAGTCAGTAAAAACCCCAATTTCTCTGCTCTGTATGTTATTTACATGGGGAAGATGCCCTCAGAGGAGAATTTCAAAAGCTAAATGCCTCCTTCACCAATTGTTACACAGCTCAGCCACACATCTGCCACAGACTGTGGTCAATTGTCCCCATTTTACCCAGTAAAACTCCTTTTGTCCCACTCCCATGCATTGGCCAGGCTGTACCACACCAACTCTGTTATCCAGCCCCTCTTCTGAGCCTCACCTGCTGCAGGTGCCGTGGTGTCAACCAAACCCAACATGAAAGGCTGAGCAGTTACCCACAGTGACACCCACGGGGGCTCTGCAGTCCCACAATCATCCATTATACATCTGAAAAACTGCTGCAGCCCCGTGTCAGAAGTGCCAGCAACACGTGAGCCTGTGAAGTGGCAGAGCCATCAGCTCTGTGACAGCTTCATGCCCAAGGCTAGCGAGGCTGGACATGGCAGGAAGGGGAGACCCCTGCAATGTCAGGGGGATTGGCTAAATGGACCTAATAGGTCTTTTCCAGCTCTGGTGTCTCTGGGCTGCTCTGTGCCCTAAGGCTGGGTCCTGAGTGAGGGGTGGCATTGTAATGACGCTTCTCTGGGAGCTGCCCAAGGAAGGGAGTGTGAGGGAAGGTGTTATGATCCTTCCCCCAAATCCCTTTAGCTACAGGGCAGGAGGCAGAAACTCACAGCGACCTGGAAACACAAGATTTTGCTGCTCTGGCAGTTCTGCCCCAGCTTTACCCATTTCTGTGCTGCTTCTTTCTTCCTCCCCACGTGCCTGCTCTCTCTTTCTTCCTCCTTCAGCCTCGTGGAAGAGCTGATCATTGGAAGGAGCTGGTATTCACCACTGAACCTAAATCTCATCTGCCCAAAGCATCTGCTCTGCTTGGAGTCAGTAGAGCTCCAGCTGTCATGTCCAGCACGTGGGGCTGTGTAGCAGAGTAGTGAACACTTGGCAGAGGGACAGTCCTGGAGAGCCAGGGAAGGTCCCTTCTCAGCACAGGGCAGGTTGAGATTGGATATCAGGAAATGGTTCTTCACCCAGAGGCTTTCTGGGCACTGGACAGGCTCCCCAGGGAACGGTCACAGCAAGGGCCTGACAGAGCTCAGGAAGAGTTTGGACAATGCTCTGAGGCACAGGGTGGGATTCTTGGGGCTGTGCTGTGCAGGGCCAGGAGCTGGACTGGATGATCCCTGTGGGTTCCTTCCAAGCCAGGATTTTCTCTAAATCTGATCCTATGATTGTGTGACTGTGTCAGGGACTTTGTACATGTGGGATGTCCACCCTTATCCATGTGTGAGCTTCAAATGACACTCTGAGACTCAGGAACAAAACATCCCCTAGCTTATGGTCTTCCCAGATCTTCCAGAGAGCTGGAAAATCCTTGATTTCCTACCCAAGATGGAGTTACCACCTCATGCTCTGATTTGAAGACCAGTTTTTCCATCCTTCCCACACAAACAGTCACACCTTACAAGAAGTAAAGCATCATCTGGGATGGCCTGGCTGGGATGGATGGAATTCCACCCACATGGGCACATCCCCTCCACAGGGGCACACCTCTTAACTGGAAGAACATCAACTGCAGATTGTCAGTGATTTTAACAACTTGAGCAAGTAATAAAACCACTGGATCTGTCTATTTCTTCTTGATTCTCAAAGAATTCAGGAAAGTTGCTATCCAGTTATATTTTCTCATGGGAACTAAGCTACTTAGGGACTCTGTGTAAATAGATGTGGTTTTATATCTAATCTATGTCTATATTTTAAGGTATAAATCATGGTATTGTCTATATGAGCAGAATATTTGAAGCAGCTATCACAAAAACCTTTCCAAACACACAGAAGCAGCTGAGAGGCAGGAGCTGTGAGCTGGCATTTGTTGAGAAGACTGACAAAACTGATAAAAAGAAGGAAGATAAGAATGCATACAGGTAAAGATAAACAAGAATAAATGCTCTGTAAATAGATTCAGTCGGATTGGACTGATGGACCTGGGAAAGGACATCAGATAATGGTCTTTGAGATTGGATTTCCATTCACTGCTTCTTCTTTCCTTTCCTTGTCTGAGGCAGCAAACAATGTGATGAGATAGTACAGCCTTCTAAAATCAAACACTGTCTCCAAATCAGTGACAATAATCTGTGGTTTTACAACTGGAGGCACCAACCCAAAAGGTTCTAATGAATTACAGGGGAAATAACCCAACAGGCACAATTCTGGGTGCATTTTCACGTGCTGCTTTGAAAATAAACATTCTTAACCCAGCTGGTTAGAATTTCCAGTGTCTTGTGGTATAACACAGAGCTGATAGTCCACAGTTCTAGCAGAGGAACAAGATCATCTTGATGTTAATGCCTGTTCTTTGGCCTTTATTCCCCCAAAAGATGGAGATTTCCCTTGCCAGTGTATTCATACAGAAAATTTCTCACCCTGAATCTAACCCTGGTAATGCAAGTCAGAATCACACAATTAAGTGTTTAATCTTGCCAGTGCCCTTTCACACTCAGGGTTTAACCATTTTATCACTGTATTGATTAAACTAAGCATGGCAACCAATTATTTTCTCCTCTCCTTTGCATAGCTTTTCTCTATTTACTAAGCTTTTCTTTCTCCTCCCTCTTTCTTACTATTGGAAATCTTTTGAATGAACCTGAAAAAGATTTTAATTACCTAATAAAGAACTATTATTTAAGTTTTATGAATGAACGAAATAAAATTATTAAGGTGGGATGATTAAAAACAAAATAAAAAAGGGTGAAAGCATTATTTAGGACAACAGGAAATGGCCTTAAGATATGTCAGGGGGGTTTAGATTGGATATTAAGGAAACTTCCTTCACCAAAAGGGTTGTCAAGCATTGGCACAGGCTGCCCAGGGCAGTGGTGGAGTCTCCATCCCCAGAGGTATCAAAAAATCTGGCACTTGGGGACGTGGTTTAGTGCTGGGCTTGGCAGTTTGATGATCCTAAGGGTCTCTTCCAAGCTAAATAATTCCATGATTCTATTAAAAAAAAAAAAAAAAAACAAACAAAATCCTGATAATTAAGAGTCTATTAGGAGGAAATGCAAATACAGCAGCATTTAATATAATTTTTATTTTCTTTATGTGGGCCATGCTAAAAGTGGAGATCCTGTCACTTCAACAGTTACCTAAAAATGGTGATTAAATTAAGCTCACTGTGACCATTCTCTTTCAGATTTCTGGAAACAAAGATTCCAAAAGATTTCCACAAAGTCTTGGGAAGAGAAAATCCGGATCTGAAGTGAAAGGTGATGCCAAGATAACTCAAGCAAGTATTTGTTATCAGGGTCATGGTGTGAACCAAGTGAACTTCTGCCTGCAAACATCACACTGAGTGAAAAATGCATCTTTGCACATGGGTAAGGTCTCAACATTGGAAAAATATTTCAAAAAGCCCAAAAATGTTAAAAAATACATTTTAAGTTTTTAAATACCGAGTGTTTTTTTTTAAATAATTTAATTTAAATGTATTACAGAATAATAACAAAAGGTTATATACTGTTGAAAGCTCTATCAGAAAGCCTTAAATTTTGTCAACTGACATTTTCCCTAAACAATCTTTTTTCTTTTTTTCCCTTTTCTCGTTTTTAGATTTGAACACTAAACTCAGAAATCAATTATTCATTAAGTTTATTTATGAATAGACCTGGCTGTTGAATGTTCTTCTGCATCAGGAATTGACTTTTCTTAAAAATGAAACTTTTCTTAAAACTTGGCAGTGCTAAAGACATTTTCTGTAATCCAGTAAAACCTTTTCACACTCTTCACAAATTTTATTGTGGATTGTATTTAACCTAAAACACAGCACTTGTCAGTGGGGTTTTTATTTGATATGTTCTGTTCATTTTTAAATTATATGAAAGAGGAAACAAGACAGAAATTGTCAAGAAAACCAGAACCTGAATCTCTTTGCTCTTTAAGACCAAAAAGAAATCTCAGCATTTCTAAAATTTGAAGCAAATTCATTAATTTCTCAGACACCTGAGACTTTGGACAGAATATTTGGTTTGCACATTAAATTCTTCTTTTCTTTTCCCTTGTGCCAGGGCACCTCAAATTCCAGTTAGTGCAAGGAGGACATCCTCATGGAGATCATTTTACTCAATGCTGAGTTTTCTAAAAGAAGCCCCTAAACCATTTCAACGTCAGAAGAAAGGGACAAATACTTCCAGAATATTTCATCCCACTGCTTGTGACCTTTACAACAGGAGTAATCACCATTTCCATGAACACACCTCCTCCTGGTGTATCTGTCTGCACAAGTAATTTGGTGTTTAATATAATTTTTTTTTCCTTTAGAGGGCTGAACAGAATTAAAATGGGAACCACCTCAGAAATATGTTGTTTGTGGCCTGGAGTGGGTTATCCCTGGCACCAACAGAAGGTATCCTGTCACTCCCTCTGCAGCTGGACAGGGGAGAGAAAATCCAACAAAAGGTTCATGAGCTGAGACAAGGACAGAGAAAATCACTCACTGAACACCATCACAGGCAAAACAGACTCAGTTTGGGGATATTTAATGAATGTATTACCAACAAAATGGGAGCAGGATAATGAGAAATAAAATAAATGGTAAAAACACCTTTCCCCCATCCCTCCTTCTCTCCCAGTGGTGCAGGGAGACAGGGAGTTTCCAACTGGCTCAGCCTTGGGCAGCAGTGGGTCCATCTTGGAGCTGCTGCCATTGGCTCTGCTGGACATGGGGGAGGCTCCTGGCAGCTGCTCACAGAAGCCACCCCTGGAGCCCCATCACTGCCAAAACCTGGTCACACAAACCCAACACATGGCCAAAAATCAGCTCCAGCACCCAGCTCACCAACTGCAGTCTGAGGGCTGGGTCCTGCTGCAGCTCCATCTATACAAGAGGAGACATGAATTAACACCAGAACAAGGCTGAACAGCTAATTGAAAGATATCCATGGGCTAATTCAGAAATTTTGGACCTGGGTTTACTTTTCCTTCCTTCCCAGCAGCAGGAAGTCTGGCCATAACCTGGTTTAGCCAGGGTTTGTAACATAAAATCACTGGGCTTCAGACATTCATCTACAAAATGAGAGGAAACAGCCTCAGGTTGTGCCAGGGGAGGTTCAGGTTGGATATTTGGAAAAAATTTGCCATTGAAAGAGTGATTGAGCATTGGAACAGGCTGCCCAGAGAAGTGATGGGGTCACTGCCCCTGGAAATGTTTCAAAAAAATCAGATGTAGCACTTTGTGACATGGTCATGGCTGTATTTGGTCAAAGGTTGGGTCTAATAATTGTGGAGATCTTTTCCACCCTTAATAATTCTATGATTAATTCTTCCTTTTGCTTTTTTTTTTTTATCCCTCAATCTACTACAGGTTCTTAAATCCTTTTGTTTCTGCTGAGCACAAGCAGTGAAAATATGTCAAATGTTAAGACAATCAAAACAATATTCAAAGAGAGAAATTCAGGGTGGGATAAATCTTCCTTGGAAGTTCTTCTCTCTGTTTTGTGTCAACCATGTTCATTCATCAACCTCTGTTTTTAGCTCACCTAAATTATAGAATCATAGAGAGGTTTGGGTTGGAAGGGACCTTCTGGCTCCCCTGGGAAGGATCTAATTCCAACCCTCTGCCATGGCCAGGGACACCTTCCACCAGAGCCCAGCAGGCTGCTGAAATCAATTTATTGCACCCAAATTCAGGCACTCTGACAATTTCTGATGGCTGCTTTTAAAACCTGTCAAATCACAGCTCTGAGCCTCACCTTCACCTGCCAAAATTGTGAACAAATATGAACAGTTAAATTTATTACTTTGCTTATAAAGTCTGAATCAGGTTTTTAGATTGAGTTTCCATTGTATGTATATTTTTTGACAAAAAACAGGTAAATAAGGGCCACCTCCAGCTCCCCAAATTGATATAAATGCTATATAGGAGATAATTTACTGAATTATTTAATGCTTTTGTTTCATTTTTTAAAACTAGGCAGATGTTTCAGCATTTTCAAAACAAAAATGGAGGCAATATTTCATTGAAAACATCAATCTACAAAGGAAAGTTAAATCTAAAAGAAAGCTAAAACCAAAGCCAGCTAACCAAAATAGACTCGAATTAAATGCTCACATTAAATCCAGCAAAAAGAAATTTCATTTTTACTTCAGCACAGCCAAAAAACTTTCCTCAGGCTTGTTATTTCAGCAGCAAACTGAAAAACATTCCTTTATCCAACTATTGTTGTTACTAGAAAGATTGAGTCATGGCCAAAGAGGCATCAAAAGGGAATATTTTCAGTGCTGAGCACTGGAGCTGGAGCTTGGCAGAGCCCACAGACAACTCTTGCTGTTCTAATCAGGGAGAAATGTGTTCCATCCCTGTGCCAAGAATGCTGAATACTGAATTGTTTTTATTTACTTATTTTCCAGGTAGTTCAGGTATCTCTAACTACCCTTAAAAATGAGGAGGAAAAAGACATTACAGTATTTGTATTGCCACTAGCTAGAAAATGATGGATTCCCCCAGCATGGCTGGAGGGGTTTTATGGGATTTGCTTTTATTTTTTTTTTTTTTTTTTAATCTTACTTTCATTAATATTTAAGTCTAGACTTAGGGAAGTGAAAATGAATACATAACAAACAACAACCCAAGCTATTCTTTGTAGGCCTGGTTTGAAATTCAGAGCACTGGTGGCTGGTGAAAATATCAAGTGGGAAATATCTATTTTGTGGGATGTGTTTTTACTGCACCTTAGCAAGAACCCAGCAGCAGTTCCTAATGCAAAGTTGTGCTGCCTCATTCACTGATGGCTGTAAATTGGCACAACTTCATCCTGCTAATAGAGCCCTGCCAGATGACTCAAATGGATAACTTGGATCCCTGCTCAGTCATTTATTTTGCAGAACCTCAATAACTAAACACTGCTTCCCTCTTGGAGAGAAAAGGAAATCTCTGCTGATGTCAACTGAGCTTGGCTTTGTTTCGTGCCTGGTTTCAGGAGAGCTGAACTGAAATTATTCTTCTGGCTTGGTGGATGGTGGAATCAGGGAAAAAAATAAAAAAGTAAAGAGGAAAAACTTTTTCATGTAATTAAAAAACCACCCAAAGCCTCCAACCCTGAAATGCTTAATTAAACATTTCTAGAGAGAAGTGGCCAGAGGCAGAATTTGGCATGGAAAATGCATTGAAGAAACCGTTCTAAAGGACCCAGTGAAAATGTGTTTTGATTTGATTAAGTTATAAGTTTTCTGTGAAAAAAAAAATAATAAAAAACATTCTTCAAAGCAGTAAACTCAGTTAAGTTCTTGCAGGATTATTAATGTCAGAAAAAAAATAATAATTTCTAACAGAAGCATAATATGGCTTAAAAAAAAGAAGGTCCAGTTTTGAATTTTATAATCACCAGCTTACTCAAAAAAAATCTACCCAGTGCTCTTCTTGCCAGTGCCAATCAACTCATCTTCTCAGTGGTCTGAGGTTTGCTTTTAGACTGATTTGTGGGTTACTCCAAGGGTCAGGTGTTGCTCCAGGAGTGTGAAAAATAAACAGAGTCTGCAATCTATAAAATTCTGTGTGTGTCTGTCCCCAGGTTAGGACAGGGATGGGTGTTGTGAGCCAAGGTGATCAATTTCCATAATATTAACATTATTTTATAATGCCAATATTTTCCTTGATTTCCACCTCTGGAAATCCAGAGGTTGCTTAAGAATCTGTTTCCTACAAACAAGTTAACAAACAAAGAAATTGCTCCTCCCAGAAAAAGCTGCTATTTCAAAAACAATTTACTTTTAAAGCATTAAATGCAATGGGGGCTGATTCAATACGTTAATTATTTAAAGTTGGAAAAATTGAATAACTAAAAAAACCAATATAAATTAAAATCTCATGATATACTTGCATATAATTAGGGGTTTATGAGCCCCTATTTCAGCTTGATGAAAAGGTTGTGGAATGAGCAGGATTAAAAAATTACAATTTTTATGCAAATAGCAAGAGGAAGGCAAGGAAAGCTCACAATCTGACTGTCTCTGCTTATTTTAAAGCTGATAACTCAGTGAATTCTAAACCCAGCTTTCATTCTGAGACCAAAAGTGTTTTCACTGGGGACAATTTCCAGATGGGCTTCACACTTTCAGCCTCCAGACATCTCCACTGTAAAATAATACTCCATTGAATGTTGCAACTTTGACTGACCTCATAACTTGTTTTCTCACAGTCATTTTGTTTTAAACTGTTTGGAATGCTTTGGAACCAAATTTGCATGTAATTGCTCTAGAAATATAACAATAACTTAAAGTAGTGATTTTGATCCTTGTTAGGAAGAAAGTGTTGCAATGGATAAAAAGCTTTCTCTCCAGAGAATACCTCCATAATGAAAATAAGTAGTACTCAAATGTGCATGAAGGGACAATGTTGAGAAGGCAAAACAAGGTGTTTTTCTTGTACCCACTTTGCAGTATAGAAAAAGTTCCTGTTGCATCCCTGCATGCAAAAACTGACCTACAACTCCTGCATCCCCATGGCTTTTCCTACATGATCAAGGTAGAGATTATTCTCAT
>VWYE01028327.1:0-28324 GCA_013398995.1 Alaudala cheleensis
GCTGAGCAATCAGACAACAGTTAAAGATGTCTTCTCATTGTTAATATTTACTCATGAAAAACACATACCTGAAAAGGCAAAGAATGATGCTGCCTGTTGTAAGAGCAATCAGAGATACGCTGTGTCCAAGGGTATAAATTGCTTTCACCCTCACATAGAAGTTGACCTGCACAGAAAAATACGTATGCAAAAGCTTACTTACTGGTATGTCAAATTGTCTGTGAGATGATGTAATTGTGCATTAAATCACTCTGAAAGCTACAGCATGATTTTCATTCTGTGCTCTGCAGTACATGATGAGAATGTTGTATCTCTATTCCAACACATTTTGCAAGGCAGCGTCTCAAGACAATTGACTTTGGTAGAAAATTCAGCTTCAGGAACTCAAAATTTAGACACAATCTGGTCCCATTCCAGTTGATTACACCATGTCAGTGAGGTCAAATAAAGTATCAGATTCATCCATTTCCATGAACACAATCAAACTGGTAAGAGCAAGTCAGTTTGAAAGAACAGATTATCTCTAAAAGAGATATTTTCCCTCAGTCCTTCTGCTCTAGAGTACTTTGTAATGCAGTTACACATGAATTTAATTTTAAAGACATGTTTAAGTCCAATTAATTTCCTATTCTAAATGTTCAAATACTTTATTAAATGGTGACCCAAACAACCGTTTCTTTAGTAAAGTTAATTGCTAAAACTTGGAAAGAAATTTTTTCAACAGAGGAAAAGCAGGCTGAAATGCACATTCTGCTAATTAATTGCATACTTACTGTAAACTTTACATACTGTAAACTTACCAGCTACACACTACATTGTCCTATTCTGAATAACAACAACAAGAAAAATAGGGCTCTATGTTTTCAGAATTAAACTACTTCTCCATTTATGCCTACAACAGTAATTAAACTGACATTAGTTTCCAGTCAAGCTAGATAAAATATTAAAACAGCAAAGATTTTTTTATTGCATTATGAAATTAAGGATTTTAAAAGCAATGTAGAACATGCTACATATAAGAGACAGAATTTCAATATTTAGTGCACATGGTTATTATTTGCCTTCCCAAATGATGCTTGTAAAAAGTAGCAAGGAAGCAGCACTTTTAAGTAAACTAACACAGCCAAAGGAATCTCAAATCACTTCGTGTATTTATTTTTATAGCATTCAAAAGGCCAAATAAGTAGGTAATTTTAGTAATCCCAATTCATGATGAAATTAGCTGAACATTCCCTTTGCAAATGTTACACAGATATGGAAAAGGAAAAATGAAATGTGAAATGAAATTAAGACTCTTGCAACTGCACTGTTGTAGATATGGTAAAGTGGAAAAATATGGGAAGCAACTGCCATGGATCTAAAGTGCATTCATAGCAACTGGTATGTTATATATTTCACATATTTATATATGACTGTTGAATGAGAGTCTCTTGTACTTTGATATAAAGAAAGTAGCTGTTCAAACTGCATTGGGATGACTGAGACATGCCCAACGAGAAAGCTGGACTGGTTTAATTTTTCATCCTTCCACACCATTTGGAAAATTCTATCCAGATTTGATTTCAGGAAAACTCCACTGAGTGAGACTCTTGAAATTGGACCTATCTGGTTTCAGAATTCCTAAATGAAGGAAAAAAGGTGGTTACCCTGCATGAACTTACTAACAAAGCATCAGTTGTGCAGCCACACTGCTGTGGCCTTGAATTCATCCTCTGGCCATGTACCCTGAGCTTGACAGAAAGTGTCAGGCTGCTGCACATGGAGTGACTCTGTCACTTCACCCTGCTAGGGAGAGCAGAGGAGGTTGTCTTCTGCCAGGAAAAACCACCCTGTTTCATGTGATGTAATGTACAACATGTAATGTTTCTGGCATCCTGTNCACTTCACCCTGCTAGGGAGAACAGAGGAGGTTGTCTTCTGTCAGAAAAAAAAAAAACCCACTCATTCATGTAATGTTTCTGGCATCCTGTACACACACACGACCCCTACAATAAAGAGTCTGACTAGAATCAAAAGAAGAACCTCATGTACTTTTACAGCAGGGCTGAGTCTCTCTGCTGGCCATTCCTTTGCCAAGCAGATGAATGTCAAATAGCTGCATGGAAGTATGTCAGGAGTGAAGGTAATCAGCCAAGAGTGCTTGGACATTACCTCAATAATGACCATGGTCATTTGGTTCAAGCTAAGCATGAGAAAATAAGAAATAATTATGCAGTTGAAATTATTTTATCATATGATAATAATTATCCTGTATTCTACACTTGAAATGGTAGAAAAGGACACCCTTCCCATTTTCTCAGACACCTTTCCCATTTTAGTGGTTTAGTTTTATAATGGACAGAAATCTTAGATGCTGCAAAATTTTCTACTGATCAGAAATTAACCCTGCTCCTCAAACTGTTGCAGAGGTAAGTAAACACTAAGCCATTTTTAATCCATTACATTAAAAATTACAATTATTTAAATTCATGTGTTTTGATTTTCCAAAAAAATTTAGGTGATTCGAATGCTTTAGATTATTAGCATGAAGCACTTTATCAGACTCAGCACCAAAGATGATGCAATCACACTGCTCCTTACATTTCCTGTGTGAATGTAAAACAGATGTGTCATAATTTGCCTGTAAGGCCTCTAGAACTCCTAGTGACTCCATGAAAAAATTACTAAATGATGTTCCCAAATCATATGTCAGTTAAATATACACACAAACTCCATAAAGACAAAGAACTAAATATCACATTGTGCTGTGGCAATTGAAAACCAGGAAATTAATTAGATTAATATTGACTTAGTCACAGCTATTAAATATTTGTCACTCATCTGTATTTTAGCTAGTACCCTTTAGACACAAACTGTTTGTATTGCATTAGTGCAAAAGAAACAGGCAAACCAATGCCAAATCCAACAGCACAAAAAAACCCCGTTTTTTATACAAAATGGGATATTTTATTTATTTCTTACTACTCTGTGTGAACTGCAATTACCCAGGTCTCAAGCAACAATTAGCTTTAACCTCTAAACTCAATATATGAATGTGCAAGATTGGCAGGAATAAAATGACTGCAACAAAGGCATGGATTGAGCAAAAGAGAATTTCAGAAATTGTATTTTCAATATATTTTAACACAGAAGAAATATCACAACCTCTTCAGATTTTATAGCTCTTTTCAAAGGAAACACTGATTCAAGTCATACACGTGAAACTGAAATGCCATTATGAAATTGAAATGACTGGAACTTTTCTGCAGGTCTAACAAAATCAGTACTTTTGTAACATACTAAAAACAGCTGGCCTCTGTAAAAATATCCACAGGATTATTTAAGCAATGCTGATTCCAAAAATGAAATTCAACTATTTATTTTTAAACTTCTGAAGAAAATATTAAAATTTAACCACTAAACCAAAGTCAATAGGTGGTTAGGCACAGAAAATAATCAGTGGCTTCTGATTTTCAGAAAAAAATCATGGAAATGGTTACAGGAAGTGTAAATGTTTTCTAAAGAGCTAATTCTAAAATGTTTCCTCTTTTTTTGTGGCTAATTAGTATCAATAGGTTTTAAAGGGGCACAAACCCCCACAAATAAAATGAAAATGGATTAGCACAAGTTTGCCTAATTTGTCTTAACTTCAATAAATTTTTGAACAATCTGTTTTTAGGCACACTTTTGTTTTCTTAGAAAAGACACCTGCTTCTGCTGTTTAAATTTAGTTTTCTGTTATTTTTACTAAGTTCAGGAGACAGAATTCTTCTGTTTCTGTACAAAACAGCACAGAAGAGCAGAGACACTTCCAGGGCAAACCTGACAGTCCCCCTGTAGCTCTCTCAACCCCAGCCTTGGTTTGGAAGGACCCCTAGGGGTGAGAAGGCACCTCAGTGCTGGAGGAGAAAACACTTCAGAAGGTTAAGGGCTTCATTCTCTGTCCAAAGGAGTTTTATTGTTGACCAGAAATAACCCTTAATGCAAAAGAAAAGCCCTCAACTTTTTATTCATTTACTCTACGATATAATTTATCATTGCTAAGGAATATATGACCATTATCATCCCAACTGGCTCTTGATTTTGCTTATTTCAGGGGCCAGTATAATCCTCTAATACTGCAACTCAGAGTTTCCTCTCTGCAGATATAATTACCTATAACCGTATTAAAATTTGTGATCTTAAATTTTCATGAGCCATGTGTCAATATTTGAATATTTCTTAATATTTGAATATTCATACTCAAAGAACATATTGGAAAATCTTAAACTGTACAATGTAAAATAAGAACTGGGCCCAGCAAATGAGTTCAGTGCCCCAGAAACATTGAAATGAGAAAATGCAAATAAAAATGGAGTAAGGAACCCCAGTTCTTTCCTTCTGCAAAATAAACTTCAACAAGGCTGTAGCCATTTTAAAAATCTTGTACTTATACAAGAATAAACATAAACTGAGATGAAGAGATGGATTACATGTTGTGGAAAATTTCTCTTGCAGGACACTTCTACATATTTTTAAATTATGCATGTGGAGAAGAATAGAATTTACTAAAAAGATATGTAATAAAATTGGTATTCCTCATGGTATTTAACAATCTTTATACAAGTAATTAATGATATCCTTTTTTCTGACATTTTTCAATTCACTCTAAGCCTAAACACCACCCCAAAAAAAAAAGATGAGATCAGCATTGTCATAAATATCTCTTAGTAATAGTGGCATCATTAATTTTAATTATGCCAGTCAGAATGTCGTCTTATTCAAAGTCCCCTAACCATCGTGGGAGAGATGACAACTTTGTAAATGCACAAACTTCCCCATTTTCCAGTGTAAATGTGTGTCAGCAGATGTAGCTGTGAATGTGAACATTTGAGTACTGGAATTTAGCAATTTATTGAACATTCTGCAGTTAAAGAGAACCCCCTCTGTGCTCTACAAGAGAGAATATCAGCTAATACTCAGTCCTAGTCCTCACTTGAAGTCAATAGATTTTGCACTTCTTTCAAGGAATATTGGTCCCTTAATCACATCCCATGAAAAAATATTAACGAAAAATGCAGCATAACATAAATAAATTTAGCATGACTTACAGGCACAAGAAAATTGGTGGATCTCTGCCTTGTGCCAGATTTTGGTGAGAGGCAAGGATTCAGTTTAGACTCACTACAAACCATCCATTATTCTGGAGCAATGATCCACTCCACAGACAGCAGCAATGCTTCTGTTTCCTAAAGGCAGGGACAGCCAAGGCACTGCTGCTGCCCCTCTGCCCTCTCTGCCTCAAGTCCACAGGCTGCACATCCAGGGGGAGATGAACACTCCAGGAGTCTGGGAAATGGGGGATGCTTCTTCCATGGATGATGCGTCTACTAAAGGCAGAAGCTGCAGAAGTATCACCACACTGAATAGCCCTGAGGATCTTTCTCTCCACGAGTTTCTCTTTGTATGACACTGCACATTCAAATCACACAGCCTGTAACTTGTGTACAGTGGGGCTTTTGTGTGATCTAATAAATCCTGGGCCAATTCACACTAAGATCAGACAAAGCTGCATCAACTGATTCAGTCATTATTTTAAATACAGTGGACACATTTCAGTGCTTTGCATTCTCCAGACATCTTGCTGTATATTAACTATGCTGACACAGAGTTTAATACCTTCTGACCCAGGCTAGGACATATCTCCAGCTTGTTCAATCTAGATAGAAGATGTCAAAGCATGTCAAGAAAAGACTGCAGTGAGGCTTGAGTTTGGTTAACACAGCTTGATGTGTGTTTCTAGCATGGTCAAATCAAGCTTGCTTTTTTTGCTGTTTGCATGTTGTACTGCCATGAGCTCCACAGAAATATAAAAGGAAAAAAAAATATACTTATCCAAACACATAAGAGGAACGTAAAACTTGACCTTGAAGGTTAGCAATAACTAGTATACTTACACAAAAGGTATATAATAAAGGGTTTAGATCTACACTTCAATGCCATAACAACATACAAATATTTTGTTCAGACAGTATCATTACCATGATTTAACCCCAGTGGCAACAAACATCACACAACCACTCCCTCCCTCCTCCCCCTGCCATGGGGTGGGGAGAACTGGGAAGAAGGTAAAACCTGGGATAAGAAGAAAAGTGATGCCCAACTCCAATGCCCAGCAGCCCCTGACTGATGCCCAGCCCATCCCTGAACAGCAGCTCACAGCTCCCAGCCAACAGGAGTTTATATACTGGACATGACACTCTGTGGTGGGGAATATCCTTCTGGTGGGGTCAGCTGTCCTGGAACCACACTCTCTCCCAGATCCTTGTGCACCTGCTCTCTGGCAGAGCTGAAAAGTCCTTGACCTAGGGTAAGCACTGCTTAGCAACAGCTAAAACATCAGTGTGTTATCAACATTATCCTCACACTAACATCAAAACACAGCCCTGTACCAGCTACCAGGAAGAAAATCGACTCTATCCCAGCTGAAACCAGGACAGTCATATTTATCAAACTGATCCCCCATAAATAATGGCAAGAGCAGTAAAGAACACCAACATCTAACATGGAATAAACCAGGGGTTTTGTATCAGGCACTTACAGTCAATTCCAAAATTTTTCTTTTTATAGAACCTGCTAAGGTATCATTAACATGGAATAAAAATGGAACATTTAAATTTGAACATAAAATCAATACAAACTGTGGGAGCATGCAAGATCTTTCAGTAAGGAAATAAGAGGTGACATGTTTATGCTCTTTTTAAATAAGCTTCCTCATTTCAGTGCATTTTTAAGCATAGCAATTTGGTACCTGTTAACAAATTATTCAGTATTTGCTCACAGATCTTGATCATTTAAAGCTTTTCTGGAATATTCAAAGCTGCTCAAAACAAATGCATTATCTGTAGAGATACATATATGCCTGTGTGTATGCATATATATACAATATGTAGAATATGTATAGAAACAAGACCCCTTTGCATTAAAGAGAAAAGTCTGTATCTTAAAAGACAGAAAAAAACCCCACAGGAACAAATACTTCATTGGATCTATAATGGAAATTCATTCAGCAGTGAAGATGCAGCACCAAACTTGCAACAAAGACAGTTTCTACCAACTCCTCTACCATCATCTTCAAGGGAAAACATAAAAAATAAAACTTAGGATTCACTCTGGGAAAGCTTTTTGCCACCTTCCCTAAAATATTAGTTAATGTAACTCTGAGGACAACCTCATATACTTCATAACCCATACTACAGAGCATGTTGCTGCATGACATTTTTATGCTCAGAATACTCAGTATCAAATATCAGGACTTTATTTTTAGCTCTCATAGTTGAAATATTAGATTAAAAAAAATAGAGGAACTATACTGATTTATACTGAGGAAAGTTTTTGATTTGAGGGGCTGTCATTGAGCACTAAGATCTGAATTCAAGAAAACATCTGTGTGAACAAATAGCTGATGCAGAAACTCAAATGCCTCCTGAAATCTCACTGCTGCATGATACTTGCATTTTCCTATTGTCTCTATGATTTATATGCATGATATTATACTGACTGCATGTTTGCTGATAATATTCCAGTACCTGCTTTCCACATCCCTCTCCTGATTTACATCCTCACACTTCGGTTACTTGCTTTTGTCAAGGCTTTTGCAAATGTTGCTGCTATATCCTATTTCAAGTTGTCTAGGTTAATTCCTGCAAGCATACTCAATTTGCATTTCATTCACCTCCTTCAAATTACTAATGAATATGTCAAACAAGAACTGCTTTTCTATTACACTAGTTCATCTGCTAACTGTTTCTCACTACTTGAAATATTTTATTTTGTTAATTTGAATTGTTGTGTTTTGACCCGTTTTCACACCACATGGCAGTTCCTGGTTGAGTGACAATGTTTCAAGTGGCTGTTTTAGCAGTAACACATGTGTGTTCCCAAGCTGTCAGATGACACAGATGTTTTAGAATTTGTCTTCAGAAAAGTTGGGACAACAATATATTCTCTCAATTTTCTCTGTTATCTACTTTCAACTACATTAATGGTTGGGCTTTTAAATACAGAAAAAAAAATGCCAAAACCTTCCTGCCTTAGCTGGAAAACCAGAGCATCTCTGCAAGCCAGACAGAACAGATCTGCCACAGCTATTCCACACATACTAAAATCCAGAAAAAAACCCCCAACTGGCCAAGTATCTTTGTTCATGAGAGGACTTTATCTGTTTTGGGTAACAGGAGTTTTACTGACACTATGAGCTCATCTTTGTAAACAAACTCTTGCTCTGTTAGCCTCAGCAGAAAAACAGACAGAAAATACCTAAAACATGATGGTAAAAACCCTTCCCTNATAACCCATACTACAGAGCATGTTGCTGCATGACATTTTTATGCTCAGAATACTCAGTATCAAATATCAGGACTTTATTTTTAGCTCTCATAGTTGAAATATTAGATTAAAAAAAATAGAGGAACTATACTGATTTATACTGAGGAAAGTTTTTGATTTGAGGGGCTGTCATTGAGCACTAAGATCTGAATTCAAGAAAACATCTGTGTAAACAAGTAGCTGGTGCAGAACCTCAAATGCCTCCTGAAATCTCACTGCTGCATGATACTTGCAGATATTTTTCTATTGTCTCTATGATTTATATGCATGATATTATACTGACTGCATGTTTGCTGATAATATTCCAGTACCTGCTTTCCACATCCCTCTCCTGATTTACATCCTCACACTTCGGTTACTTGCTTTTGTCAAGGCTTTTGCAAATGTTGCTGCTATATCCTATTTCAAGTTGTCTAGGTTAATTCCTGCAAGCATACTCAATTTGCATTTCATTCACCTCCTTCAAATTACTAATGAATATGTCAAACAAGAACTGCTTTTCTATTACACTAGTTCATCTGCTAACTGTTTCTCACTACTTGAAATATTTTATTTTGTTAATTTGAATTGTTGTGTTTTGACCTGTTTTCACACCACATGGCAGTTCCTGGTTGAGTGACAATGTTTCAAGTGGCTGTTTTAGCAGTAACACATGTGTGTTCCCAAGCTGTCAGATGACACAGATGTTTTAGAATTTGTCTTCAGAAAAGTTGGGACAACAATATATTCTCTCAATTTTCTCTATTATCTATTTTCAACTACATTAATTGTTGGGCTTTTAAATACAGAAAAAATGCCAAAACCTTCCTGCCTTAGCTGGAAAACCAGAGCATCTCTGCAAGCCAGACAGAACAGATCTGCCACAGCTATTCCACACATACTAAAATCCAGAAAAAAACCCCCAACTGGCCAAGTATCTTTGTTCATGAGAGGACTTTATCTGTTTTGGGTAACAGGAGTTTTACTGACACTATGAGCTCATCTTTGTAAACAAACTCTTGCTCTGTTAGCCTCAGCAGAAAAACAGACAGAAAATACCTAAAACATGATGGTAAAAACCCTTCCCTCAACAAAAAGAGATTGTATCTGCAAAGTGAACAAATTCAGTTTTCCATTCATAGTGCATTTAGGATACCTTGATAGCTTTCTGAAGAACTTTTAACTGCTAGCAGAATTTCAAGTCCAAAATAAACCTGCCAGTAACTCCAATGACCTAAATCAATTCCATTTTACTTGTAACTTTAACACATAGCATCAACCACGTAGTGCATGTAAGTGACAGATTATAACAGACTATTAGTATCGAGTTTTGAGGTAACTTTTTAAAATATATTCTTTTGAAATAACAAACTTCTAGAAATAACACAATGCAAAACATATGGTGCACCAGCTGAGTAGCACTGCAATATTAGATATACAGATGCTTTACAGCAACTGCCAACTGTTTATAGCCTTGAGTTCCAAACAGTTACTGAATTCTATATTCCTGATTTTATCTCATTAGACAACTGCAATCCAAGCATACTGCAACCAAGGCTATGAAAAATTACTACAGATTTTCATTAAATGTCATTTTTATTCAGTTTGAGAAAAATGGGATTTATTTAGAAGCAGAATATATCTGATAGCTGTACTGAACACCATCATTTAAATGAATAGAAAAGTATTTTTCCTACCTTATAATCATCTTCATAGTCATTATATCCACAAGTACTTAAGATGTCAGGAAATATATCCGACCATCCATTACTCGTACAATTTTTGCTAATGTTTCCTGTAAAGCAAAATTAGAGAGTTTAAATCAAAAAAGATTCAAAGCTCTTCTCGTCAATGACTCCTTAAACAATCCAACTGTGTCATTAGTTGGTCACAACCTAGCTCCTTTTCTTTCCTAGGACTCAACCCAGCCATTTCCTTTCATGTGCTTTTCATTCATATCACTTTGGCTTTTGCTCTTGCTTGGAGTTGCCTTTGCACTGCAGAAAAACAGAAGTAAACCTGAGACTTTTCCTTCAGTATAACACCTATTTCTTTAACATATTTGCAAAAGCCTAAACTGTTCTGCTGTTTTTTATTTAAAATACTCAGAAGGGAGCCATACACTTCACTCTGTAGAGGGGCTATTTGCAGGTAAAGTGATTTGAAAGAAAAGTCCTTTCAGTGAGAGTTGTTCTAACCTCCTATTTAAGCCCTCTGAGAAGCCAATACCAAGGGTTCTACTGAAGAGTTACAAAATCTCTTGGACATTAAGGTGATGACTTACTGCTACAGCAAATGCTGGTAATGAAGTTTAAAAGCCAAATTATGTTATAGGCTGAAGAATGAAGAAGAATGAAGAATGAGGAGTAAAGATGCATGCTGAATTTTAATCTTTGAACCAATACTGAAACACTGTAGTGCAGGGCATGTACAGGGTGTGTGGAACTATGGCTGGAAAGGAATTTTGAACATTTATTAATTTCAGAAAGTTTCTGCTTGGAGCTGACAGAAAAAGCTGACTTTTTCCAGAGATGAAGTCACATAGATGAGATGGAGGCAACCCATGATTCTACTTCTTAATCTAATTAAAATGAGGTAATTTTCATGCAATATGGAACAACGTCAAGAGGGGAAAACAGATAAGCCTGATGTCAGACTTAAAAAAGGTCATCACATTTACTATAACTTACTCTTAAAATGTTAATTCATAGCCAACTTCCCCTCACATTTCTTAGAGCAATTTGTATACCTATGATACCTGAAATCTAGAATAATGTACTGCTTTGGTCTGGAGTTTACCACTGGCTTATAATTGGCTTAAAGATGCCTGTTTTTCACCATAGAAAAATAAATGTATGTGTCATAGGTCAGTGTTGGTCAAGAATAACCAAACTTGTTTATATACACTCCAAACTAAAGCTTTTGTGATCTTTACTTTGTTGATTGGTTACTGGAATTTCTTCTTTGTATAAAGTCTCCAGTGGAAAGTTGTAAATACCCCATAAATGGTTCACCAGCCAACAACCAAATCTTTCCAGCCAATAAAAGGGCCTTGACCTAAACCCACAGTCTCAAATAACGGGACCACTTTTGCCTTTTGGCATAGAAATGACATTTTTAAAAGAAAATGTAACCTATTTATACACTATGAAGAGTCTTCACTTTAAAAGTACATCAAGATTCCCTGACCAGGCAGAGCAGGGGAATGTGTTAACAGAACCACAAATTGCGTCAAAGCCAGTTTTGCAAGGAAAAACTCAATGTACTCAAGATGCTGAAGTATTTTCTACTTCAAATACTGCAATACCTTCTAACCTAAAGAGAGTTGGGCAATGTTCTATGGAAGGCAATGTTTATTTCTACACCATCTTTTCATGCAATTAAGTATTTCAGATGGCAACGTTATTTAAAACCTGTAACTTGACGCACACATTTGAATAAAAACTTTACAGAATAACTTTCTGAGACTCATAAACTTGTACAATGGCATAATATGTTATTTTTACAGTAAAAAGTCTTTTAATCAGAAGTTACTAATATTCAACACAGAATTAATCATGAGCAATGCTTAAACTATTACATGGAGCACCAGAGAAGAAATTTACAGCCAGCTCTCCAAAAGTTCTAAAGATGAGAAGGCAACTACTTTTTTTAATTCACAATTTAAATTGGGAAATCCTTTAAGGAATTGATGGTATTTAAAAGCTTACTTATGGTTTGGACTATTTGCATAAAAATAAGGTAGTCTAGACCATCTTGTTGTAGAATTTTAACTCCTCTACAACACTAAAAGCTAAAATACACATCCCACAAATTTGGGTAAATAAAAAGAGTTAAATTTCTTGTTTGAAGGGTTTTTCATGATTTTCCGCCATAAGAATGAAGTTAATTTGTAATGTGCTGTGTATGAACTACATAAATTACGTATTCCTGAGCATAATCAACTTATGAAAGTACCAAGATGCTTAGTTAGCCCGTAATTGAATCAACTATGCAAAATGTTTGCTGTCTTCCTTCTTTGAAATTAGAGAAAGACAAGGTTTAAAACCCACTCTTAATTGAACAGGAACCTCTAAAAATCAGCCCTGTTAGTTCCACGAGCAGGAAGTCAACCGGTAGCTACAAGAAAGAGCTGGATCCGGGAAAATCATAGCAAACTCTAAAATGAAGTCATCTTTCAGTCTTGCTGGCACCATGGGCAAGTGAGATAGGGTTGTAATGCCCTGTGAAGGTTTCAGGCTGAAATATTTACTGCAGTTGTTTTCTAGTAAAATTTGAATGTTGCTGTAATGTAACTAAAGCTTGTGAAATAAACCCCAGAGAGTGTGCATGCTCTAGCTTTTGGCAAATAGAAGCAGCGTGATTTAATTCAGATTTTGAATTTTTGATATTTATTAGTTTGCCTTGCCTCATGACAACACTTTATTATCTTTGTTTGAGTAATTTGAAAACCTTTATAGATTTCACAACATTTAGTGATGATTACACATACTTTCCCCTTTACAAATTGTTTAGACTATCCATGATAAACTAATCAAGATTCACCAGTTCCAGGAATGAAAATCTCTGCTCATCTGTAGATTGTTTTATGCATCTATTTTTCACTGGAACATGACTTATTCAACAGTTTTGAGTCTAAAGGTATTTTAGTCATACTCCAAATGAACCTCTAAGTTAAAAGTAATATTTTTAAAGCTCCCCACAGAGAAAACAACCCCCACTCCCCTCCTCTCCCCCCAAAAGAAGAATTACATAACAGTGTAAGTTTTTCATCTTTCACCAGCTCTTAATGACAATGGTTTCCCACCTGAGCAATGGGGATAAGATTTCTCCTGCAGCCTTTTGAAATACTCTGTGTGCATCCTATATTTTCAAAACCCCACTTAAATGCCACGGGGCAAAATATAACATAGTGACAAGATGGTGCAGAAGATGGAAGACTTAAACCAGTTAATTGTTTCAGCAGTCTGAGACACTGACGAGCTCTTTTCAAGTTCCATTAAAAGCAGAATAAAAGGTTTCATAATAACTGCCTTAAATTGCAATAGGAGTAATTTTTAGGCATTATCTGTTAATGTGGGCTCTTTATTCTCATGATGGCAAGGCAGAGCTCCCCTCCTGCAGCACAGAAGGAACAACCTACATGTGACCTGCTGGCAACTGTTAGAGATGTCAGTCAGGCTCAGCTGCCTTAATAATTAACAAAATAGGCCAAAAAAGAGCAAGCAATGTGGGCAGCTTTGGTGAGTGTCACTGTATCAGAAAATATATTTAGTACCTAACTCAAAGAACACCAAACAGGACACAAAGATGATAATTTGGTCTTTTCATGGTGTATCCTGAACAGCTCTGGTCAGATTTTTTAATCTATAAAGAAAATTAAAACCCCAAATAAACCATTTTTAGCACATTATGTTACACAACACCAGAGAGAAGCTAGTAAAAATACACCTTAAAATGGGATACCTGGTTTGCCAGAAAAAAGGCTGAATACTTTTGGACAGGGGACAGTGACAGTCTCTCCAATCTTCGCAGGACGCCAACAGGTGATGTTATCCCAAACTCCAACACATCCTGGAACAAAACCAGTGTTAACAGATTGGAAAGTTGGGTTTACCTGATAAAGATCTCGTGGAAGCTTTGGATAAGCAGTTCAAAAAATACTAGATTCCTTCAAAAAAGCTGCAAACATGGTATTTTCTGTGAAAACTTTAAAACAATCATGAGTGTGCTCATGGCTGCTAACCAGCCAATTTTTAAGTTAGTTAATACTTTGTTTGCAAAACATCTCATTAAAGTGATGTGACTGTGAGATGAAGATGCTAAGAAAAAGTAAGAAATATTAAAAACGTCAAAAAATAACTCCTGAGCATTGATATGGATTATCAAGAATTTCAAAATTTAGAGAATTTCCTCATCACAGTTAAAATGGGGTTTTCTATCAAGCTGATTGAACATCACAAAGAAATACTTAAGTAGGTCATTGGACTCAGCCCCACATATGATAGGAATGCATTATGATTGGAGAGTGGAACAAAAGGCATGGACTTACAGAATAATCCCTCAAACTAAATAACAGACACTTGAACAAAGAATGCTTCTATATATTGGTTTCAGGAAGGGGAGGGGGCCTTCAAATTTCATAGCCATCTTTTATAGTGATAGTAAATGCTTGTTACGAGTAGAGAGGAACTTGCCATAGCTTTGCCCATGCTGATACCCATATTAATGTGGCTCAAAGGCCACATTACATAATGTGTATCTTGTGAATGCGTGTAAATCTTCCTATAGCTGCTATAGGCACTTGGCTCAGTCATGCCCTGTTGAAAGGTGTCTGTTTATAATGCACATCTTCTAAGCTAAGCAAAGAACTATGAAAGTTTGTCAACACAAGCCTTTCTAGGACAAAGAAGTAAGGAAATGTTACTCATATTATCTCAGTTTGAGTTATTGAAAAAGAAAGAAATTGTGCAAAATTCTGGGCATTTATGCCTTCAGATGAGGCAATTAACAATTTAAATCTGCAGTTAATGATAAAGACAGAAATCAAACTATTACCCCACTGGTGTTATCTCCATAAGATTATTATCAGTAAAAGGGACAGTTTGTTCCTGCCAGTAGAGAACATAAAACTTGGACTGGGAACTTCTCACAGCCATATTATTCTTCAGAATATTTACAGTATTAGTAATTCATTATTAATTTATCCTGTGCTAGTGAGGTCATGCCCAAAATCAAGCCACATGAGTTAAATGAAACTTGAAAAGGAATATTTAGAACTTCTATATTTGTATAAAAAACTTTTTGGTGCAATTAAACTTGGACAGCTTGTGTTGACTTAAAATATGCAGCATCCTGCTTTCAAAGTTTAAGCTACTTTCAAAGCACACTTAAACTAGGGAACCAAAGAATGTGCTACAGGACCAGCAGCTGGATTTGGCCCAGGGCTGTGTCCTAGCTGCAGCATAAAGAAAAGCCAGTGTTCCCATGGGCCTTGCTTTCCTTTGGAAGCATCCATCCAAGTGTGATAGCTGTGAGGGAGCCTCTGTGTGGTACCCAAGAACAGGTTTGGAGATGATAAAATGAAGATGAGAGGAGGATTATGGGGGAAATTCTGCATTTGATCACCAATTCCACAGAGTCCTCTTTATAGAGTTTCCCAAGGAAGTGCAGTTCTCTAGAGGATTAACTTGCTTATAGGGATTGGGTCTTTCTTCACTCCTCTTAGGACTGTACAATTCTAAATGCAGCATCTGTTCTATATTCAGAAAGATGATGCCAAAAATAAGGGATTACTAAAGGGAACACTTCACAAAGTTTATCTCTGTGTGTAGAAAACGTAGTGCCTTATCCTCCACTGCCCTGCATGCTGCATCAGCCTCCCTTGGCATTACCAACAGCATCCCTGAGACATCTCTGATGGTGGCTTGGCCATCTGTACTCAATTTCACAGGTTTACACTGAGCAGTTCACCTTCATAGGCTTTGAAATGGAATTTCAACATGCTTATGTGCTTCCTGAGCTGCAGTTCTGGATCAAAATCAAACCCAAATCTCTGTGATGCAGCTCCAGGGCTTACACAAAATAAAAGGATGTTTACCTGAACCAGTTCAGGTCATGCTTCCTCCACATTTAAGCCAGAAACAACAACAACACAACATACAAGTAATCAGAAAGACTAAGAAACAATTTTCTTCATCTGTCAGCACTCAGAACTACAGTGACAAAATGAAACTTTTGGCTTTGCTTGATGGACTGTCTGAGCCAGCATAAACAAGCTCTGGAGTACACAAGAATAATTATCATCTTGTAAGACCTCAGTTTATTTTCAACCCCATTTCCACCAACAGTTAGAGCTGACATGAGTCATGAAACTGTTCATGCACACCTATGGAAGCTGATGACTTTCTCTACTTTTGTCTTTTGCTTAATTTACTCTCTGTAAAATGGTGGGTTTGTTTCAGTAATCTGCAAACAGCTCAGAGGACTTTATCAAATTTTCCTATGCTGCTGTTTATTGACTGGGCTAAAGTTTTGCCAAACAAGCAGCTGAACAGCCTGGACTTCAGAGCTCCATTGCTATGTCTTCCACAGAAAACACTTAAAAATCTTATTCAAGCCTCAATTGCATGGAATACTATATAGAAAAATTAAAGTTCTGATCCTATTCCTGCCAAAATTAATCAACACAATTTGTATCAAATCTCGAAGTTTCCTGGAAGGAACTCAGTACACAAGTTTTGGATGTTCAAAATATTATCATCACTAATATTTCTGGGGAGTATGTTTTTTCTTTTACTTTTCCTCAGTACTTTAGGACTTTATAGGCATCTGTGGACCAGGAGAGAATTATACTGATTCAGATTCCTCAAATCAAATGGATAAAGTGACACTAAAGATGTATTTCCTACATGTAGACTGCATTCAAATGCATCACAAATCATGTGAGTGAAACTGAAGTGGCTGTCACCAGAACTCTAAGAATAGTAAACCTCAATTTATTAATATGTACAATCTTACTGATAATGGTACAGGACATCTGAGAAAACTGCTGGAGGCATTTACAGTCACTGAATGACTACAGTGGGCACCTGAAACCTGGTCTAGTCTGAATGCTGAAATGGCATAACTGGTGTAATTATTGCTAGAAGTACAACTGTTAAACAACAATGCACCTTCTGGGCTTTCAAATCACACCTTTCCTCATTTGCCAATTACTATGGATTCTTAACAGTATTGCATTCACATCTCTTCTTTTTCTCTTTGAAAAACATATCCTTGTGCAGAGGTGGGATAAAATTAACTTGACTTCATCCTAAAACACATGAAATTAGTCCAGGCTAATTGTTTCCAATGATTGCCTGTTTCTATCCAGGGACCACAAAACAGTCTATGGTGCTTTCTTTAAACACCACACTTGGGAAGTGAAGGTGTGGTAAATGCTATGTTAAATGCTTCTGTTTCTCTACACAGAATATCTAACTTGATCAAACTTAGCATCCTCCTCTCTACCCACCCTCTACAACATTCTGTCCAGCCATTAATTCATTCAGTGTTAGGATTTCTGGACTGTCATTCATCAGTGCAGCACTCATAAGATCATTATCTGAAGTCTCATTTTCTGGAAATTTTACCCATCTCTCACATATATAGCCCTGCTTCCTACTGTCTCTGAAGGATATTAATCAAGTAAGATAAAAAATATTCATATTTTTAGGTTTAAATAAGGTTTTACATTTTACTTCTGGTAACAATTTTACCAGTAAAGTGATACTTTCTATAGCTAGCTTTCTATTTCTTTCTGCAGCTCACTTTTAAGGCAAAACTTTAATTGCTCCAATGTCTATTTCATATAATGTCTGTAATTTTTATCGATAATATTTTTAAAATTTTATGAGTACCTAGATGTACTTTAACGTACGTATTTTTTCTTTTATGTTCATTATTAGATTTGGTGTCTATGTTTCCACTGTGCTTCAGTAACTTCTCAAGCAATGAGTGCATTTGTCCTTTCACTTTGATATGGACACACAGTCAGTCTAGCTTAGATCTTTGTTAGCTCCTCAAGGTTTTCTGCATGTCTACTGCTGTATCCTTTACCTTTTCCTTTAACTATTGGGCTGGATCTGGCAGGGTGCTGGGATAGAATTCATTTTCTTCATAGCTGCTAATAGGAGGCTGTGTTTTGGATTTGTGCTGAACAGTGAGTTTTTGTTTTTCCTATTAAACTGTCCTTATCTTAATGCAGGAATTTTCCAGCTTTTACCTTCCCATTCCTCTCCCAGATCCTGCTGGTGGGGGCGTGAGAGACTGTCCGTGTGGGGCTGAGCTGATCTCTGGGGTTAAGCCATTAACAACTGTTAATAAAACTAGCAAAGGCAAAAAGAAAAAAGGTTCTTCATCCCTGATTCTTTGGTGTCTAGAAGAACACTCCTGCAGCCTGCACAGAACAATCCCTTTTCAATCTCTTCATTTGCACCATTTCTTTCTCTGATGTGTCATTCACAGCATATCCAAGGAAACAATCAAACTTCCCTGAAAACTTTCGCTCAGTGACTTGCCCAAAAGTCTCTTCTACTGATCCCCTCTCCTGTTCCTCCTGAGGACACTGCAGATGCTATTGTTAGCTGGTTTCAATGAGATCACTTACTTTATTTGAATGTTTGGTCTTCAAGGCTTGTCATGCATTTGCAGATAGTTTATAATAAAAGAAAACATAACAGACTGTAAACCACATTTTGTTTCCCATTTTCTTCAGCTTACATAAGTGCTGCCACCCCATTCATCATCCTGCTTTTTGAGATCCAGTCTTTGAGCAACAACTTCATTTACCTACGTGTGCTTCTTTGTCTATAAAAACGTGAAACACTGGGGCTCGTGCTAGAAAATTTTGTTTATAGACACATTTTATAAATATATAACCACTAGGTGGCACTTTGTATTTGGATTTAGAAATTGTCACTTCCAAGAGAGGTTTAGCATTTTTTAAAACTGTCTAGGCGTGCATAAAACATGAAAAGAAACAACAGAGTGCTTTGAAAATGAGTCAGAAAGTCGACAGCTAGCCTAGGGTTTATTTATCAATGTTTTGACTTTTGTATTTAACTTGGCAGAGCAGGAGCCATCTCACCTCTTATGGGCAATGATTTCTGGGCTGCAGGTCTGTGTGCCACAGCGTGGGACTCAGGTCGCATGGGAATTATGAGCATATATGGACTGACATTCCTTCTGCATTTTCACACAAGTGATAAAAAAGCAACGAAAAGGAGGAGCTGCACAAGTAGCAAACTGGGAGCAAAGCAGAACTGCTTATGAGACTCAATTCTCATTATTAGGAATGAGAGAGTCCCAAAAAAGGCTGTTGCTCCACGCTGTCTCACTGAGGGTATTTCCCACCTGCTTTTGTCAGGGTCCTGGGAGCACCAAGAGGCTGTGATGGCCCTGGGGCTGCACCTGCCTTCATCTTGCTCAGAGCCTGCCTCTTCCCTGCCCTGCCCTGAGGCCCTGCCCCATCCCATCCCAGGGCTCTGCCCAGCCCTGGTGTCCTGTGCTGGGCCCTCACCCACCTCTGCAGGCTGATGTCCCTGTCCCAGAGAGGTGACACCTTTGCCAGGCTGGGCCCTGACCCACCTCTGATGTCAGGCTGATGTCCCTGTCCCAGGGAGGTGACACCTGCCTTGGCTTGGGGGAAGGACCCTGCCAGACCCTGCCTGCCCAAAGCCCCTCTGCGTGGAGCTGCCCACCTGCAGCGTGTGACAATAAAAACACTGGCTACAGTGGGGTCAGGGAGCAGCCCCAATGACTCAGAAACACTGAGGAAATGCCAATGTCAAAACTTTTAATTTCTGGTCAACAAACACTACTCGTAGACGGCAAAGAGAAATTTGGAATTCTGCAGTACACATCAGATTTGACTAGTTTAAACAGAATGATGAAACCAATAGAGTTTATCTCACATTAATCTTAAATATTTGCAGTTCATAGGTTCTTCAAAAGCCAGTTCTATTACCAGGAATGGCTAAAATACTGTTTCTGAGATTTCTAAGGGATTTCTGGATTTTCATGAGATTAAACACTTCAGAAGAAATGTCGTGTTTCCCTTTTGAAGAACAGTTTCCCTTTAGAGAATCAAAAATGCATTGGCCAGTTTTACACTTAGTGTAATTTACAAACTTTTAGGCTTCTGTGAGGAAACACAGAAGTTCCCAGCTAGAACTTTGAAAAAAACCCCTCTCAAAAAAGAAAACAAATTTTCATCCAAATTTTGCAGGTAAATCCTGCTTTCCAGTTACTCAGAATGTCTTTTGGAGACAAAAGTATTTATTTTTGTATGACTGAACAGCATGCTAATCTTACCATCAGAACATTATTTTCCATTCTTATGCAAATATATTAATGCACATATAGTCAAAACTGTAAGAGGTACCTTCATCTTCATGTTGCCCTAATTCTGATATGCTGTGCATTCTTAAAAATTACCATTAAAAATCAATCTCCTGTTCATATAAACCCCATGACAAAATATTAAAAGCCTCTATTAAGTAGTAGGACCATGTATTTCTGATAGTATTCATTATGTCTAACCCATGTGCTATTTGTTGTATTAGCTGAAGGTTTTTCAGTGTTTTAGTACTCAAAGTTCCTTCCTTGTGGTGTTTCAGCTTTGGATGTCATGGAGAATAGACTGCCATGGCCACAGCTGTCTTTTTCAGGAAAGTGCAAGACTACACTGGGCAGTGTTTCCTTCAGAATCTTTTGGAAAACACAATAAATTCACTTATGGCTGTGCATTTTCCTTACTCAGGGCTACAAATGCCATATATTATTGTCTACTGCTAAATTTTTATTTACATTTTGGGTTGATCAGAAATTTCATGTCTTCAAAATCATTGTGGACATCGTGCTTCTATTCTTTCCAACAGGATTTGTTGTTGTCACTCTTAGTAAACTTTGTTACGTGAGATTTTTGAATGAGGCTGATCAGGATGTTTTCTTGGTCTTCATCATTTTATTTACAGTTGGCTCCTTTTCAGTAGGCAACTCTTTTCATTCAAGGCTCTTTCTCACTTTTCTCACCCAGCCTCCTAAAAAGACAAAGCTCTGTCTCTCTTCTGCCCTCAAATATTTAAATACAGCTTCTACAAAACCCAGACATTGTCAATACCATAAGGGTCATTTTTATGTGGTGTCACTAATGATGACACTTTAATCAGTAAAAGAAAAAACATAAAAATATCCAAAGCAGCCCCTTTGGCTTCTTTCACAAAAAAAAAAAAAAAAAAAANAAAAAAAAAAAAAAAAAAAAGGTGTGAACTAAAAAGTAGCAACACATCTATCTGTACCAGAGCTGGAAAAGCAGCAGCACAGAGATTCAAGAAATCTAAAGTTTTTCCTCCAAGAGTTACTGGTGCTGCATGAAAGAAGTTCCATGACCCCATCATCTCATTTAATTCCACTTTGAATGCTACCTCGGAAGACTGTCAGCACCACTGCAGTCTGGACTAGTGACTCATTTTACAGGGAAAATAGCTTCAAAACTAAACAAAAACTGATGTGAGACCTTGATAAGATAGAAAGGGGGAACCTTGAGGAGATTCCTTTTCATGTAGCAAAAGAAAGGCCTCATCTGGCTCTGTGTCAGTCTTACATTTGCTGATGTGGAGGATGGAGTGATCACGCTGGTGCAGTTATAGAGAGAGGTGTGTGTATTATACTCAAAAGCATGAGGGTGTGGGTAAATGCAAAACGTGCACCTTTCTTCCTGGAAAAACAGCCTTAACAGGTAAGCTAGTCAGAGAAATTTAACTTCTGCACAACTTGCCAAGGGCCCAACATTATAGTTCATCCCACTGTTCTGAAGAACTCTGTTTCATCTACCAGATCATGAGCTCAGTGCTGGAATCACTGAGGAAAATTCTGTTGAGAGTGCAGTTTAGGAGATTGGATTACACAGCAATATTGGTCCCTCTTGCTTTAAACTTACCAATAAATAAGAGCATCATTTTGGTGTCTTGTCTCTTTTAATTTCCTATTTCCTATTCCTGCATTATGAAGCTTCTCTTTGAAAGGTTTATGAAATTCTTTCCAAAGCCATTTTTCTTTTCATCTACATCCCTTCCTCAAAGTTAGAATGCCATATCTAAAATTAAAAATGTTGTCTGACACATGGGTCTCACAAAAACATATTTTGGAAATCAAAATCCGAAAATACACATTTAACTGTGCAGCCACTCAGTCCAAGATGAACCAAAAATCCCTAAACTTCGTTATTTTCATAATGAAATATTTTTAGAACTTGTAGAAAGCTGTTAAAAATCTCCTGAGTTTTAACATTTTTGACCATAAGATTTCATTTCTCATTGAAGGTGAAGAGAAATGAGCCAGTAAGGAAAAATTCTAGATACTGAAAAGGCAGAAATTTGCAGAAGGACAATTTTTATGTATTTTCAATCACTTTTCTTGGGAGCTTTCTATTTTTTTGTAAGAAGACAAGCCATGGGCTGCAGAAAAAAACCAAATTCGTTTTTTTCCACATAGACATCAAAATCTGTAGCTATTATAAGCTAGTTAGAATGCAATTCATCTGCCCTTCAAAAATAAAGAAATGTGCACAAAGATAGAAGGACCTCTCCCAGGCTTCCAGCTAAAGGTGCATCCATACCTCAGGGGCCAACTTATGGGAGGAAAGAAGGCAGCAAATGTGAATAAAAGCTAATACAGTCCTCATAAAATAAACAACCAGATGTTCTAAGGAGCACTACAGAGAGGAAAGCACAGCCACAGGTCTTCAGAGAGTGACTTCTTCCCTAAATGGAGTGTAATGCTGTCCACTAATGGAAAAGTCTGTGCTAATGCCTGAAAATCCCCCAAAGGGTGCAAAGCAAGAGGTTTGGGTGTCTCACAGTTTGACAGTGGCAAATGAGCAGACTTTATACCAACTGGGTCCTTTGGTTTTAGCATGTCCTTAGCATTATTCAAAGAATACTTAGACAGTGTTTATACAGTATTTCTTTGCAAAACACGCTGCTGCTTTATAAAGCCATGAAGTCAACAAGTGCTTATAGACTTCATAGTCAGTGATTTTAGGTGCAATGCAAAGATACTCAGTAAAATTCTTCAGTCCATGTCTTGAGGCAGCTCAGGTGTAAGATCATTTTATCATATCCAAAAAACCCCAATAGCTTAAATGTTTCCTTTTTATCTCCCTAAGTGGGACCTGAGAAGATTAGATAAGACATTCAATACATAATTGCCATCTAGTTCAAAGAAGAAACTACTTGTCCCATGCAATTTGGATCCTCCAAAATTCAGAAGCTGTGCATGCCAGCCAAATTCTGGAGCATGTGATAGAGAGGTGCAAAGGTTTCCCAGGTGCCCAATAAATTAATGAAAATGTTCCCACTGATTTTGATAATGGAGGTCGAAGCCTTCTGTGGAAAATCTCAGGGAACCCTTAGTTCTGAATTCAAGACAGTACCTTCCCAAGATTTCATTAACAGCTTTTGTAAGTCAGGTAGCACATACTAAAGCTAGAGAAGTATGACAAGGGCTGTATAACCATCTTCCCCACTCAGGGAAAAGTGGAATAGCATTTGGGAATTAATTGTAAAGAGGTATGTTTCAAATGTACTACAAGTTACATGTGGAGCCACAACTTGGACTAACGAGTTCCAGCTTGCCAATTTTCATTAGTAATTCTTCTTTATCATCAGTCTGAGTATTACTGTTCAAAATAGTCCTTATTTCTTTGTATGATTACAGAGAGCTTACTAGGAAAATAAGGACACACAGAGAATGTCTATTTTTGTAAATGTAAATGCATATATTTAACATAGGCTACTCTCTGGAGGTTTTTGGTGAGGGCAGCTGTAACAGGAAGCATAGAACAAATTCTCCTGTAATATTAAACATACAGTTTTCATCACCACAGGGGCTTTATTCCAGTCTCCAACAAAATGGAATATTCCTTTACTATCAGACATTCAATAAAATGTCTAAATCCTTTCACTGCTGTTTTGCCACTGCAGGGTTGAATCAACACCAGCAGACATCCTCTGTCCTTCCCTGACATGAGTTTTCTTTCACAGCAGTTTGCCTTCAGGAGTCACCCCTCTTCCAGTGAAAAAGACTGGGAAGAAAATACTGACAGCAAACTTCTTTCTTCTCCTGGGGAACCCAAAATAAAACTGGTGTGCATCACAGAGATACCCCTGGAGCAGTCCAGCATCTGGATCACAAAAGTATATCTTGACTTTCAAAGCCATGTAACAGCTAACAGTGAATTTATTGATCCATGACTTAATTCATTAAGCTGGGCTACCAATTATTTCTCTATCTGGCTTAGCACTAGTATTATTTATGTAACAGCCATCTCTCTTCACCACTCATATATAAATAAAAGCCATAAATCTAGATTAATTATTTCAGCAAGATTTTGCATTTTTGATTTTCATCTTGATTAATAAAATGGAGAAATTATAATAAAGTACAAATTGTTGATGATCCTTTGATTTTATTTTATACAAATTAGTATTAGAATATGCACTGAGAGAGTTGCACATTTAAATTGAGGAGAGGTGGAAAAAGCATCATAAGTTGAGACTCATGTTTATGTTCAAAGAGCACTGCAGATGGCAGGTCTCTGAGGTCCCATAATCATCTTCAGAGTGCATTTAAAACAAAATGGACACAAAAAATAAACCACGTATTGACAATCTGAATTTATCTGGCACCTTTTTTTTTCTGCTTGCTGAACAAATGGCTCTTACCAGAAGCTTCAACTTATAAGAAAAATGTAATTTTTCCATAAACTTTTTTCCTCCTCACATGAAAATGTAGGGAGCAAGTCCAATAAAATCTAAAAAAACCCAAACAAACCCCACCCCACAAAAATACCCCCAAACCAAACAAAGCCCAAGCCCAAAAACCTAACAAACACCCCTAGATCTACAATTCTTCTTCCTTCCATTAAATTGCAGTTTGTTGTATCATTAGCTATATATTTGTCTTTCTATGCAGAAAGAAAATGCAAACAATACAGAGAGAGCTGGGGGTTTGGTGTGACACAACTGTCCTGTTTTCCTTTTGCACCACTCCATGGTCCTCTGGGTGTGAATCTGCCCTTCAGTCTGAAACACTGTCTGCTTGGGAAACCCAGAGATCCTTCCTGCCACTGGTACTTCACTCTCAGCCATAGCTAGGGAGAGATGCTTGGATCTGAGGCTTTCAGCTTTCCCTCAGATTTGCTTTTCCTGCTGCTCCTGCCATCACCAGCTCTGCCAGTCAGAAAATACCACAGCAACATCTCAGCACAGGAGAACGTGTTTGCTCCCAGCTGGGGTCCCAGCCAGGGCATCCTCAGCACCTGCACACCTCTCACCACATGCCTGCTGCAGCAGTAGATTTAATGCAAAATTGCATAAATTCTCAAAAACCATAAAATCCCAAGCACAGTTCAGACAACTACAGAAACTACAATGCCAAAAGTAAAGAAGGTAAAGAGAGAAAATCTTCAATACTCCAGTTATCTCTACATTACAGTTCCCTTACCTTTGTAGTCCACTGGCTTTGCATTCTTTAGAAGTTCCATGCACCTGGTTTCCTCCTTGTGAATCTCCAGCTGAAATCTGCATTCTGGGTGAACACCATCCACCTGTGTCACATTAACCAAGGGGTTATGTCTTGAAACTAGAATTAAAATGCTTCATGAAGAATGCAACTGCCAATAACAAAAGTTTCACCCAAGCATGTGTGAGGCATTTTTCACACTCAATGCCCATTTTGGCTTCTCACGCATTGACTTTTCAGAACAAAACGTTGAAATAATCTAATGGCCTCTTCCTGTGGCATTCATTTGGCTTTCTAGTGCATCCCTCAATATTGTGCCATCTGATCTTTTTCTCCAGAAAAACTCTGAGCTGAAACAGAAGAGTAGATACCTTTGCTTTTTTCCCCCCTTTTTAGTAAGTTAGGGAGCTGAAAGTTTAATACAAATCAGAGAACATGAAAATTGATCAAACTTCATTCTCTTTGACATGGTAAATTCTGCTTTTCTTCCCGTTTCCACCATGTATATTTTATCTCCTGAAGGCCCCAGAACATGATTATTTGATTCAAACAAATGCTACACAGGAAGAAAACCTCACTTCTTAAAACTTAGAGCACTCATGCCTTTACTGGTTCAAAGCCCTGCCCTCAGTTCTTTGGTTTTCAGAAAAGTTTATGTATGTTCATGGGAAGAGACAGGAATGCAGCAGAACTGGGGAGAGAAAGGAGACCCTGGACAGTTGTGCTGGGGTCAGCTGAATTCAAAGAGGCAGACAGAGCCTCACAGGGAAACACATGGAGTCTGTAAGAGACTGCACATGAGAAATTTCTGCAGGAGGTGGCAAATGGAAAAGTTGGAAATGTCAGTGGAGCTGATGGGACAGTTTGATTAGCTCAAATGAAATCACATCTTAAATAAATAAAATGGGAATATGCAGTTCTTCAGCCATCCCCATAATTACCAAGAAAAAGGTGGTCTCTCTCCAAGTTTCTGTCTTTTCTTTCACATCTTTTAGGAGACATTTAATAACAGGTAATTATCTCTGATGCATGACACAGCAATTTTTTAAAAATTAGAATAATTAAATGAGTTCTGGGTCCAGAACTTCAGATCCAGAGTTAAGACTGAGAACCTGATGATGCTACAATCTCTTTGTAGACAAACCACTTGCACAGCTTTTAAAAACACAGCACAAGAGCCATAAGCATAACAGCAGGGGCTGTTATGAAAATTCACAAGAATCTGTCTCTTCTCCAAATGTCTCGTTTCACCATCTACAACATCAGAACCTGACTTCCTTTTCCATGTCTTTTCTCTATGTTGAACATTGAAATTATAAATTTCCTTTCAAAGACACATATCTAACATAAATTAGGATTTATAGAACTTCTTATTTAAAGTTCAGCATTATACTGAAAATACATTTTGGTATGTACAATTTTATTTGCAGAGAGTGGCCATGGAAAATAGGAGTGCCATGTATACATAATGTTTTTAATAGCACTTTCCTCTCACAAAAAATATTTTGGGCTATTTTTTATTTCCCAGTGGAAACATTCAGTAAGTGACAGTGGATTTCCTACTCATCAAGAAGTATTACAATTAGTGGGTCTTGGAAAGGAAGGTTCAGTAAATAAAAATGTTAAGGATGAGTCAAACCAGCTACTGCAATTCAGAAGCTGCTGAATAAACAACTTCTCTTTCTGTACCTCTGAAATATCAGTGATTAATAGTAAAGTTTAATTTAAAACACACATTTGTTACTACCCAAAGGTAGCATATTACTTTTCACAGCTGGGCTACATGCTAAACTGCACTTTGTTCTAATACATCCAGTTCATTCAGATGGACTTTACAAAGCTCAAGAAATTTAGGGTTCCAGACTATGTGGCACTGACTACCTCCCGAAACACATCAGGATTCTGAGGGCACTCACCACTTTTTAGGACTTGTGCTCATCCATCTTTCCCTGTGCTTAGCCAAGGATAGGTTATCCTTTGTCATCAATGAGCACAGAACCGCGTGTAAAGGTGCACACGGAGCTGGGAATCCAGCTCAGGAGTCTCTCTGTGTTTTAAGGAGCTTAACAAATTCTAACGCATCCAGACCAGCAGCTTGACAGATCAACATTTCCTCTGACAAGCAGCTTACACTTCACCTTCAGTGTGGTTTCCCGACTTTAGGTGTTATACAGTAACAAAAATTTTAAAAGACTTAAAAAATTATTTTTTGTGTATCATTTTTCCATCAATGTAACTGACTTTTATAAACTACTTAAGAAAAGCTTGAAAATATAAAGTTGATAAAAGCAGGCGCCCTAAAGAAGACTTCAATATCCTGAATACTTTGTACGCCGCAATCCCCCTCAATCCCATTGTACGTACTACAGAGCAGTTGTGGATGTGGGACTTTTCCCCCAACGATGACGGCCTTTGGAGCGCCCCGGGCAGCGCTCCGTGAAAACTCTTCGCAAACCAGAGGTGCCCACCGGTTACGGGGAAACCTGCGGGGATCCAGCGGCGGCTCCGCGGGGATGGGACCGAGCCAGGGGATGCGGCAGGGACCGCGCAGGGGGTGCTCAGGGGGCTCTCAGGGACAGCGCAAGGGATGCTCAGGGGTAGCGCAGGGGGTCCCGGCGGGGGCTGCCCGCCCGTTCCCCTCCCGTTGCCCGCCCGGGGCCGGCCGGGGGCCAGCGGCGCTGTCCCGGGGAGTGTACAGGGGGCCGGAGCCCCGCACCTGCCGCTCAGCCCCGCGGAGCTGCGGGAACAGCCCGGAGGGCTCCGCACAGGCTCCTCGGGATAGAGCCATGGAGTGACCGCTGCCCGCGGTCTGGAGCGGAGCGAGGCTCCGTCGGGCGGGCCGTGCCCCGGACACTTACCCGCGCCAGGCTCCAGCAGAGCGAGAGCAGGAGGATCGGCATGGTCCCCATGCCCGCCGAGAGCCGGGCCCGCC
>VWYE01028327.1:28330-56190 GCA_013398995.1 Alaudala cheleensis
CCCGCCGGGCTGCGCTGCCCCGCGGCGCTCCGCGGGCCCCGGTGGAAGGCGGGCGGCGGGGTCCGGCTCCCGCCCGGCACCATAAGGGCCCGGGGCCGCTGCCCGCTCCCGCACCTGGCCCCGCTNCCCGCTCTTCACACGATACACGCCCAGGGAGCCTGGGTGCCCGTCCCGGCAGCGCATCGGTGCCCGCACTGAGGTGCCTTTTGCCGGAGAAACCATCATCGAACACAATCCTCTCAAGCCGGGCACGCACGAAAAACGGTGAAGGATGAGTGAAGCGATCCCTGGCAGGGTCAGTCTTACCACTGTGCAGAGGAACAGCTGTATTACTAAATCTTTCTCCCACAAAACTGGGTCTTTTTCGAGGTCTCAATAGAGAACCAAGAGTTTAAGGCATCTCCAAGTTATAGCCGGGCAGTTTACACCAGGCATGGATCTGGGCTTTGCCTCACAAGACACAAAGTCCGCAGTTAAGTGACATGTTAGCACATGCCTTATGTTATAGAAAAATAAGCATTTATATCTTGGCTTTTAGCTGAGAATGGGAATATATGAAAGCTGCCATTTAATGTGTGTTGTAATGTAAGTATTATGTACTAAAAGGGGGAGGCAGCATATAGCTCTCCTAAATAGCCCTCCAAAATAACCAGCTACAAGAAAAGCAAGGACACTTCCATGAGAAAAGCTAAAGAGAATTTTTAAATTTTTTCAATGTATATGCAAAAATTATTTTCATCTGTTAAGAAGAGATACCTGATTATTACATCTTTGACATCATAAAAAATACTACAAACTAATAAACAGTATTATAACCTGCATGCTGAGAGCAGAGGGAAACATTAATGTAGAAAGAAAAATTTGTAGGATGGTATATTGTCAGGTGAGTATTCTCACTGTAGCAGAAAAAAGTATCTCTTTGGATTGACTTTGATTTGTGTATGACAGGTGACTGAAAGGCCAAATTGCACCTACTCCTGACACAGCTGCTTTGCAGAGGAGACTGGTTATGCCATTAACTCTGAGATTCCCAGGCAAGCTCCCAGGTCAAAACTCCTGGACATGGAGAACTGCACAGTGCAACCCCTCTGATTCCTGAGATCAGTGTCCAGGATTCCTCCTCAGGCTCATGGTTGGCACAGGCAGTCTGGATGTGCTCCTCACAATTTCTTATGAGTTATCAGTCTTTCCCAAATGACAATCTTAAAACCATTTCTTTATCATTCGCAAGAATCTGATGTTTTATCTTTGCTGCAAGGTTTTGAAAAATCCTTCCTGTCTTCCCTCTTTAGAAGTTCTTTCTTGCCCTTTGTGGCATCCTGCTAAGAGAGCAGTTGTTCTCATGGGTGGAATTAATACATGCCAAGGCTCCCCTTGGTCAGCAATGAACCCCAGAGCAGTCCCTGGGCAGAGGAGCCACAAGGCAGGCTGTCCCCCAGCTGGGCTGCCCCAGCAGCTGAGGACACCAGAGTTGCCAGACACCCAACCCCAGTGTTTAATTCTTCGAGCAAATGGTTCATTAGGCTGTTGAAGCTGAGTAGCCTGGGAAACCAATTAACAAAGTACTGTTAACGTTCTGTGTAGAAACAATCTTGGGAACTGTCATCATTATTCCTTCTGTGGAATGAGAGAAACTCATATGTCAAGTATTAGTAGTCCACATATCTTACAACTAGCAAAGAAGTTTTGAAAGTTGAATTTGTTCTATCAGAAGATTGTACATAGTCAGATTTTTGTGATATTTTGTTTTCAATGAATCAAAATTTTTAGGTGAAAAGAAGTATCAATGTTTCTCAACCCTTTCCTCTGTTGCTGTTCCCAGTGACTCTTTGACATGCAAGAGACAGCAGGTGAAGGAGATGCATCAAATACTAATATTTTTATTTACATATAGCTAAGTGCTTTTTTCCCCCTAAGAAGAAAACAAATTCTTGATGGATGAAGTCCAGAAATCATGGTCCAAGTTCTTTTCACTCAAACATATCACAGTTCAGTGCTCTGTTACAGTGGAGGTAGAAGAGAAATAAAGAACAAGAATGAAACTAGAACAGCTGTTGATATATAGAGGTAAACACAAATGGGACTGATACTTTTAATCAACAAAGAACAGGTAGATTTATGAAAGAACAAAGGAGTCATATAAATTTAGGTAGAGTTGATTTGATGAAATTTCAAAGAAGGGACTGCCAAATTAAAAGGAACAATTCTCTGGAGGTATCCATGAGGCACAGGACTCCAAACACACAGTGAGAATGGAGTCCAAACATGGATAGAAATACATCACAATAGAGGTGATAGGGAAGTAAATGCATTTTGCCTGAAATATTATTTTGGATCAGCTGAACCTGGGTATTCCTCAGAGGGCAGTAAAAGTGGAAATNCGGAGGTAGAAGGGAAACAAAGAACAAGAATGAAAGAACAGCTATTGATACATAGAGGTAAACACAAATGGGACTGTTACTCTTAATCAGCAAAAAACAGATAGGTTTATGAAAGAACAAAGGAGTCATATAAATTTAGGTAGAGTTGATTTGATGAAATTTCAAAGAAGGGACTGCCAAATTAAAAGGAACAATTCTCTGGAGGTATCCATGAGGCACAGGACTCCAAACACACAGTGAGAATGGAGTCCAAACATGGATAGAAATACATCACAATAGAGGTGATAGGGAAGTAAATGCATTTTGCCTGAAATATTATTTTGGATCAGCTGAACCTGGGTATTCCTCAGAGGGCAGTAAAAGTGGAAATAGAAAGTTCATTGACAGGCAAATAACACAGTGGCAGGCAGTGCCAAGGTACAGCAAGTTCTCTGCTCCCACAACTCATTCAGGACCCAAAAGCATTTCTTCAATTCCAGTTGTTGGATGAGTCTGCCTGCCAAGGAAAGGTAGATGCCAGTAGAGCTATAAGTAACAAGTACTTGCTGCCTGGCCATCTGTCTGTTTGCAATCCTCTAATACAGTGCTGGCAGTAAATGGCTGATTTAGACTTTCCATACTGAAGTAATGACACCAATCCTCTTTGAGCTTAATTCTTATTTAAATTGTGGATGGAGTTCGAGGTGCCTTGAAAATTTGTATTTTACCCACAAATGTTGTTCATGTTTTGTTTATCAAGACTCCAAATCCATTGCTTTATTTGTTTAAAAGGAGCTTTCCTTTGTTCAATCATTTAACAATTATTGTTCACATTATGCATAACATACAGTTGCCAGAAAAACCTAAAATGCATGAAAAGTTTTGAAGGATTTCCCTCAAAGCACGTACAAGCCATCCTGAACAATGTGCCTCTTGCAAGAGTAGCTGTGTGTTAAGCTGCTCAAGCTGTTTCATGTGTTTGGGGCTCTGCTTCCCAGACTGCAGAGAGTTTATACAGAATGCTGTACTAAGTCTCTTTGCCAAAGAAGTGCTCTTCCTAGTTCTTCACACTTTTCAAAGACACTAGGTCTTCATCAGATATTCCTAAATCTCCCAAAGGCACTCTCTACTGTCATCCTGCATTTTGTTAGGTTGTCTATTTGGGGCTTTTTTCCTACAGCCCAATTATTTAAGGAAAGATTCCATCAGCCTTGGAAATAGATTTTAGAAAGGGTTTCCAGGAAAAAAAAATATTGGAATTAATGTATTTGGATCTTTTATACTGTGGAAAATTAAAGTTCTGTAAAACTTTATTATCAGTAACTATTAATACACTTGATCTTACTAAGCCTCTCTCAGTGATCAGGCAGAATACAACAAAGAAGGTTCCAGGCCTGAGTAAGGCAAACAGTATGTGTCCTGCTCAGGACAATGGGATTTCAGACCTTGGGCACACTCCAGGGGACACGTGGCTGCAGCACCATCCTTTGAGAAGCAGCACAGTGGTGCTACTGTCCAACCCTCCTACATCAAACATTGTAGCTGCAGTAAGAGGAGAAGATGAAATTCAGGTTCTCTGAATAAACACAAAATGAAATTCAGGTTCTCTGTGTTTTATCTGAAAATCCAGATGGTGTCCAGAAGTTCTAAACTTCTGTCACCATTACTGATCATATTATGTCCCTATAATTTCTTGAACCCTGTGTTGTTTTCTAGGCAGGGAAGCAGCACCATGCAGGCAGAGGAAGGAAAGGCTGTCCTTGAGTGTGTCACCTCAGCTTTTTCTTCTTCTTCCCTCTGAGCATCCCCTACAGTGCCCTGCTGTGTCTGGGCACGAAGAACAGCTTTAGGATGTAGCTGAGGGTGCAACTTCCAGTGGTGAGACTCAAAGTGCCCCACAAAATACAGTTTGGCAGTGGCCTGGAAGTGGCAGTTTGCCAATATCAGCACCCCAGCTCCACCCCAACAGACATTCCCAACCAGCCACAGTGATACAGGAACCCTCCAGAGCTGTCTTTCTGTAATGTGCAAGTAGTTTGGCTACACAAAGATGTTTCTGCAGATCACAAATACAAAGAAATTCAGTGAAAACAAAGACACTTTTCTGTCTGGTTTGATAAGTTCAGGACTGCTGAACAATTGTTTAAAGTGTTGTCTGTAACTGTGAAATCCTCTGCTAGAAAATGGCACAAGGATGCTTTCCACTGAAGACGCAGAATGTAGTCTACAGTACTTAGTGTAAAGTATGCAATTTTGTTCTTTCAGTCTTTCAAATTTGGAAGGATTACATGTAATTTCAAAAGACTGAGAACTTTTTCAATTTCTTGGCATGGGTATCTAATTTTTCTGATATCCATTATACTCAGATCCTTATTATACTCTTTAAATTAACAGGCATTCAGTTACATTTACATGTAGATAAAGTAGAAGTTGATCTTTTAAATTTTTAAGTTAATTTTAAAATAAATAAGTTGGGTATTTGGCATCATGGAAAGTACTTGACTAATGTCATTTTAATTCTAATTTGTTACAAAGCTTCAGATTTGGTCAATGCCTTTTTTCTGAGAGTTTACTGGACACAAAAACATCAAATCTTTTTCTTCTGATATAATGAGAGGAAAACTCTCCCATTGAGTTTTAGGGGTTTTGTAATGCTTAGTTAGGATGTTTGGTTTTACTTTTATTTTTTCTTACAGTTTAAAGTAAAGGGCAGATCTTCCCAAAAAACTCTAAAGACAAAACATAAAAACTACAGAAAAAATAAACCGATAAAGTGGCATAAAAGGCTTTAGAAGAATTGACAAAGAGTATGTGCAGAAGGGAAGATAAATGAAAAATAAAATAAAATACAAGTAGTGTTTATGAAAGGGAATTAGTAGTAGTATGCGATGATATTTTCCAAAGAAAAAATAAGAAAATGTCTTTCTATATAAAGAAAAGACATTAGATTTGTTCTAGGTAGCTGTCAGTAATGTGTTTGATATGCTGCCATAGAAATTGCTAGTTGAATTGATAGAGCTTAATGAAATGTGATTAAAATGTGGTTAAATAAGCCTGACTAATAATGCTGATGTATAAACAGGAGGAGAAAAAGAAATAGCACTAAAGTTCCTCAGAGATCAGACTGGGGGTCCTGTTTTATTCCTTTTAGTAACTATTTTCATTTTTGACAGAACAAAATTTGCTGCTGATTCAAGGTGCTGTCAGTAGTAAGGGATATCCAGGTAATCCTACAGAACTGGATCACCTGCAAATGAAGTCCTAAAAAGCAGTTGGAAATTTAGTAAAGCAAGATGGAATGCCATGTGCAGAAAAAACCAAACAAATGTTACCACCAAAAGGTGAAGGGCAATAGCAGGAAGTCCTGTGCATGCCAGTCAGTGTGTGTGGCAAATATGAGTGTTAATGTGACAGGGCTGTGAAGAATAAATGTGACCTCAGGACACATGGGACAAAGACTTGTTGTAGAGTTAAGAAGCACTGAATGAGGCCAGGTAACACACAGAGGTCTGGTCAGGTCTCATCCGGAGCACTGCATATAAATTTAGCCATCTGCAGTCAAGAAAGATGAATTCAGCAGATAAAGAGCATATTAATGAACAGCTAAGGATTTTAGAGAATGTTTGGTTCAATTGCCTGTGGAAATGTAAACTGAGATGAAATATGTCATCAGGAAAGGAGCTGTGCGGACTACAGGAAATTTGGCAGAAAAATGGGTGGATTAAGCTAGGTGAGAGTAAATGTGCAGATTCATATCCAGGTGGCTGTTCTGGACAAATATTTTAACAGTGAAGGCAAAGAATTATTTTTTTTTTTCAAGATAGAACATGATCAGCCAGCTGAAAGGATTTTGTACTGTGGCCCTGTGCACAAACAATAGACTGTGATTTTCTATAGGTCTTTTCCAAGCCCCTATCCTACTTTGTCATAAATAGTCCCTCTCTAGATTTTCTGTCAAAATCACTGTTCCACAGAAAATCAATTGCTGGAATTTTTTTTTCTTTTTACACAGAAAAAGTATTTTCTATACAGAGTGCACACTTTTGTGGAAAATTCTATTTTTCATCAAAAATCTGACTGTTTTTGCCAGAAATACAAATATTTAGCTTTTGGATAAATATTTCCATTTGGGGCTTTTCAAAACAACCATAAATTTTGCTAGAGGGGAAACAGAAGTCACTACTAGGCTCTACTTTCTGAAGTTTTCTTTTGTTCAATTGAACCTTTTCTTGGAGCAGAGCAGATTTTAGGCAAATTTGCAAAAACTGCATCTGGATCCTCAATTTTTGGTAATCTGGGAGTATTTGTATAAGAAAACCTGTACTGGCCTCTCCTCCAGAAACAGGGGAAAATAAAACATTTAGATTTGTACTAAAGGATGATTGAAAAAAGAGATGAAAAATCCCAGCCATCATGAGTCTTGGTAAAGGGAGAGGGGGAGAATTACTTTTATGTAGTCAAAAGATTAGGTGCTAGTTTTGCATTATTTTAAGTCTTGGAGTAGAGCCAAGTAAATGTATAGTGGATTTTTAGTCAGAATAACTTGCAGCTCAAGGTTGTTTCAATTGTCAAGTTTTTGTATCTTTAGGATACATTGTTTACGCTGTGGTGGGTTTTTTTGACACTTCAAGAAGAAGACTGAAATGCCTTTGAAACCGAGAACATCATTCTGTCAAAATTTTTGACTAACCATGAGCCTAATGGATATAAATAAAGCAAGAATTTTAGGAGGAGGGGAGATGAGATTTCAGTGTAATGATCCATTTGAGGCTTGGTTTCTGTTGCTTAGCTCAAGCCTGCCCAGGAGATACGAAAGGAAAAATGTCATCATTGATGTAATCGAACTTTTAAACACTCTAAAATTACTGTCTCCATTAAGAGAAAAAAATCATTGGGGAGCAAAGTAACAACACTGTAAGTGAAGCCTAATTGTCCAGTGTGATGTGATCTGAGTGACACTCTGATCAGGAAAGGATTACTGAGGCTTGTATGAAGAATTTTCCCACGTAATAGGAGGGTAAAAGAAATACCTATTGATGAAACAAGCCCTTGTAATCCACAGGAATGTTCCACAGACAGAATCAGTCCCACCCACTTCAGGTCCCAAGGTAAACAGAAAACACCAGAGAGGCAGGAAAAGGCAGGGCACTTGTGCTATGGGCTGCCAGCATTAGTGGGTGAAGACAGATGGGCATTCACGTGGGCAGGTGTCTCTCTGGAAATGCAGATTAGGAGCAGAGCTCTGTCCTTCTCTGGATTACACCTTTGGTACTGTGCCTTGGATTGAGGTGAAGCTAGCTGGTTTGAAAGAGTTTGAAAAAAATGAGAGCCAGACCCGTGGCAGCAGAGTGGCCCAGCTTCAGAGGGGACACTGTGGGGGTGTCATTGAGCAGAGAGCCTGGTGGGTTGCATAGCCAGGAGTTGTGTGGTCAGACCTCTCAGGCTTACATAACCCTGGGTGCCTACATTTCCCACTCTCTGTAAAAGTGCATTTATTGCTGTGGTTTTACACTGAATATAGGTATTAACAAATGGGTGTCCAGGGACCAGATCGTGCCCCATATTTCTCAATCGTTCTCTAACAATGAGTATATAATTCTGAAATCTCTTTAGCTCTGGTCCTAGGGAGGTGTTGAGAGTCCTTGGGTTTGTGCAGTTGCACTGGATGTTGAGAAAGCTCAGACTGGAATCATGGAACCCTCAAGAGAAACTTGAGGATTGCCTTAAACCTTCATTTGTGGCCCAGCCTCGTTCACCTTGAGATCAGTGGCAATAGTCCCATTGGCTTCAGCTGGGAACAAAATCAAGCATTTGGCTGTGAAACTATGTAAATTCTACTCAAATCCAAAATTTCTATAAATCATGCTGCTCTTTTTGAGGTGAGCATGTAGCTGGCTGGGCTTCTGATCACCAGAGAAATGATGGCACAGACTCTTCCTTTTCTAAGTATCCTACATAGTGTGGGGCATCTCATGTACCAAGGAATGATATGAACTAAATATGCCAGGAATTAGCTAATTCAGTCTCCACAACTGTAGTGCAAGTAGAACTTTTCCCCAGTTGCAATGCTGTTTTGGACTGAGAACCTAGAAACTGATTATAGAAGTAATTTCCCTGTCTTAATGTATACTGTTTTTAATGGAATTGTGCAGAATGATTAGTGAGAGGCAAATGTCAAAACACCAGACAGAAACTGACTCACCAGTCACAGGATTTGATATTAAGGTCAGGCTATGGAAATAACAATGGCTCTCTGTCTTTATTATTTTGTGCCCTATGCAGTGATTTACATTGGACCAAAATGACTGGAGTGGATATAATGTGCTAATTTCCCAAATTTGGTGGTACTTTATATATTCCTTCCACACTTGTTAGCAATGACACAGGGCACAAAGCAGTTAAAACAAGACAAGAACACAAAACAAAGGAACAAGCTCAGAATGTCCTAGAAGATTGTTATGAGCAATTGTCTGCAGGGATTTCAAGATTTACTCTTTTTTCTTTTTAGGCAGGGTTGAAATGTTGACATTCTGTCCAAATAGAGCATAGCAGGAGCACACACAGTGCACACTTTCCCTTGCTAGTCATTCCACTTCCCCCTGCTTTTCCTAATGCATTTGCATGTGCCAATTGGTAACAAACCTTTAACGTTGATGCTTTTTATTTGGAAAACAGCTTTCATCACAGAGCTTTGATTGCATGGACTGCTCTGTGGCAAATGAGCTTCAAATTACATTATGCTTGAACTAACTGTGTCTGCTCACAACAAATATCTCAGTCCACAGTGGCACAGGAAGACATGAAAGGTTGTCAGGTCAAATGCTGATACCAGCTTTCATGCAGTACTAAACTTACATGTTAATGGTACTTGATCCTCCTTCTCTATTAATGAAACAGCTCCAAACTCTCACACTGTGTAAGTCTGTGTAAGTTCTGTCCCTTCACTGCTGGTCATCACCCTGCAGTGCTGGTTTGTGTTTTGGCTGTAGAATGGTGATGAATTACAGGCTTCAGACTCAAGGTGTCATCTACTCATGTTCTCAATTTTTGTTGTGTTTGATTATCTCCATGTTTATTGTCATGTGGCCTTTCTGCACTGCTGTCTGTCCACTTTGTACTGGCTGGACCTAGATAACATAGGTAGCAATTTCACTCTTTCCTCAACACCTTCTTAAGGTCATTTTCCAACTCTCCCTCATCAAGCCATGATAATAACTTACCTTGGGAGTGCAGTGTTTGGTAAATATATGGATTTTAGAATGGCCAGTGGCTATGATTTTGACTGCAGTAGCCACAGCAACTTCAGTGCTACTCCATTTTGAATATATTGTTCATAGAGGTCACTTACCTAGCTGAATTTGAAATTAAGAGCCTTTCAGTTATTTCTGAATTATGTGTTTCTGAAAATTAATGGTATGCTTTTCTGTTCTCTTGTAGATACTCTGAAATATGAAGAGCTTGCCATTCTGCCAAGGACTGAGTGCATTGATTATGTTAATGCAGAAGGGAAGAAAGATGCAGATGTGACACTGCAGAAATGATGCAAAAGGGGAAAATCAAAATCATGGAGGTAATACAAAGTTGAAGAAACAGTCAGTTGATCATGGAATGATCCAATCCAGTAAATGTTCATGGAATGATAAAGTATGGAAAGGTCTATAGGAGATACTCAACAGTCTGTCAGCTTCTATGGAGTATGATGTTCCCGAGCCTCCGGTTAAAGAATAAATCATGTCTCTGTGCATGGCCTAAATATTGGTGTAACTTTCAAATGTAGTAGAAGATACATAAACAAGAATGACACATCTCTTATTTTCAAAAACAAGAATTACTGGGGAGGAAGCTCGGTTAAAGACCTCCTGAAGTTAAGTAACAAAGGGAAAAGCCCTGACAAGCAGCAGAGGTTCTTCAAAGACACCAGATGGGAATTCAGGCCAACTGCATCCCATTTTAGAAAGAGAAAAAGAAATCCAGCATGGCTGAACAGAAGGGTAGGGAAGGTTATTAGATGCAAGAACCTTCAAAAGCTGAAAACATGCCCAAAAAAGTATAACCAGAAAAATCATAAACCTCCATATAATACACATGAAAAAGCAGAACAGGACAGGAGATGAACTTCCAAATGGCACCAGTACTAATAAAGCCTTTCTCAAATACATCAGAAGCAGCAAGCCTGCTGGAGCATCATTATGGCAAATAGAGGATCAAGTTGCATCAACATTTTAAAAATGATAAGCCTTAGAAAAAATCCCAAACGGATTAATACCACCTGTGAACACACTGAAGGAGTGAGTATAGAGAGCTCACCATGGCAGAACCTTGATCATAAGGTTTTCCTGATGCTTCAGGAAAATCTGTCTCGAGTCAAGATTTCGGTAGAAGTTTGCAGAATAAAGAGACAAGAAGAACAGTAACTACCAAACCTGGCAATGTTCCCAAAGAATCTTAGATGAATTTCCAAGTGGAAGAACTGAGCTGCAAACTGAGCTGCTAATAGTGTGTGAAGTTTCACTTAAATCTTTGGTACAGAAGGCTGGCAGTGAGATAATATGATACAAACTTGGGATTGAGTATGGATGTCATGAAGATGGATAATGAAAGTTCACTGATACTCTCAATACAGAGATTAATTAGGACATGAATTACACTACCAAGTTACTTTTTCCACACAATGCATAGATGATGTTTTGAGCTTTCTAGAGGATGGTGATGGCTAAAAATTTATACAGGATAGAAATTGAACAAATTAATGGAAGGAAAGCCCACAGAGGGTTAAGTACAAAGGTATTACCACTGGTTTTGGAAACACTTTAAATACAAATCATTGGATTCTGGTAGAATACTCATCAAAGACCAACTTGTCTTTGTCCCATTTCAACACTCCTCTGTACATATTTGCTGTTTGCTGCTGTCAGAGACAATTGGATTAGTATGGAGTCCTGATGGTGTTAGCTTTTATGTTCCAGTGGTTTTAAGGAGCAAATTAATTTCTGCTAGTTGTCTTGCAGGTAACTAACAGGAAGAGGCCAGGTTCCTTCTCCAGAATCATCCTCAATAACCTGTATCTACACAGGATTTGGGATCAGAAGTTACTCCCTCAAAGATGAACAAATGAGGTGAATAATCCCATATTTATTTAACTCTTCTTCATCTCTACCCAAAATATTTAAGAAAAAACTGAAAGACAAAGAAACAAATAACAGGCAAAGGGCAGGCAGCATCAAAACTCTGCCTTTTAGTTTTGGAGTTTTTTTCCACACTCATTTTAGTTTGCCCTTTTTATTTTCATACACTTTGAGTAACTGTATGCACATTAGTTAATACCAGTTTAAAGTGCACGTTTATTTCTTGCTGACAGGCAAAATTATTAATATTTTTATGATAATATATTTGTCATCCTAAGTTTGCTTAAGCACTTTTTGTGTCCACTTAATTGTAAGGAAATGGAAAGCTGAAATCATACCAGCCTCAAAAGAGTTTATTAAAGGGCAGAAGCAGCAACTAGAAATATGCATTAGCCAAGTTGTACTCTGTGTTCCCAAACTACCAAGCACAGAAAGATCTATTTCAACTGATATTTTATTTGGCATATAAATTTACTCTTATACTACTTATTCCATAAATTAATCAGTTACAATATACTTCATACAGTCTGTGATTCCCCTCATCCTAGAAGTTTAAAATATTATTCACAACTGGAGCTCCAAAGAATTGCAGCATATCTGGAATGGCTCACAGTATTTCTCTACTCTGCCCCCAAAATTTGCATTAGCAACCAATTACTGCAGCATGCCTGGCCTGTCTCAGAGGCTGAACTGAAAGATCTTCCAGGACGGTCTTTATTGGCTCTTGGCAGCACAAATGTGATATTCCTGTGGTATATTATGTTTTCCTAAGCCAAACAAATGCAAGGAATGTCCATTTAACACAACTCCTTACACAGGCTACAAAGTGATGGAACAAAAAGTAGCCAGAATGCACAAAAAGAGGCAATACAGCTCTCTAAAGGAAAATCAATATCTAGGATGATGCTCTCAGGTATAATGCTACAGGTAAAAACAAACTTGGGAGAAAAAGGCTTCCTGACAACTCAAGTACAGAGCACACAGGGGAGAATGAATTTTGGCAGACACTCTTAATACTGAAAAACCTCCTGAAGGGAGCTGTCCTCATTTGAATGTCATTGGTGATATTGGGCAGTTTGTGGACATCTTCCTGGAAGAGCTTCTTGTTGATGCTTTTATCAATGACAGGGAAACAACTGATTCAAGCAACACCAATTAGTAATTTGGGAGCACTTACTTTTCTGCTGTGTTGGCTGAGTAACTGGATAGGGAGAATCAGTTGCTTCCATGTTCATGTGGGAACATGATATGCTTTTTCACAGACTTTAATATTGCTTATGAGTTTGAGCTGGTTGGGCTGCTGCAGCAAAGTAGAAGTGGAATGTCTTGATAAAACCTCAGTTTTTACACAGAAAGGACTATTTACTTCCTTGAATCTCATGATACATATATGGATATAGTGGCAGTATGGCTGGCTTTGACTGTCCTATTTCTAAAGACTATCCAGATCTTTCTCACAGTTAATTTTTTTTTTTCTTGGAATCAAGAAAAATATGGCAACCCTAAGTTTAAAAAAGTGTTGGCCAAAGGATGGCCAAAAAAAAGTTTTAAGTGGAAACAATCCCCAAAGCCCCAAAATCTATTGCTAATGGACAAAGAAAAACGTGTTTACAGAAAATTCTGGGCTCAGTCTTGGTACTTGCAGACTACCCCAATGAGAGGAGTTGCCAGCTCCTGCTCATATTTCTGGAAGATTCTAATTTCCAAAAGGGTGTGTCAATGTGACTTTGGGTATGATTTTAGGATCCCATCTTCCAAATGTGCTGCTGGGTGAAGACTAACCAGCCTTAACACCACAAGGCTGGATTGAGTCCCAATACAAATGCTCAAACTGTTTAATTACCTCCAAATGAGTTTAGTTAAAAGTGTAGTTCAGTAAAAAAAATGTGTATTGTTTAGTAACATTTTCTCTGGAAAATGTAAGAAATATAAAGAGAAAAATAATTTCCTGCAAAGTCAGTATTGCTGAGATGAATACATATGCTTGTTTATTATTTCTGTTTCAGACTGCTTCATTCCTCTGTAATAACTTTCTCTGAGAGATAAATCTAATCTCCAAATCCTTCCTACTGAATTGTAAACAAATCAGATAAAACAGCCATAATCTAGTTTCATTCATAAACAGAAAATGGAGATTTTAAAATATATAATTGGGTATCAGGACAAAGAAAATGAAATACATTCCTGAATGCTAGCACAGGTCTTTGTTTCCAATTCCCCATTCCAAAGGAAGTGAATTAGCCCAGAGTTTCTGTTTGAAGGCTTTGGTAACAATGCTTGATTATGGGACCCAGTTTTGGACACTGGATGGCTTTCATGCAGTTTTACCTGATCTGCACTCATCAGCTTTAAATAAAGTTCTGCCAGAAGAAGTATTGTGAACACTTCAAATGTTCCTCAGGGATGGCTTTCCTGAACTCAGTCTGTGGGCTGGGGGCTGAATTTTACTTTCCTGAGCCTGAAGGCAACATTTGGTCTTCCCTTGGAAAAGAAAGAGATGCTCTTCTTAAAATTTCCTTGAGATTAAATTGCAGCATCTGCTCAAAATACTGAGGGAAGTTTGAACCAATAAAGTTACTGCATTTCCAAAAATACCAGGATCATAGAAAATGCACAATTCTTCCGGGTTGTTTTTTTTTTTTTAGTGTTTTAATTCTCTGTTAAACAAAAACTAACATTTCTTTCAGCAGTTCCCAAAATGAGGTTTTAGTATCTCTCATCTTTGTCTTCTTTACTCCATTGTATATGCACAAGCACACATGTGAATAAACTTGGTCTGTAAGATATCCTTCACTTTCCTCCCCAGCTAGTAAAATATCTTCTGCCAACTCCTGCCCACAAATGCATAAAAATATTAAAACTAGCTGGATTAAAAAGATGGCAGAAACTTTTTGAAATGCTGTCAACATAATTTTGATTATTTCAGTTTCACAGCAGCTGATGCTAAAATAATAATAAAAAACTGTTTTCAGGGTTCCAATTTCTATAGTATTACTCTGAAATTTTCATTTTAGACTCATATTTTTATAAATATTTCATTACAATATTTTTCATTTGTTGGACATGGAGAGACATGTCTATTTATAAACTGTAATACATATATATGTCAGCTGAGGTCTTAGCCTTTTAAAAGGAAAATTTCTCATGTCTTATGAACTCATACTAAGATTTAAGATAAAGGGGTTTATTGGACATACTTGGCAAATTTGAAGCCCTGTCTTAAAGGTGGTCTGCAAAAATTGTATTTGATTTTCTATGGCTGTGATCCCTTTGTGATGACGCTTACTTTGTTTTGTTTAATTATTTTGAAAAATAAGGATGGTGTCTTGGTTAATGCCTTTTTTCAGATGTGATGCCAAATATTTTTCAAAAGGCCTCCTAAAGTGAAGTAACAAAACATAAAGAGCCATGAAAACCCAGAACATTTTTGTTAGTGTGAGAGAAAATTCTTCCTGTTCTGAAAAGCTCCAGTTTCACTGCCTTTGATCTCAGGATGTCACTTCTGATGTACAATATGTCACTGCTCTGCTAATCTTTTCAGACAGACTTTACAGTCTGCTCATATTAAAATAAAAGGGTTACACCTCTTAGCTGCAACCTCATTAAACCCTATGTACTATTGAGAGAGGAAATTTTATTGTAGCTTGTGTTATCTAGCAAAGAAAATCATAAAGGAAGAGCTGAGGTTTTCCAGAAGTATCCAACACATTTGATTCGGTTACTTAAAAACTTGCCACCAAAACTGACCACAAAATTTTCCAAAGTACAAAGCTTTTGTTCTAGACATCCATAAGCTTCTAAAATCTTAAAATCCAAATAAGATCAACCAGGAAAAAAAGTAATTGCTGGACCAATGGAAGAGAACAGCATTTTAAAGGATGTGTGTTTAGCTTTAAATGAGGGAACATTGGTGAAGGGAATTCACATGGAAGAAAAATCTTGAAGGAGGAATGCATTCATCAGTGCCTAATAGGGTAAAGCTCCCACTGACATTTTTCCCATGGTTAAAATATTTCTAACATTCCTGTATTCCATGAATTCTCTTCCTCATAGCAAGGCCAGAACTACTACTATGTTCTTCTCTGGGGATGGATAAACTGATGGAATTCTTCCTTTTTTGATTCAGCCATTTTTATAAAATTTCTGGCAACTCAGTATCTATCTTTCTGCAGTAATAAAATAATCTGGCTTTTGGGGGATTGTACTTGAATGCAAAAAACTCTCCTTGATACATGATAATACATAAAAAAATCCTCTATAAACAAAGAAGAAATGGAATTTAACAAAAATATTATTCTAGATATAACTTTTTAAAGTGATAGAATTTATTTATACTTTTCTAAGAATACATCCTCGGGTCCAGCTTTATTTTAAACATCAGCCTTAGTTACATGATCCTATATACTAGCAATGGTAATGACTTAAAATCTGTATAGCCTTTGCTTTCAGAGCTCAGCTGATATTTCTGTTTTCATGGAGAGGGTGAGACACACACAAAAAAAGAATAAATTTTCTATATTTTACTATGTTTCTGTTTTTCATATGATTTTGAATATAAATACCCATATAGGACATATTTTGGGTTTGGTAGAATCATTATATTGACAACCAGACATGGGTTACTTTGAGATTGATTGCTTCCCTTTTCTCTTCTGCTATGCTTCTTTTGAGAAGAATAAAGACCACATTGCACCTTGGAAGTTGCAATTCTGCCAGGTAACCTGGCTCATGGAAAAGAAGGAAAATAAAATTTATTTGAAATAAAGCTAAAGCTGCAAAGCCAAGGATTCAAAAGTTTCAGAAGGGGAGACTAAATGTTGCCTATAACTTGCTGTTGACCTTCTGGGCGTGTGCATTACAATTCAGACCTTCATTACATGATGGTATTTCCCCCCCTGTTATCTATCCCTCATTCAGTTCATGTACACAGAATAATTTCTTTTATTTTATTCAGTATGTGACCTTAGACATCTTACTTAATTCATGCTATCCAAACCCTCCTTAGAACAGAGATTTGTCAATTTTCTCGATGGCTGTTCTGCTGTGCTCAGTGTCAGAGTGTTTGGATACTTCACAAATGGAATGGATTAATTTTCACAGCACCCAGACAAGGTGGTGCATTATTAGCCCTTTGTAGGGACCTAGAGATGAAGATCAAAAGGTAACTACCTAATTTTGTGTTCCAATGCCTGCAGCCTAATTGTTCAGGACTTGCTATGGTACTTTCCAGCAACATGCAAACTGCAATTTTAAGATACTTTGGTGAGAGTGCTTCAGCCAGTCCCAATGAAATCAGGGAGAAGCTTCCAGAAAGGCACCTGTCTCACTGGCATCCTACAAGGACTTTCCAGTGTTTACCCCCTCCTCCCCACACTGCCCAGCCTGTGACTGCTCTCCTGCCTGGCACAGCAGGGCAGCCTCCTGCCCCTGGTGTGATCAGCCCAATTTGTGGGAGAGAGGGAAGCCAGACTGAACTCCAGCCTCCGTGGTGTCACTTAAATCCACTGCTCCTCCAAGGGCCTGTCTGCCCCTAGGGACCACTGCAAGAGGGGAATTCCCTTTGTGGTCTCAGCTTTTTTGAGGGACAGCACAGAGAGAGCTTTGACATCCTGGGCTTGAGGATACCTGCCAACACATCCCAGGTATGTCATCTCCTGGGGAGTGAATGCCACCTCCTGCAGGAAGCCTTCATGCCTGGCTAAAGCAAAAAACCACATCAGAACTTCATGGAGTCCCTCAGTGAGAGCAGCTGGGCAACCTTCCATGGCATTTTGTGAGTGTGGGAGGTCCCTGGGAGATAAACCGTTATTACACCAGCCAGGACAGAGCACTTCTGATCTCCCCTGTGAGTGCAGAAAAGGAAGCCCTGATAACCATCTTTAAATATTAATTGAGGCCTTTGCTTCTACCAGAAAAGCACTTTCCTCTGTTACCTAAAAAAACAAAACAAACAAGAGACCAAATCCTATCTCAAGCCTCCCTTTCCTTGTGGTTCAGCCTTCAGCTCAAAACAAGGGCTTATTTTATCCCATAAAACTGAATCAGTAGAAAAAGATGAGGCAACCCACTCTTGATTAGGAGAATAACCAAATGAACTCCAGCACATCCCTACCTCCAGCATGCAACAGCTTCACCCCCCAGGCTGCTCTACTCCTACAAACTCTTGGTTTTCATCATCATTCAGCTTACATGGCTCTGGTGTCAGTGGTGGCATGAGGAAGGTCTTGGACCTAAATGTTCCTGTGATAAAGATAACAAAGGGTCCCAAGGTGATTCAGAATCAGAAACGACTTTGTTATCAGAATGGAAGCAGTGAAATAGAGAAGAAGCCAGTTTAAACTTCATAGAAAGGAATGGTCTTTCCCTCTTGGTGTGGTGAAGTCCCAGGACAGAGCTAACTGATAATAATACTAGGAGGAGCAAGGGAAGAGAAGTCCTTTTTTGGACAGAGAGGTAAAAACAGCCAGGTGTTTTGACCAGAGCCAAAGGAATGGAGAAATCCTCACCCTGATGTCTGTGTCTGTAGTGCTCTGGAGCCACCACAGGTGTGTGTGGAAGTGCTCCCCCCTTTTCTTCTGTTTCCTAGGGGTGGGCAGGAGACACAATAAGATTTAGGTCTCCTGGACCTCAACATAACTTGTGCACTTGACAACTTTTCACTTTTTGTCTTTTGAATGGCCAAATTTTCAACCATTACATGGCTGAAGTAAACTTTGGATACCAATTTCTGAAAATGGTAAATTAACATCAGCTCATATTATTCCTCTTAATATGGTTGAAGTGTTTGTCATTTCACCATGCTCTTTTGTAATGAGTCCAGGATTCCTGGTTTTGCTAATTATGCATTATTTTTGTATTAAGTCCTGAATATTTTTCCCCTTTTCTTCTGTTTCTTTCTTATGTGCTTCATGCAGACTCTCTCTCCCCCTCGCTCCCATGCCTTTACTTTTTCTTCCATACAATAGGTATATGGAGAGAACAGCAAAACCTTCTTAATGTTTTTAGTACCACCATGAAAAAAGAGCAATTGCAAGGAAAGAACAGCTCAAGCTGTGCAGGTGTGGACTGCAGCATACTGAGTGTTAATAAAGTCCAAGCAGACTGACCCAGTTATTCAATAATGACAAGTTTCTATTGCTGACAGATTTTTTTTTTTTTCAGAACTTCGCCACATACACAAATTTTGGAAGATTAACTGAGGAATGAAGCCAGAATAACCCTCCAAACCACAGAAGTCCCCTAATTTCATTACAGGAATGATTGTTTTAATGTGCCATTGCTACATGCACACCTCCTACTCCCACTCACGACCCTCCCAAGCCTGTCAAAGTTTAGGAGTCATTTGGAAAATGCCCTTAACAACACACTTTACTTGTGATCAGCCTTGCAGGGCTCAAAACATGTCCTCTAATGCTACTTCAGCTTTATCATCATGACATTGGTGGGCTTTAGGCAAGCAAACCTATTAATCTGCAGCATTTCTGCACTTTTTATTAAACAGCTCATAATTGCAGTTGTGTATGACAAGGAAAGTGCTGGAACAATTTCTTAGAGTGCTACAAAATAATATTAAGTGAGATTTGAATATTTTCTGTGCACTCCTGTTTCATTGAAAATTGGCAAGTTACAGAGACTTGGGAACAGTAAGTACCTTTTTGAGGAATAAGTAAATGAAACAAAGAAACTGCAGTCCAGATGTTAAAAACTTCACAGTTATGAATAAATGTGTTCCATAAATGCTTGAATATGCTCAGCATTTTTCAGACTGCAGTGGTGAACCCAGATCAGATGGCAGCTCAAAGCAGGAGCAAAATAAGGCTTTTTGTACTGAGTCTGGGAAACCAAATTCTCTAAATACTTCAAGAAAGCAAACATCTTCCCATTTCAAGGGTACTGCACAAAACTCTCTCCTTGGGTTTGCTCTGCTTTGGTTTCATCTCTAGCTGATAATTCTGAGTATCAAACCATTGCCATCAAACCTATGTAGTGCCAATAAACTCAATGAAATTGCCAAGCACACAACATTTTTAATCAGTAAAAAATCCATGCTGAATATTTCTATGCTTTGTGAACAGATAATAATAAGCTTTATAAATTTATTTAAAACTTCCCAGAGAACACTACTGTAGAGATATGATTATCTAATTAATTTTTGCATAATTATTTAGTGCTTTTTGAATTATATATTGTAAATGTTTTTATAAACTTAATTAGGTCACATATTTCCCTAATATTTTTTTAAATTGCAATTAAATTGGATGGAAATTTTACATAGACATTGGTATGGTTATTCCTGTAAATTTCATATTCATTTGAGAGAGTAAAAATATTTTTAAATATAGACCTAAGTCTGCAAAATATGGCTTCAAATATCTGGTTTCAGGTACATTCTTATGGAGGAATCATGCATTTCTAATTTATCACTGTCAGTCTGGTCAATGTTACTCTAGTAAGTAGAGTAAGAGACCTTTTGACCTTTCCACTCAACACTAACCCTGAATACACATGTATGCCTGATGGAAGGGCTTGTTTATTTGTTTTAGGCTGATGGAATATTTGTAAATATATGTATTTTTTTAAAAAGTGTCTGTGGTGCTGTGGCAGAACACAAATTGGAAATGGTGCTGTATTTGTGGCACAATGGAGCAGCTCCAGCTCCAGCTCCAGCAGGACTTCAAGCACTTTGTCTCAATACCTGTTCCAGTCCTGAGCCCTGCAGTGAGAGGCAGTCAGGGAAGGAAGAAGAAGAGGATGTAGAGGAGCAGGAGTGTGTGTTAACAATGTCAGTGAAAAGGTTTTTCCTGTGGGCTTTTCCTGTGGGTGTTTCCTGTGAAAGCCAGCATTACAACTGCTTTTTATGGCCACATGGAAAGCCAAGATTTCAGTCTTCACCCTGGGACCAGTAATACCAAAAAGCAGAGCTTGAGTGGTGGACTCAAGTTTTGAGCGAATTAGGGATTTTTATGAACTACTTCAAATCACTTTAAAGCACTTTCTGCAGTTCAAGAATGTGCCAAGCTATTTCTCCATACAAAACCAAAGTGTTTTGCTTTGTTGCCTTGGTGAAGGTTTATATGAAGACATATGCTATCTGGCCCTAAAATTTTTCTCTCACAGCCTGCCTGAAATCAAAGGAAGGGGTGTAGGAAGAAGGCAGGATGGCTGAAGTAATATGGGATGGTTTTGTTGCCAGTCTTCTTTGCACAACTTAAAGCTATGGTAATCCTTCTCAAAATCTTAAAAGTAAAAACCCACAACAAAATAGATAAATTGGATTGGTGACTGCTAGTGGTCATTGGTTGCTGTTTCATTAGTTGCATACTATGTCTCTTCTGACATTTGGTGTAGTGTAGAAAACATTTACAGATGCTCTGAAATATTAATGTGGAATGTACCAAGAACTCTCTGCAAAATCTCAGGGTTGGGTTGTGATACTGTAAAAAAGTGCAGATGAGCACTAGTGAACTGTGTAAATTCACAGCTCCAAGGAGTTTCTGTAGAATGAAAGAGGTCAGTTTGGGTTAGATATTGGGGAGAAATTCTTTACTGTGAGGATGGTGAGGATGTGGCTGTCCAGAGGAGCTGTTGGTGTCCCATCCCTGGAATTGTTCAAGGTTAGGTTGGATGAGGCCTTTCTGTTCTGGTGGAAGGTGTCCCTGCCCAGGGCAGGAGGATTGAAATTAGATGATCTCTAAGGTCACTTGCAACCCAAACTCTTCCATGATTTAATTACTTATCTACAGTCATTATGTTACCACTGTAACACAAAGTCAGAAAGAGTCCAACAACAGTCTGAAAACATCTTAGATTTTTCTAAAGGAGAATCACGTTCACCTGTAGCTAATGTAACATTGGACAACTTTTCCCACATGAGGTGTTTATTAGCTAGAAAATATGTTTTTGACTAACCCCAAACCACATATAATTGCAGACTGAATTCAGAGGGAAGCTTTTAATGAAAAATATTACTTATTAGTCACCTATTGCATACTATAAAAGGCTGTTAGTAACTTATTTTTTATTTATATTAAGATAATCTGACCAAAACAGTGAAAGAGAAATCACCAGTTGGAATCACGAAATACTGAAAGAGGTTGAGTCCTTTGATACAGCAGCTAGGCTTTTACCCAAGGAATGGAGATCATATATTTTCTTTTCTTCTTTAGAGATCAACATCCACCTCTCCCTCTTTCCAAGCATCTCCCTCCCTATCCATAGCCTGCCACTAACTATACTGTACTAATCACAGAAATGATGTCACCAAAGCACAACCACACACAGGAAGGGACAACAGCCACTCTGTGAAGGCAGTCTTTGTCTCAGTGACAATACTGTTATTTTATAATTCTTGCAGAGTAGGGCAGGAACATGGCAGGAAATGTGGGAACCTTTTAAAGCCAGCTGAGGAGCCAACCTTAGAGCTCCAACCAAGAGTGATTTAATTTCCATTTACAGAGCTCATGTCACACTCGTATTTTCATTACATCACAGTTGAGGCTGAAGCCTGATATTCAAACTAAACATGTTGTTGATAGTTGAAACCATATAATTTAACTTTATATGTTAAGGAAAGTTCATCAATTTTTGCCTTTTTTTTTGCCCCATTGATTCCTTGATTTTATGAGATCTACCAAGAAATAATTATGTTCGCTGTGAACATTTATATCATTGATGTTTTCCTCAACACACAAGAGCAGGAGAGGCAATCATAGAGTGAACTGCTTTTAGGAACAAACAATTGCCTTCAGATCAAAAACTGGAAAACAGTTACAAGGAGCACTGAGATTGCAGCTTATATAATCTAAGGAAGTTGGGAGAAAAAAGTAATGTGTGCTATAATTTCTGGCCTGAGTCTCCAGTGCTCTAATCCATATCCTGCTCACCAGAGTGCTTATTCCTTTGTTAGTTAAATAGCTGCAAAAGGATTTTGTCAACCAGATTAACAACATTACAAATTAACTGCATTTGTATTACATTTGTATTTTCACAGCTCCCCTCAGAGCAAGATCATCTTATCATGCTAATTGTACAAACAAACATTTCTGATCTCTAGACCTAACAGGCTGAATTCAGCCACAGTGAGCAAATAAAATAAATAGAGAGACTGGAGAAGAGGACAGAAGGGAAAAAAGNAACCAGCTGAAATCAGCCACAGGGAACAAAAAAAAAAAAAAGAGAGACCGGAGAAGAGGACAGAAGGGAAAAAAAGATAAGAACACTTCGTTGAATGGACCATGTACATCCATAATTGAGGCTCTATTTATAAACTAGAAGTAAGCATGAGATACTAAGGAGGTTAGTAATCCTTGCTGGCCAGCTGCAGAGCTGTTAAAGGAAGGACAATTTGTCTTTAAGGAGATTGTTCCTGCACCCCACTGTGTTGCTGAGTGGTATTTTATAAGTGCCATAGGGTTTATGCAGTTTCTTAATTCTGCTGGACTTCTTGAGTCAGCTATGCAAGGATAAAAGTCATACTTCTTATGGCTACATATACCCTTTAGTCTTTAACACTTACAGCAAATAGGGAAGTCCTTTCCACTCCACACTCTGCGTGGAGACCATTTGACATGTCAGGATAGAACAAATAAATTAAAGGGGTTCTATTCTTTTTACTTATGGGACTTTTCATAATTTCTCCTTTAGCAGTAATGAAAACCTCCTATAATAATCAGATATATTACATAGAACTATGGAATGGTTTGGGTTGGAAAGAACCTTAAGGATCATCCACTTCCAACACCCCTGCAATTGACAGGGACACCTTCCTCTAGATCAGGTTGCTCAGAGCTCCATCCAACCTGGCCTTGAACACCTCCAGGAAAGGGACATCCCCAACCTCACCACCCTCAGAGTAAATTTTTTTTCCAAGTATCTAATCTAAACTTACTTTCTTTTAGTTTGCATGCACTGCCCCTTGTCCTGTCACCACATGACCTTGTAAAAAGTCCCTCTCCAGCTTTCTTGCAGTCTCCCCTCAGATATTGGAAGGCCACAACTAAATTATCCCAAAGCCTTCTCTTCTCCAGGCTGAACAAGTCCAATTGTCTCAGCCTTTCCTTATAGAAGAGTTGCTCCATCCCTCTGATCATCTTGGTGACTTCCTTTCAGCTCACTACAAAAGGTCCATGTCTTTTTTTCTTCTGGGCACTCCAGAGTTGGATGCAATATTCCAGTCGGGCTCTCACTAGAGCAGAGTTGAGGGACAGAATCCCCTCCCTCCCCTACTGCCCACGGGGCTCTGGATGCAGCCCAGGACACGTTTGGATTTCTGGGCTGTGAGTGCCATGGCTGGCTCCTGTCCAGCCTCTCACTCACCTGCACCCCAAGTCCTTCTGAGCAGGACTGCTCCAAATCTGCTCACCCCACAGCCTGGATTGGAACTGGGGGTTGTCCTGCTGCAAGGTGCAGCACCTTGCACTTGAATTTATTAAATCTCATGAGATTCCCATGGGCCACTTGAGCTTCTCTCATCTTCCCCTCCACCCTTCCATCATTTGCCACCAGAGGTCTTTGAATTGTTTTCTAGGCTGGTATAAACAAGAGAAACCTCTCCCCAATACTCTTTGCCGATGAGATGTTCACACCCTAGGAGCTGTCTGCTGTACAGGGCAAGATCAGCTCAGAGCAAGAGGGAGTGTTTGTCCCTTATGAGGAAAGCTGCTGCTTGGTGGGCAGTGAATTCACAGTTAGAAAGGAGATATGCAGNAGGAGCCAACCTTAGAGCTCCAACCAAGAGTGATGACTTAATTTCCATTTACAGAGCCCAGTGTCACACTCATATTTTCATTACATCACAGTTGAGGCTGAAGCCTGATATTCAAACTAAACATGTTGTTGATAGTTGAAACCATATAATTAAATTTTTTATATGTTAAGGAAAGTTCATAAATTTTTGCCTTTTTTTTGCCCCATTGATTGCTTGATTTTATGAGATCTACCAAGAAATAATTATGTTCGCTGTGAACATTTATATCATTGATGTTTTCCTCAACACACAAGAGCAGGAGAGGCAATCATAGAGTGAACTGCTTTTAGGAACAAACAATTGCCTTCAGATCAAAAACTGGAAAACAGTTACAAGGAGCACTGAGATTGCAGTTTATATAATCTAAGGAAGTTGGGAGGAAAAAGTAATGTGTGCTATAATTTCTGGCCTGAGTCTCCAGTGCTCTAATCCATATCCTGCTCACCAGAGTGCTTATTCCTTTGTTAGTTAAATAGCTGCAAAAGGATTTTGTCAACCAGATTAACAACATTACAAATTAACTGCATTTGTATTACATTTGTATTTTCACAGCTCCCCTCAGAGCAAGATCATCTTATCAGGCTAATTGTACAAACAAACATTTCTGATCTCTAGACCTAACAGGCTGAATTCAGCCACAGTGAGCAAATAAAATAAATAGAGAGACTGGAGAAGAGGACAGAAGGGAAAAAAGATAAGAACACTTCGTTGAATGGACCATGTACATCCATAATTGAGGCTCTATTTATAAACTAGAAGTAAGCATGAGATACTAAGGAGGTTAGTAATCCTTGCTGGCCAGCTGCAGAGCTGTTAAAGGAAGGACAATTTGTCTTTAAGGAGATTGTTCCTGCACCCCACTGTGTTGCTGAGTGGTATTTTATAAGTGCCATAGGGTTTATGCAGTTTCTTAATTCTGCTGGACTTCTTGAGTCAGCTATGCAAGGATAAAAGTCATACTTCTTATGGCTACATATACCCTTTAGTCTTTAACACTTACAGCAAATAGGGAAGTCCTTTCCACTCCACACTCTGCGTGGAGACCATTTGACATGTCAGGATAGAACAAATAAATTAAAGGGGTTCTATTCTTTTTACTTATGGGACTTTTCATAATTTCTCCTTTAGCAGTAATGAAAACCTCCTATAATAATCAGATATATTACATAGAACTATGGAATGGTTTGGGTTGGAAAGAACCTTAAGGATCATCCACTTCCAACACCCCTGCAATTGACAGGGACACCTTCCTCTGGATCAGGTTGCTCAGAGCTTCATCCAACCTGGCCTTGAACACCTCCAGGAAAGGGACATCCCCAACCTCACCACCCTCAGAGTAAATTTTTTTTCCAAGTATCTAATCTAAACTTACTTTCTTTTAGTTTGCATGCACTGCCCCTTGTCCTGTCACCACATGACCTTGTAAAAAGTCCCTCTCCAGCTTTCTTGCAGTCTCCCCTCAGATATTGGAAGGCCACAACTAAATTATCCCAAAGCCTTCTCTTCTCCAGGCTGAACAAGTCCAATTGTCTCAGCCTTTCCTTATAGAAGAGTTGCTCCATCCCTCTGATCATCTTGGTGACTTCCTTTCAGCTCACTACAAAAGGTCCATGTCTTTTTTTCTTCTGGGCACTCCAGAGTTGGATGCAATATTCCAGTCGGGCTCTCACTAGAGCAGAGTTGAGGGACAGAATCCCCTCCCTCCCCTACTGCCCACGGGGCTCTGGATGCAGCCCAGGACACGTTTGGATTTCTGGGCTGTGAGTGCCATGGCTGGCTCCTGTCCAGCCTCTCACTCACCTGCACCCCAAGTCCTTCTGAGCAGGACTGCTCCAAATCTGCTCACCCCACAGCCTGGATTGGAACTGGGGGTTGTCCTGCTGCAAGGTGCAGCACCTTGCACTTGAATTTATTAAATCTCATGAGATTCCCATGGGCCACTTGAGCTTCTCTCATCTTCCCCTCCACCCTTCCATCATTTGCCACCAGAGGTCTTTGAATTGTTTTCTAGGCTGGTATAAACAAGAGAAACCTCTCCCCAATATTCTTTGCCGATGAGATGTTCACACCCTAGGAGCTGTCTGCTGTACAGGGGAAGATCAGCTCAGAGCAAGAGGGAGCGTTTGTAGCTTATGAGGAAAGCTGCTGCTTGGTGGGCAGTGAATTCAGTTAGAAAGGAGATATGCAGGAGTTTCAATCCCTCTGCATGCCATGGAACAGCTCATCTCCTGAGTAAGCAGTGCTCAGCACTGGGATGCCCTCAAGAAAGCCATAAAAGACAAGCCAGTGGGAGCAGCCCCAGGCAGAGATGAAAATGGGCCTGTCCTGTTCTCATGCTTTTAACTTGGCTTCTGCAGCTGGTGGAGATACCAGGCCAGATAAATCTCTGCTCTGAGTAGAGCTGTCCTTGCATTTCTATGGTCCTGTCAGCTATCATGTATGTTCTTATATTAAGAGAGTCATCTCAAGTCAAAAAACCTTCTGTCTTCTGAACATCAGACCTTACCCTTCTCTCGTCCACCTTCTTAAATGCAGCTCTCTTTCAACTTCAAGCTTTTGGGCAATCTTAAAAAGTTTTTTCCATCTTTTTTTTTTATACTGGCCCAGGTCCCTTGGGACTAGAATGGGAAAAGCCAAAATCCTGTGAGAAAGCCCTTTCTTGGGCTATTTACATCTTATCCAGAAGCAGGAAGAACTTTGAAAAAAATCATTAAAAAACAGTTCTCACAAGAATGTCTAACCCAATTTAGCAGATGAACTGGATTCAAATAGCTCCATAAACTATCCAGACTTTTGGCTGGTTCTCAGTCCTGAACTTTTTCAGCAATTTATGGTTTACTGACCACCATCTGTATTTAGTATCAATGTTATGACATCAAGATTTGTTTCTCTATTGGTTTGCCTGCATGGAAGCAGATTTTACCTTTGTTTTTGAACACAGTGAATTTTATAGTCAATGAAGAGAGGCAGGTGCTTAATTTACGTGCTTTTCTTCTAGAGTTGCAACAGAGATAACACATTGGACTTTGCCTTCTTATTTAGGCACCTGCTACATGCCTAAGGTTTAGAGTATTGAATATTCCCTTCAGCTTCAAAGGAAAAAAATAACTTGTCCCAAAACAGGAGATTTCACTGTGGAAAGTCTTAATATTGTGATTGCACTCAACAGTAAAACTTGCTTTTCAAGCCATAAACAAAGTTAATTCTGAAAAAAAGATAGTTTTCAAGCTTCCATGTAGTCGTTTTCAGACAGATGGCTAAGAGGCTCCAGAAGGTGAGAAGAATGTTCATTTTCATATTTCATGCCTTGCTTGGAGGCTAAAAGGGAATTGGTACTGGAGACAATCCAGTGCTTTAGTTTCTAGGTTTTCCCTAACAAGAAATACATCAGATGTAACAAGAACAGATCCAGCAGGGTTACAAGATATCTCCAGTCCCTGATGTGCTATGTTGGTCTCAGTAAATTCAGTGGCAGATCTCCTATTGACTTAAGCTGGAGTCAGGTTTTTCTCAGAAAAGTTTGTCAAGAAAGGTTTTTTTTTTCCCTTAGGTTCTTTAAAAATTAATTTTACAGACATTTGAAGCAGTGATGTGATTCTAAGGAGCGTTCAAACATGCTCACTGACCAGA
>VWYE01028328.1:0-38692 GCA_013398995.1 Alaudala cheleensis
GGGTCATAAGATGATTTGCTTTAGACAGTTGAAGTTTCCATCCTGGCCATGATCCATGTTGTTAACTAGTAAAGTGTACTCTTCCCAAAAAGTCCACTGAAGATGGTGATGTTTCATTCAAGCTGTGATTCAGGTTAATGATCTACCAAGGTTAACAAGGATAAGTGCTTATCCTTTGCTCCCCAGCTTGGCTGGGCAGGTGATACTATTTTTCCAGTCTAAGTCGTTCTTATCTTTACCATAAAAGATCTCCTGGTATAGTCAGGGAATGCTTCACCACTCAACTGGTATGGTAAAGAGCTGCTTCACTGCTCAGCTGGCTCAGTTAAGTCTTATCAGGAGCTCCTGAGATCATAGAGAAGGCTTGAGGAGGATGGGGCAAAATGTACACCACAGCCAGGAGCTGCCAATTGCTGCCTGGGGATGGTCTAGGCATTGGTGGATGGTAAGCAATTGCATTCTGCATCACCTGGTTTAATTCCTCTCTGTGTCTGTCAGTCTCTCCTTTTCATCACAGTTGCTTTTATTATTGGTATTTGTATTCTTAGTTTTGGTTTTTTTAGTTTTATTATTTTATTTTGTTTCAATTATTAAGCTTCTTATGTCAACCCTGGAATTTCACTTTTTCTGATCCTTCTCCTCATTCCATCCTCAGGGGAGAGGGGCACGGTGAGTGAGTAAATGGCTGCAAGGCAGTATTTACTTGCCAGCTGGGACTAAACCATGACATGATTTTCAGTATAATGTTTCTTTACTGTGATCAGAAAATACTGATGAACAGATTGAAAGTCTAACCTAAAGTTAGAGAAGAATTCTCAGTGTGTACTATACTTTGACAGTGTGTTTTCTCCTATTTTGTAAACTGTTGACCTTCAGTACGACACCTTTCTGGAGCAAAGTTTCATATCATCAATGGATCCAAAGGTTTGTTTCAGTGCAGTTAAATCTATCATCTAAACTTGAATGGTTATCAAACTAACTGTTACCTGCACTATACTGAATTTTAGAAAAAATAGCTTCTTAGAAGATCTTCTTTCCAGGAAATTTTGTTAAACAATTCTGTTATTTGCATATGCGATATGTGACAAGTAGCATGCAGAACAAGTTATACTTTTTCTTCTCTCTTGAAAGAAGAAACCATACATGACAATGGGACAATTTGAACCAGTCTGGAGATAAGCCCGCAGCGACAGGCCAAGTAGTAAAATACAAAGATGCCTGTACTTACTGACAAGTATTTAAACTTGTCAAGAATAATAAATTTTTTAGCGGAGAGGAGAAAAAAAAAAGGCTTTGATAGAAGAAAAACTAAGAGAGAAGCATGGGAAAAATCTACTTGAAAGAAGAGTGAGAATAAAAGAAAACAAGGTAGTAACAAAAAGAGGATTTGAAGGAGAGAACAGTGGTAAAACATACTGAAGAACCCATTGAACTCTAGGAAATCTTAGCTGAGGAACAAAGGGTGATTACTAATGGATAAAATACACGCATTACTTCAAGAAGGAAACTAGAGACAGTATGATGAACAAAAAAGAATAAAAAGCAGGTGTTAGACTACCTGCTAGATTCTGCAGAGTTCCAATCTTCTACTCCTCTGCAATGAAATAATGCTAGTATTCTTTAAAGGGTCATTTACACCTATATAAAAACCCATGGAAATGATTAATCAAGATACGTGTACAGATGCTCTTTCAAGAGTGAATCACTATTATTTATATGTATTAAAATGGTTTAAATGTGTTTTCATTTCTGGCATTATGCAAGTAATTGTACTCCTCTTGTATGTCACATAGCTTTCAAGTTCAGAAGATTTTTTCTGAGATTTTCCTCAATTTGATTGGTTTTCTTTGGCTGGCTTTGTTTGCTTCTTAGAATTTTAATTATAGCAGGTTTACAGGAGTCTCATGTAGGAAGCTCATGAACACCTTGTTTATGTAATGTGTTTAGAAGTTCAGGTAGCCTGAAAGATAAAAGGTTTTGTTTTTATTAGCACATTTTGTTTTCATGAAGTTTGGTAACAAATATTTTTTTATGCTGTCAGACTTTGAAGAGAAATGACACTTTGATTCCTCACTTATTGTTACAGTGAAAGATATTCTTCCTTATCATATAGGAATGTCCTAGGGACAATAATATTGTTTGAGACTCATCTGTAAAAGTTAAGACTTTAACAGCAGTCACATTCTCCATGAGAGGAATCAATAATTAGGCAAGAGAAAGAGTGAGCTCACAAAAAGTTTTAACATTTTTTCCTCTATTTATTACTAAATAGGTTGGCAATTCCTTCAGGGAACACCCCTAAAAGAATGAATTTGACTGGAAGTGCTAGGGAGCTTTTTACTTGAATATGACTGAGAAAGTTTTAAGCTATCAGAAAAAATCTTTTATAAATACCATGAAGAATGAAGTGGAAAAAAAAGAGAAGATAATATTTAGTAAAAAATGAAAGAAATTAAAAGTGAGGAAACAGTAAGAAATTATAAAAGGAAAACAAAAAAAAAAATATTGTATTAGGAAGTGTGTATTTTCAAGATTAAGGCATGTCTGGGCTATTGTGGATATTTTTTCCCTACCTCTAGTAACTTCTTTAATAATGTTGTGGTATATTAACTTCGATCATTAAACATTATTTTTGATTTCACTACCCTGCAGATGTCCTACTGAGATATTATCACTATTTCTCCTCCCCTTTAACACAAATGACTTTCTTTCAGGATAAACTTTTTCACAGCCCTCAGTGATTTGGTTGGTGCTATTTGTGCAGGAAGTCTACAATTATCCTCATATCTTCTTGCTTAATATTTCATGATTGATCATAGTCATTTAGAGATTTAAAGTACTGTGTTGTAATTGCATAAGAATAATATCCTACACTTAAGAGAATTTAGGATAAATAGCATGAATACATCACTGATACTTTCATATAAAGATACAACCATAAATACTTACAGCTACAGAACTAAGATCAATCTATCCAGAAAAGTTAAAATTAAAGTAATCAAAACATCTGGAGGTTTTTTCAGTTTTTCTTAATTTTAATTTTGCATTATAACTTTCAACATATTTACAGTTCATTTACATTCTACTTCTAACTAAAAATAATGTTGCAACCACTTTTATAGAAAAGATCTTCACGTTAAAATACACCAAACAATCAGTGAAGAGGTTGAAGAAGGAAATCTGTTTTACTTTATATTCAGCTTTAGATCTCAAAATCTAAATGTCAATTTTTGGCATTTCCCTTCTTTAATCTTAAATCCAGACTATCTCAAAAATCATGAAAATGGCAGTTATTTTACTAAACCTTTGAATAAAACTTGAAAAGGGACCCTATAAGAAAGAGTCCCAATATTTCACATTTTCCCAAAATCCTGTTGCAGATGAGTATCATTAACTCCAATTTTTATTCTCTCATTTTTTCTCATAATGACTGTGACTGCATTTTTGTCACATGGGGAGCATATTAGAAGAATAATAACATACTGACTCGTAACCTACTTTCTATGGCTGTACTGATTTCTGTAAAAGTGTGTATTTTTCTAATGCACGTTTTACATTTTTAGGTTGGTTTTTTTTTTCACTTTATCTGTTTTAGAGCTAGAATAGCACATGCAAATGGGTCTAATTTACTAGTAAAAGTGCTTGTTTTCTCCAAAACTTCGCTTTTCATGGGGCCATAGAATAGTGGAGGTTGGAAGAGATCACTGAAGGTCATCTAGTCCAATCCCTCTGCTCAAGTAGGGCCAACAAGAGCACAGAGAAATGCCCAAAGAATTTATGAGTATCTCCAAAGATGGAGACTCCACAACCTCTGTGAGCAATTTCTGTCAACACTCAACCACCTTCACAGTAAGGAGGTTTCCTGATGTTCAGACAAAGTTCCTGTGTTTGTATTTGTGCCCTAATGCCTCTTGTCCTGTCACCAGGCACCACTGAAAAGAGTATAATTATGTAAATACTCAATATAATAATAAAATGAAAACTTTTTAATTCTAGTATTTTTTTTCCTTCAAATGAAAGAAGATGCTCCCTTCTTCTGTCCCTAACTTCAATAATCAGAGTAGGGAATTCTTAGGAATTAAAGGCAGCAATTTAGGAAGTCATTCCTGTTCACAAACTGAAACATAGATCATGTCTCATTGATATAAATGAGGATTAGGTGCACCTCTAAATTTAAACAAAAATCTAAGGGCTTTCTTGAAAAGGACATGAATGTAAACCTATGCTAATTTTTCCCTAAACTGTAGGAAGGAGTAGAGCTGCTATAACTATCAAATTAGTGATTAAGAATATGTAACTTTCAGAGTGAACCAAGGTGTTTTGGAACAATATAAAAAATAAGCATTGCGGACACAGCATAAAAACAACTTATATAAATGTTAACATACAGGTACAAAATAAAGAAAAAATTCCCACTTTCTGTGGCACACCAATTAAGCCAATTTCTGCTGTTTCAGATGTGTACACTGCCACAGCTTGTATATTCTACTGTCTGTACTGATTCACTACTAGTAATGAATGATAGGCCTAACCTAATAAAATTTATTAAAAAAGCAGATCACACATAACCACCTATATACAAGTACCTTACAATGGAGCACAGTACTCATAAAATTGTTTCATTTAATTAAAAGCTCAATTGGCTATTTTGTGTCAATGCATTCGATATTAGGATATAATGAAGGTGCACAACTGCTAAATGGCTTAGTACTTAACAAGCTCAATAAGCTTGTTAAGTACTCAATAATAATTTTATATTATTAAAAACTTCTGCTTCAAAAGTCAACAAGGTGAACATGCTGCTGAGATAATAAGAACTCAGCTAGAAGTAGTGTAGGATTTGCAGTTCCAAAGCCACACTTGAAGAAACTTTTAAAGCTTGTATGGAAAAGTTAGGCAGTTTTCAAAAAAATACTCATGTTCATATGATATCAAATTGAATCACTATTGTATAATTTCTGCTGAAAAATATATTTCTGCAGCCTTTTTATGTTTGAAATTACTTGGTCTGGGGTTAAATAACTTCCTTTTCTATGAGTGAACGGTTACCCAGGGTTCCTTCTTCCTGTTTGGGTCTGGGGTTAAATAACTTCCTTTTCTATGACTGAACGGTTACCCAGGGTTCTGTACTCACAAATACATACAAAAAGTGAAGACATGTGTTTCTATCTCTGTATAACTGAAAGATACAGAATTAATAATATTTTCCTGGACAACTCCAGAGGTAGAGTCTATGTAGAAAATTCTCCGGCAGGTAGACCAGAAAAGTTTTCCTTGATATTTCCATTTTATTCCATATTATACCATGTTGTTAAATTTAAGGGAAATTAACCTAATCCTTTCCTCCCCACACACACATTTTTTTTCATTGTACAAAATTTGCAAGATTTGTAAATTCTTTCAAATTATGGTCTTCCTAATTGATCTTTTCTCCAGATACTTGACCAAAGCTTTGCTCATGATGGTTGCCCCAGAAAGACGAGCTCTGAGTTATGTCCTTTGATTTGAATTTTGAGTACTGCTTCAACAGTGTATGACACATCTCTCACTTTCTCCCTCCTTTTATTTTGAATTATTATCAGAACACCTCTCCAATATCTCCTTCTTATATCTTTCAATTTGGGCAAAATAGCATCCTTTTCATAGTGAATTCTTATTGCTTTGTCAGGATCTAATCCTGGAAATGTTTGATTTCCATTGTTCTATGTTTATATGCCATGATGCCAGCAAGAACATAATCTCTTGTGAGTAAGCTGTTACTTCCATTGGTTCCAGACGTTCAGACTGGAATTTCAGTTTCATATCATGTCTAAGACAGATTGGAAATGACATGTTGAAGACATGTCTAAATTGATTGGAAAGCTTCCTGCTTTATACATAATTTACAGCACTTGTATGGTATTTACTACACGAATTGCTATTGTCAATGCTGTAATACCTTTCAGTAGCAACTCCTTGGTGTAAATTAATAGAGTTTGTTTAGTTTTGGTTTTTTTTCAAAGCTTTGGTATCTTAAAATTGAAGATATATAGTATATTACTATTTAAGTTTCCCTACCTTGTCCTTCATATTTATGAAGCTTCATTTTTGGTTCTTTCTTTGTCTAGACCACTTCTACTACTTAGGATTTTGTTTGCCCTTTTACTTCTTTTTCATCTAATTTCAGATTACACGGCTCTATATGATTGATTGAAGTACAATTCAAGTCAAAGAAGTCTAAGTTTTAAAACTGAAATTGCAATGGGTACTTCTAAAGCAAAATTTAAAAAACGACATTTTAGAATCTGATAGTAGTCTACTTTATCTGTAAAAGCAATATGCATTGATATTTTTCAGTATTGTGTTCTCTTTATCAAATTAACCACCAACTAATGTAATAGCAGATAAAGCTATAATTAGGCTGGGTGTATCATAGTATCCAAATTACAGTCCAGGAGTCATCTTGAAATTTTAAATATACACAGGTCAAAATTGTCATATCAGAACCTATTACAGATAGAAAACTTTTCTACAATAACAAAAGAAGTTATACAAAATGGGAAATAAAATATTTTTTATTGGAAGCATAAAAATTTCTTGCTCAGTTTTTAGTTCAATGAATTTATATAACTTTTGATGAAAACCAGACAGTATTTCAGCATTGCTTTGCTGAGGATCACTTATGAACCTCCACTGATTTATGAAATTGCCCTGATTTGTGAACATACCTACTACATGCCTCTCTTTCCCCCAGAATTCATACTGCAAAAGAGAAGAAATTTCGTTATTTGACCAGCTTTTAGATGGAAGAATTTAGATCAGGGGAAGCTGGGGCATTGTTAAGCAAAAAGAAAAAAAGTAAAGGAAACAGAACAATAAGTGAAAAACAACCAACCAAAAGAAAATAGCCAAAAGATGTAAAAAACTCACACAAACAAACAAAATCCTCAAATCAACTAAACCCTCATCATTTTGTGGAAATTAGCCTTCTTAAACCAGCTTTTAGTTCTGGACTTTTCTAAAACATTATGTCTCTATGCTTTTGCAGAGCATGTGGTATACTGCTGTAAATTTATAAGAAATTTTAAGCATATAAGCAGTGAGATATCTGCTTTTCTGCATATCCAAGAGAAAAAAAAAGTTCAATGTATTTAAAAATGCTCAAATACTAAACTGTTGGAAAACATACATGCCCACAAAACAGTGGAAATAAAGTTTAGAACTCATATTTACATTACTTCAACATTAACTCCTAAACACCAAGTCATGTGTTAACAGAACCACTTTATTCATCAGCTTCCGGTTTTAACATTAGAAACCAGTTTAAAAGCTGTTCTTATTCAAACAAGGTGTCTGGTATTTGATACTAAATTATTTTAAATCAAAGCTCTTCCAGAGTCAGTAATTGTCAAATCCACAGCTTGACATGATCTTTCTTTTTTTTTTTTTTTTATCATGACAACACCAAAGGCCAGTGATTTAGGGATTAAACTGGGAATTAAGTTATAAACAATGTCAAAGAAAATGGCAAAATGGCTTCTTAATAGTTCTGCTTAAAAATCATATGAAACTATGAAGTATTACCTATGAACCTGTGTTCTTAGGTAGGAATGTGATGGCAAAAGTTGATTTTCTGTTTCTACCTAAGACTAACTTACTTTTACAGTTTTGTCTGCATATTGCATTAGATCATGTAGTTCAGATAGTTATTTTTTCTGTTTTATTCTATTGGTTTTTTAAGCTTTACTTGATAAATAATGTACATTTCTAGAAGAGTCCATAGCAAAAGTTCAAAATTATTTTATCAGAATATAGCATAGTGCTTTAATTGCCAATATGCTTAGCAATTTATGGGTTTCCATTTGCATGCAAGTGTTAGAAAGAACTGAATCATTCATGTTAAAACAGATGGGTGAATATCAGCTTCAATGTATAATGGAGTTTAGAGCATAAGATAAAAATAAATAAACAGATGTGAGTGAAACTTTTTTTTTAAATTCCTTTCTGCAAGTTTGGTTGTGATTTTTTCAGAGATTAAAAATAGCCAGGCTTTGTCTCAATTATAACCGTGTTTTTTTGTTTTTTTTTTTTAAGCAATGTATAAGCTAACTTTTATCACTGATTGATTTACTAGGAAAATTACTCTCACTCACACATTTTGCTCTTTTTTTTTTTTTCCCAAAATATATTTCTACCCCAAAACTAACATTTTTAGTGTTCATTTGTGGCAAAGGGTTTGTTGTTTTATTCATCATCACCTAGAAAGTGCAGCTGCATTTTCTATAAGTTTCTACAGGCTGACTTCTCAGAAATGGTAGATGTTTATTTACATATACCATAGGCCTCTATGTTATCTTGCCACAGCAGTGACTTTATTTTTAGAAGGAATAAAGCAATTTTTCTTTTCCATTGTTGAAATTTGAAATTAAGGTTAGTTTGATGTCTATGTGCAATAGAGAACTCAAGGAATTGAGACTTAAAGCAATATTGCACTTTATTCTCTCTAGTTCAACATTATTTGTTTAAATTTTTTTCAGCTCGATGCTGAAACAAACTCCCTTTCCAGTTCTGAGAGAGTTGTCTTTGCTAACATGATGAAGACAAAAGATAATTACTCTTTAAATGTAATATCATCACTCCCAATAGATCCCCAGTAGATCTAGACAGAACATATTTTTGTGATTGATTACTTTGAAAGAGTCAGTAATATATTATGCTTTAATTACTGAAAGATTATACAGATAAGCTTGTAGCACTTCCCTCTGATATGCAAAAGGAAGAAAGGTATGAGGTATTTATATTTTCTACCATAGACCAGCTTTTAACTCTCAGTAATGATGTCCATGGATATATAAGAAAAATACTGTAAACTAGAATTTTCCAAGCATTGATTTGTTGAGAAACAGTGGGCAAAGATGCAGCTTTTCTTCTAAAACTGTTATGCTGAAAATTCAGTTAAAAAGAACCCTCTAACTCAGGTATGCATGAAGAGTTTTTCCTGACATAGATTTTAATAGCAGACCTCCAGACTGCTCTACACCATTACTGGAAGTACCCTTTTCCTCCAGAAAGAGCTGACACAGAGTCAAGTGACAAACTAGTCCAGACAAGTTAGCTGAGCAAGTGCAGCAAGTCTGTCTCCAAAATCTGTAACAACCACTGAGTGGCTTTGATTAACAGACTAAAAAATTGAAACAGCTTCACCTGTATCTGTCCAGTCAGCAGTTATGTTTGTCGTTTAACGTCTGGCATTTGAAATCAGGTAGTTCACTCTTGCTAGGACTCCTGCTCTGAATATTGAGTGACCAAACCTGCCAGCTGTTGCTCAAAGCTCACTGCAGGTAAGAGGTATCACTGTCTTGGTAGGAACGTGCTTGGTCGTTTCCAGGGATTCACTTATATTCATGCATTGTTTCTTACAAATCCTGTAAATAGATCTAAGTTATGGATTTGACCAAAATACACAAAAGATAACAAAAGGAAAGGGGAAAATGTATCACTGTGATGAGTTTAGCTGTATCTTCTTTCCAGGTACTAAAATGGGCCTGAAAAATGATTCTATGAATGAAGGTGACTTTTTTCCCTGTCTCTCTGCCAAGTGCATGCCAATAAATGTGGTGAGATGGTCCATATTGCTTGTATGATGAGCCTCTCCAGTGAGGGTTTTTTCCCATTCAAAAGAGGTACTCCCACAGCTAAGAGCTGTGTTTTTGTTAACTATCTTTCCTAAACGTAATAGCCTTCAGTTTTAAGGTTCCAAGGACAGTGATGTAGTCCACAGGAACCTGACAGCAGCTGGCCACAGACCCCTGAGAGGAAGATCTTAGTTGGGGATTATGTTGGTGTGTCTTTTTCTTTTCTTGTGCAACAGCTAAACCAAGCTTTTTTTGTGCCCTGAATACACTAACTTGATGTTTATATTTGCTTTTAACTTATCCTAGAGTTATGAAATTTTAGTACTATAATTGTTCTTGATGCTTGCCTGGTTATCTGCTTATTTTTTGATGGTTCAGTTGTGTCCTCTATAAAATGCCTACCAAGCTACCTAGTTTTAAATTGTATGATTTTTCACCTTGGTAGTTTTATTTAAATAATGGGTAAAAAAAATGTGAGAGAAACTGATAGAAATTAGAGGGAAATGGCTCTGACACTTAGGTAGATTCTATGATTCCTTATATTTTTCACTCTGAATTTTATTTATGTTTGACACTATCTTAGAATAAGCCTCTGTAAAGAGAACTCAAGAAGTCATCTATGTCATACTGCATAACTCAAATAAGGATGAATTACATCCACATAGCTTCAGCATGTATATTCTTGCAAGATCTTAAATTATGGTGACTCCCCAGACAGCTTATGCCAATGTTTTACTATTGTTGTGACTAGAAAGCTTCTTTTAATATCTAACCTAAGTCTTACCTTTTGCAGCTCAAACCCATTATAATTTTACTTATCCACATTCACTGTAGATTATTCCCTTCAATGTTTTTTATGCATCTGAGAACTGCTATTGTATCCTTAGCACATCCTTGTCTCATTTTTAAACTAAGCACTGGAATATTTTCCAGTCCTTTCTTGTAGACCATTATTCCTAGATACCTGTTTATCTTATTCTTCTGCACTAGATTGCTGATTTCTCAAGCTGCAATGTATAAATATTTTTCAGTCAAAGCTATTGACTATTCATGTTTTTTATTTCCTACCTATGCATTCCTATACGTACAGACACACACACACATTCTTAGTAGCAGTATGACATTGTTGGCTCATAGCCATCTCGTGATCTGTTATAACCACAGATCTTTTCTGTACAACTGCTCACCACTTGTGTCACTATAAAAGTAGGAGTGTCTATTGTCAATCTTTGACTTGACAAATTCAGATCTAGCCTTGGAATACCACTGAATTGGGTATTGACTTCTAAAATATAAATATTGTTTATTGCAATTAAGTTACTGATAGATTCACCTCAAATGACAGAGAGGCTGTTCTGCCTATCTCTTTCTTTGAACATAAACAGCAGGTATTTTTCACTCTGTCCACCTCTGTGGCCAGTTTTTAGTGAATCAACTTAGAGATTGTTTTCCTAATTTGCTTCTGAAAATAGAATCAATATAAATAGAATAGAATATGAAAGGAAAATGTCTATTGCATCCCAGATATCTTAGTTGTTGTTTCTGTTCATAAAGCACGTTATCACATTAAAGAGAAAGGAAGAAAAATGAATATTATTAACCTTTTCCATTTTAAAGGATTGCAGTTTTCTTGCATATACCTGCAAATCCTATTCCTCTGAGGGGCAAAATTGTTTTTCTGATTTACATTTCTTTCCCTTTTTTCTTCTCTGAAGACTGAATTTATCTTTGTTATGTATTTCAATACAATGGACTCCTAAAGATAACTTTTAGGAAATCTAAGATTGCTACAGCCAGATCTGCATGTGTCTAGAACAAAATTTGTCAGGTCCAGCAGACAATTTTAATATTTTTACACTGATTTCTTTCACGAAATATTCAAATGCCAATCACAATAAATGCAACTACAGTGGAGCAAGATAACCCTTGAATATTGAAAGAGCACATTACAGGGTACTTGACTAAATTAGAGGCTTTCAGAAATAATCTCTAACCTTTCTTTTTCTATCAAATTTGAGATCTTATCATTTGTCTCTAATATTAAGTTAGTGCCTTTTTTCTCTGATTTTTATGGCATGAAATGTCTGATTTGAACTGACATTTTACTTAGGACTGGAAAAGACTTGCATGCAAAGAAGCATTCAAAACTTAGGCCTTTCCCAGAGTCCATTTTGCTGGTTTTAAAAGTCCACTAACTAGAGAACATTTACTAACTTTAGTCCTATTGCTAATATAAGACATCAATGTGCTCGTCCTTATGTCTCTTTCTACTACTTGTACCTTGGGTTCTTTATATTGTATGACACTGTAAGCTGTAAAATTTGTGTTCAGTTCCTGTAGTCAAACTTCATTTTTTCAATATTTCTCTTCTATCTTATGTAAAAAAGCAGATCAGATTCCATTCCTAGACTGAATGAACTCTCAATGTTTTTCAAATATAGCACAACAATTTATATTGTTGTATTCACATGCAAAATAAATAAACCTGGACTATAGCTATGCTATTCAGAATTTGAAATAGGACATCATCTGAGGGTAAATTCTTTGATGGTAATTAATTGGTTAGTTTCTAATTAACCATTTTCAGATTTTAATTATAAATGTAACGTATTCTTATGGAAGTTTAAAAAGTAAAAAAATACATTTTTTTGCCATGCAACCTGTCTAGTCACACTACATATCTATTAATACAGCCATGTTTGTACCATTCATCATGAATTTATGATATGCTTTTCTGTTCAAGAACCTACATGCTTCTCAGAAGTGAACTCATATTCTTATAGTCAGGTTAAGCTTGAATTATGAGTATCTTTCAAGAAATAGTGAAAATGAACTCCAAGTTAAACAAAATCAAAAAGAAGAAGAACAAGTGGTTATTGTAAAAATGTATTACTGGCAGGAAAAAAACTCTTGATGTTCCAATTTCTCAAAATATTTTGAGAAAATTTCTATTTGTTTCATGGCAAAAATAAATAAATAAATAAATAAATACAAGGACAAACTCAAAACATGTAGAAATTAAACTCAACATTTTTTTCTATTCATCTTTTAGTTCTGCACCTTCTGTTGTTCACTCCCTTCCATTTGAAAATGTTACAGAAATGATGAAAATCCTGGAAAAACAATAGGATTATGATAATGAACCCTACTTGAAAAGTAATGACTGGCTTTTAATTTTAGTATTTTTTCACTTACCTTGCATATCCATGTTTTCCATCTATTAACTAATTCATCAAGGAACTTTTGGATTCTCTACTGCTCTAATTTTTGACATATAAACTTCCTTTGTAAAGGTGATGCAAAATTCTACGTTCTATACTCTGTTAAGAACTATATTTTTTTTAAAAGCAGATTTAATTTTGAAGTTTTCAATGAAATTCACAGTACTTTGTCAGGTTTTTTTATTACTGTTGATTTGTTTTTTTAATCTATGAAATCTCAATAGGATGCTGTATATGGGTGTAGGGACTTCTATCATAATTTTATTGTTTATATATTTTTATACCTTAAACGTGCTTTACATATGTAAATTCAGCTTTAAATTGTGAAACACTGTTAATAGTTTCTTGATAGGCAAAATCAAGATTATATTAACTAGGCATGAATTGGTCCCTTTGTCTTCCAATAGGGCCAAAATGCTCTGAGCATTACAGCTACATCTTGTCAGTCATACTAAAAACATTTCTTCCTTTTGGTCTTTTTTTCCAATAGTGACACTTTGCTTTGATGGAACAGTAAATCAAAAAGCCAACACTGTGTAGTGAACCAGCAGGAAAGAAAGAGGAATCAGTGTTTCTCTGGACCACATTCCACAAAGACAGAATAAAGGAAACTATAAACATCTGGAAAATGGAGTTTGGGAATAAGATGCTTCATACTGGAAGGCTTCCTATTGAATACTGCAGTTACAGACTATCTGGGTAAACTCTGATAAAACAGAAGAGAGTTTATTCCATTCACACCCATAGGAGAATGTGCAAATAATTTTTCTTTACACAATGAAACAATTGAAAATGAGAAAGATATTATTATAAATTATCTCCCTTTTCACCCATTAGGTGGGAAACACTTTAATATCTTTCAAACTGAGAAATATAATTGTTTGATGAGCCCAATCTCCATTATATATCTCATCCTCTAATTACAATATATTAGTTTTACAAGTGATTATGGAGCAGTTAGTTAATCTAAGCAAGAAATCAATAATTCAAACCAATAGTTAAATTGCATGAACTACTTTTGTATTGATGTAGACAGACAATTAGACTTATTTACCTTATTTAATATCTTTTCCAGAATAAAATGTATTCTTCTAAAGTACTCTCATCACCTAAAATAAAATCAGAAGACATGAACAAATGTGTGAGTATAAAACTGGATTAATACAGAAGGAAATTGATTATTTTTAAAAAGCATAATGTAACATTTTATAGAAGATGTAGAGAAAAATCCTTTACTTTCTAGTTTAGAACCACCAAGTCTTTTGGCTAAAAGCCAATTTTGTTTGGTCCAACTGGCTTGGTCTTCACAGTGATTCTGTATATTAGAATCATTTGAAAGAGTAGGTCGACAGGAAAAGGGGAATTGGAACCTTATGACTCACAGGAAATACTTGCAAATGCAAGATCTCTTGAGCTGCTCAAAAATCCCCAACCAACCAATCAATCAACCAACCAAAAAAAAAACCCAAACCAAGGACAAGAAGTGTGATGTGCTGAATAGTTCTTTCTCACTATTTTGGGGTTTTTTGTTTTGATTTGGTTTGGGTTTTTTGGGTTTTTTGTTGGTTTTTTTTGTTGTTGTTGTTTGTTTGGTTAGTTGGTTGGTTTTTTTGGGTATTTTTTTGTTGATGTTTGTGAATTTTTTTTAATTATTATTATNGTTTGTGAATTTTTTTTTAAATTATTATTATTTGTGGGGGTTTTTTGGTGTGTTTTTAGTTTGCTTTTTTTCTTAAGTTTTATTTGAAAAGTATTTATTTCAAAGGAGACACATTAGGAATATCAACTAGATTAAGAAAAAGAAAAGTTGGAGATTTTTCTTTTATTTGTGCAAAAGTCAATTGCTAACTGAGACAGGACACTTTAGATTTTGCAGTATCTCCTTGCCCACATTACATGTTGTCTTAACTCTGGTCTTTATTCAAAATAATAAAAGATGGATTCTGGCTCTTAGTGATTATCTACAAAATGCAACCTGTCTTTTTGATACAACTTTTTTGTAAACAATTCAGAAAAGTTTAAACAGAAGCCATAAATAAAACAGACTTTGAAAAGTTCAATTTCTCTTGACAAACAACAATGGACCCTATTCTGTTCACAGCAATATGGTGTACTATTTACTGCTATCCTTCATAATGACTTTTAGTTTATGGAGTAGTGCATTTTCAGAGGATGACTTTCAGTATGATGCAGTAGGACTACCATGGGACAATGTTGTAGAATTTCTTCACTATTTTTTGATTTGTTACCTTTTCAGGTTTATGTTGGATTACATGTAAGAGTATTTAGTAAATGAATAATGTCCTATTTCATGTCTTTTTGAGGCTTTTCACTCTCTGTTGAAACAAGTATTGCACCAATGCAAATGCTTAACATTTAATTTTTTTCCAGAGCATGACAAAAAATATTGATATTTGTGATAGATAGTTATTATATGGCATTCTTTACTACATATATATTTTGATTATGGTATCTGCTTCAAGAAAGATGGATTTATGCTCACATGCCACATGTTTCTAAAACATTAATTTCACTTTTCTTCTAAGTTTGAGAATTTTCAGGTGAACCAATGACATTATGTGATAGAACAATTTAAAGGAAAGCACACTATTTCCAAATTGATAAATAATTTCTACCTTAATTAAGCTGTGTTGATGATACAATAGCATTTCAGCATTCCTTTTATGTGTTGTCTCTTAGGGATCTCTGAGGAGTCCTGTGTGCCACCTCAGATTCATTCTCGTGTAATGGCTGTTAACCAATGTTAACTTAAGGATTTTTGGCATTCCAGGGAATGTAGGAATTTTGGGCAAGGGCTAACCCAGTCTGTGTTAGGTAGCATAAGATCATTTGTTGAAGTGCAGTGTATGATGAGATTCTTTTCTATCTGTTCAAAGTTTAAGCTGCGCATATATGTTTATGTTTGTCCATAATTGTTCTTGTCACTTTGAGAATTTGGGCTTAAGGGGCCCTCTCCAAAGCCCATTGATGTTAGCTCTAATGCAACTCTATTTGAGATGTGTTCAGAATCAATTACAAAAACAATTAAGAAAATGTTGGAAAAATATTTATGAATAAATGATGAATAAGGACAATAATGAAGATAGATAATTGCAATAATAATTCAAAAGAAAACAGTTAGAAAACAAAAAATGCCAAAGCATACTGAAAAGATACATTTGGTCTTTTTCCTTCTGTTTAATAAAGTTTAGGCTGGAAATCAAATGGCATCTAGGAGAATACTGGCCACTGAGTTATGTTTTCCATTGTGGTCTCCCTGTACTAAACTAAACTTTTTCTCTCCCTCCACATTTCATCTATGGCAAATGAGGCAGATTTGGTAGGACAGAGAAGACTAGAACTTCCATCCTTTCAATTCAGTGGGGGAAAATTTCAGTACTGAAAGTGGAAACACTTTATTCTTCATATTCTGTTTAACATGCTATTTTATCCATGAGTTTATTATTTTATAAAACCTTATATTTGTCTTCTCTTTCTGTAAATCTCTAAAATAAATATATTCATCTGAAAATTTACACTTCAGTGCATTCTCAATGAAATTCAATATTTACCATAATATGTCAGTCTTTTTTCAGAGGTATCTATGGAAACCATCTATAATTATAATATCAGAATCATTTAGCATAACATGTTGGTATAAAGACTAAATCTTATACATAAAATGAATCTGCAGCGCTCTTGCCATCACAAGGAGCTGATTTTAGATGTGGCTAAAGTTTTTTGATGTTTGTTTGTTAAAGGAAAATTTCCATCTCTAAAATTTTCTGGGAAGATTTTATCCTGCTCCTGATTTTGATCAAATAACCATGAACCTTAGTAATTTGCAATGCACCTCCTGTCCTGCATTTCTGTCATATTCTCTGTCCTTCCTCTTGCAATTCCTAAATAAAATTTGCAAAATACTTGTGGTGGCCCGGGATGCCACCACAAGAGAGATCATGCTCCCATGGAGAGCAGAAAGTGTTCAATTGATTTGCTTTATATGTTTTGATAGTTTTATAATGGCTGATAGGTAAATAAAATGGCTGTCCTTATTGACAGTTAGCCAAGATGGGTCCCCAAGGACTTTTCTAGAAGTTTTGACAGTTTGACAGTTACAGTGACAGTTGAACCGTCACCTGACCCCCTGCTAATGTGTTCTGTTTCCCCACTTGCTATTGGTTCCCCTGTTACTTCCTTGTCTGTTCTGTCCCCCTGATTGGTTACTTTTTGATCCTCTCCCCAGTTGGTCAGTGTTTCAATCCTCACCCTCATTGGTCCATTTGAATGCTCCATCCCTTTTGTTAAGGTATAAAAGCAACTGCTGTACCCTATAGGGTGCTTCTTGCCTCGAGGACCTCCTGGAATAAAGATGTCCTCTATGAAGAGCCTGACTCCCCGAGTCTCCTTAGGAAGCACCTCCCTGACAGCTGCCAGAGCTGAAATCACTGCTGTCCTTTTCAGGACAGCTGAGCTGATTTCACAGCCCGTCCTTTTAAGGACGCTTGTCAGGTTTTTTACCAACTGTGAGCCTGTGCCACCCCGAACGAAGCAGGACAGCTCAAGGCTGCTGGCTCCTGTGTGGGGAAGTGTCGTGGCCCACAAAGACCTCCAGCTAGCCGGGCATCCAGCGGGCAGCGGCAAATACTTACATTAATGAAAACGTATTTACAAGCCCTTTTTGTCATCTTGTATAAAGCTAAACTCTCCAGAATCTTCATCATTTTACAATCTCTCTACATAGCATCAATTAGTTTGCTTGCTCTTTCTTATATTCCCTTGTTGCATTGCAGAAAAGAAGTTGCATAGCACAAAACCTGGGGAAAAAAATAGATTTTTCCTTCCTTGGAGATCTGCTGATCAAGGACAAAATATTTCAAAGCTGGGGCTGGGACAATTGGAAGAAAAAATTTATATCAAGAATAAAACATCTAAATTTTTGGTTTCTATAGGTGTCTATATATTAACATATACCTAAGCTCACTTTGTAGCCAATGGAGAGGTAATCCATACAATCAGTGCAACTTAGACATCATTAAAGGTAACTTACTGATCAGCTACTCAGACCTATTGTTCAGACCTGGAATCTATTTTGGTGTAAAGATTCCTAATCTTTAGTAGTACTATTCTCCAAAATGCTTATAGAATTAAGGTTGGAAAATACCTCTGATATCGCCAAGCCTAATCTCTGACCAAACACCCTGATGCCAACTAAACCATAAGCCATGGACATGTGCCATATCCAGTCATTTCTTGAATACTTCCAGGGATGATGACTCCACCACCTTACTGGGCAGCCCTTTGCAAAGCTTTTTTTTTTTTTTCAGTGAGGACAAAATTCTTGATGCTTAACCTGAACCTATCCTGGCACATCTTGAGGCCATTTCCTCTTGCCCTGTTGGTAGCTGCCCATGAGAAGACCCTCGTCTTACTACACCCTCCTTTCAGGTAGTTGTTGAGAGAGATATGGTCTCCCCTGAGACTCCTCTTCTCATCCTGGATAAAAACCCCCAGCCCTCTCAATCACTCCTCATATGACTTGTCCTTCACCATCTTTGTTGCCTTTTTATGGACACATTCCTGCCCCTTAATGTCCTTCTTTTAGGAAGGTGAAGGACCCAGAACTGGACAGAGTAATCAATATGTGGCCTTGCCACTGGACACATTCTTCTTGATAAAGGTCAGGATGAAATTGGCATTCTTGGTCACCTGGGCACACTCTCTCTCATGTTCAACTGGCTCTCCACCAGTACCCCAAGGTTGTTTTCTGCTGGGCAGATTTCCAGCCACATATCCCCAAACCTGTTGTGTTACATGATGTTGTTTTGACCCAAGTGCAGGACCCACCACTTCTCCTTATTGAACCTCAAAACACTGGCCTGTCCAGATCCTCCTGCAAAGCCTTCCTGCTCTCTACCCTCCATCAGATCTACACTTTGACCCAGTAGTGTAATTTCTGAGACTTACTTACTGAGAGTGTTCAGTAAGTGCACTCTCACTTACAGGGAGTGCACTTGACCCTTTTGTCCAGGTCACTGATTAAGATATTAAACTGGACTGGTCCCAACACTGAGCCCTGGGGAATCTCACCAGTGACCAAAAGGATGTACAGCCATTCACTGCCACTCTCTGAGCCTGGCCATTCAGACAGTTTCTAACACAATGTCTCAGATGCAGCCAAGAGTCCACCTGCCCAAGCCATGGGCTGCAAGCTTCTCCATGAGAATGACATAAAAGAAAGTATTCAAGATTTTACTGAAGTCCAGGTTGATAGATTGCAACATCAATCTTCCCCTCATTCCCTAGGATCATAAAAGGAGATGAGGTTGGCCAAGCTGGAGCTGTAGGTTTTTTTTGTTTTTGTTTTTGTTTTTTTTCTTAAAACTATGCTTTTTTCTAAAACCAGACCATGGTTTGGTCTGATCCCCTGGCTGTCCTACAGCTGTGATTGCGCTCACTATGATCTGTTCCATAACCTTCTCTGGAACCAAGGTCAGACAACAGGCCTATAATTCCCTGAATATTCCTTCTGACCATCCTTGTGGATAGGTATCACATCTGGGATCCTTCCTGCTTAACCAGGACTTATGATAAATGATGAAGAGTGGCTTGGTGAGGTCTTCTGACAACTTCCTCAGTACCTCATGTGAATCCTATCCTGCTGTCCCCACAGACTTGTGAGTGTCTGAGTGGAACAGGAAGTCATCAACTAATTTCTCCTGGACTGTAGAGGGTCTCCTGTCTACCAGTTTAGGGGACTGGTACTCCTGGGCATAACTGGTCCTTTTGTTAGAGACTGAGGCCAAGAAGGCATTAAATACCTGAGCCTTCTGATCCTTGATGACACTGTTCAATAAAGGATGGAGATTTTCCTTAGTCCTCCTTCTGATAATGTATTTATAAAAACACTTCTGTTAATCTTTCATAGTGTGGCCAGATTTAGCTCTTGCTGAGCTTTCACCTTTCTAATTTTCTCTCTCCATGACCTAACAGCATCCTTGTATTCTTCCTGAGTTGACTGGCCTTTCTTCCAAAGATTATAAGTTCTTCTTTTCCCCTGAGTTCCAGTGAAATCTTCAGTGTTATTATCTGATTATAATAGATGCCTCAGCCTGAATTAAAGTGCAAATGAGACCGTATGCTGGTCAATAGTATGGATTCTATTTAATAGTTAATAAAGGGTAGAGAGATCGAAAAAATAGGGTGGCATAGGGGGGAGAGGGAAGAAAGAGAGAGTGGGAGAGAAACTAAGGAAAAGATATAACCACTACATGGACTTCTGTGGTGTCCCACTGGTCCTCCTTCACCCAGCTCTTCAGTGATAGGGATCCCAGGGTTCTTCTGGAGGTACCATTTTTATACAGTCCAGTTCCTGGGTATCTACAAAGTGTAGATGCCATTCCCACAACTTGGGCTGGCATGAGTATCCTTTCCCTCAGTTTGCCACCTTGTGAATTTTTTGCCCACAGAAATCTAATCCTAAGATTCCACAGTCTACACAGTGGAATTCTGTCCAGTGTGTTAATTCTATATCTTTACCTTCTTTAGGCATTCATTCAATGCCTTCCTGTTTTGGTATCTGTGCTTCTGTCAAGTTCCTGTTGTGGTAATTTATCTGAGAACTTCCTTATTCAACAGAGCTTTGAGACATGAAACTACATTCATCAAGTCCTCACATTCAGCCAGACTCATCTTCTTCCCTGATCTCTCATCTTTCATCCCATAGGGACAGCCAGACTCCCGGGACACCTTTCTTAGAAAGGACTGTTTCCCAAGAGAGTATCTCCGAGTGAGTGTACTGAAAAGGATGAAGTTCAACCTCCAGAAGTCTAAGGTAGAAGTTTTGCTAAACTCCTTCCTCATTTCACCAAGGATAGAAAACTCAATCATTTTATGGTTGCTATGCCCTCCAACTACCATCCCTTTTCTGTTTTCAACCAGCAGGTCTAGCAGGGCACTGCTCCTGGTAGGATCACTCACCAGCTGTGTCAGGAAGCCCCACTATCCTAGGTTGCAATGTAAGATGTGCCCAAAGTATGTATTCTATTACCATCTTCATGGGCTGTTGGAAACAGGTGGAGAAGTGTTTTCCCCACTGTTAGTGGGCTAACTAACAGTGTTTGGGGCTCCCTCCGAACTATCTTCTGTCAATGCACTGGCCAATGATTCACAGGTAACTCCCTTTGGGAGCTATCACTGCTTAATGGGCAATCAAGCACCCATTGTACGACTCATAGAATGATATCAGCCCATTGTGAGATGCTCTGCCCAGTGGGGAGGAGCCAAGCATTCCCACCTGGATATAATCTGGAGTTTGGGGCAGCACAGCTGCCTGACTGAATTCCCAGAGGATAGGAGTTGGCAGAACTTTCTATGGGATCACTACTTCAACAAGATTGCTTCATTCAGACTGCTACCACTATCCTAATGAACAGGGTGTCAGGTTGTATTCTGACTCTGTCAAGGGTCTTTTTGTTTGTCCCTTTTACTATTACATTTTATTTTATCATTTTCCTATTAAATTGTATTTCTGACTTAGAGTCTCTCACTGGTTTTGCTTTCAAACCAGTACACCCACAGACTTCAGGGACCTCCTAGAATTGCATCATATCAACTGTATTGAGTTTCCAATTGACATCCAGCAATTAAATTCTCCCACAAAAGCAAGGGCTGGCAACCATGAAACTGCACCCAGGCACCCCTAGAATACTTCATCTTCCTCCTTATCCTGCTTGGGCTGTCTATGACAAGCTGCCACCAGGATGCTGCCTTGCTGGCCTTCTCTCTGATTCTTATCCATTGGCTCTCAACCTCTTTTTCACTATCCTTGAGATGCCTCAAACCACTCCCAATGTACAGAGCCACCCCACCACATCTCCTTCTTCACCTGTCTCTTCTAATGAGCTTGTGACCATCCAATTGCAGCATCCAGTCATGTGAGAAATCCCACCATGTTTCTGTGATGGCTATGGCTTTCTTTCTGTACCGTGGCTTCCAGCTCCTCTTGTTTGTTGCCCATGAAGCATTAGTGTATATGCACTCAGCTGGGCTGATTTCAACCGTGACTCTGGCTTACCACCCTTAGGCTCATCTCTGGAGGGCCAGATTTTGTCTTCTTGCCCCTTCATATTAGCTTGAAGGCCCCTCAATCAGCCCTACCAACTCCTCCTCCAGCATAATTTTCACCTTTTGACAGGTAAAGAACACCTCTCCAGGATCTAAACAGGCCTCCAAATAGTTCAAAACAGAACCAAGAAGAGGGAGTGAAGGTTTTGATGCTGGAAAAATAGATAGTATAAAGAGGAAACCTGTCATCTTTATCAGAAACCAGGGAATTCCCAGCAAAGCAGCAGCCTATTTAAGTAATTGCTAGTGAATTTCTACATAGAGGATTGCACAATCAGATAACACATGGCTGAAGAGAATATCCCAAAGAGCAAGCAATGATAATTCTTATTTTCAGGTGAAGAGTAGGTCGGAGGATAGCAGTGATCAAATAGACAATTAGAATATAAGTGTTATTTAAAGACTTTTTTCTTTCACAGGTAGTGTGGTACAATCACTTTTATACAAATGTTGGAAGGTGAAGAACTACAGTAAGAAAGATGGTGTGTTATGCCTCAAATGAAGGCAATGTTTAAATTAGAAACTTGATGAGAGGAAAATTATAACAACAGAAAAATAAAAAATTATGTTACAAACTATAGAATTTATAGTATAAAACATAGTGGGAGTGAATTAGAGGTATAAATGTAAGAGTTCTTGGAATTAAACCAAATTAGTAAACTTTTCACCTCAAGTACAAGAAACTTCATTAATTGAAACTCTTAGACCTAAACAATAAGAGTATTGTAGTCTATCTACATTGACACACAAACAACTAGAGAGGTGAAATGGACTGGTTTATCCAGAGACAGGTCAGGGAGAGCCTGAGGGAAATATATAGATGACCTCGATTATTCTACGGAAAAAGGCCACATCACAACTGGTGATATCAGTAATTATACCATAAGGTACTTACATTCAGAATCCCTACCGAAGTATCAACAAAGAGTTCACTGTTAAATTTTAGTCAGAACTAGGTGGAAATGAGAACCCTTGATAAAAGCAAGCTAAATGTGACATCTGCTTCAGAGAATTGCATGCTTGCAGGAAGTCCAAAAAGCACTGAAGACCATACTGGTGGCACAGTGCTAGTTCACACTCATTTATGAAATGCTTGAGAAAGTCTAAAAGCAGGCTCAGCATGGCTAAACACCAAAGGGAAAGTTATAATAGTAAGACACATTTGAACAAAGGAAAGAATTGCAGAATCTGATAGACTAAAATGTAAACAGAGTTGGGCCAGAAAATAGTTTAATGAACAGCTATGTAAAGGAGTCAAAACTAGTACTAACCTCTTGAGACACAAGGAAAAAGAAGCCTCCTGTTATCTGGAAGATCTATGGGCACTAAACATAAAAGGAATTCCTGAAAAATATAATTATATTGTAGAAAAGGTAAATTAATTTTTTACAAGAATATTTGCTATGAAGAAGGTGGAGAGATTGCCATATCAGAACTTTTTCATAATGGGGACTTGCTGGAAAACCTGAAATTGAAGAAACAGACCAAAGAGAGTTACAAATGAGTAGAATAAGCACCACCCTGCCACTAATACTAGGCAGCATTCACCTGAACAACTACATCTGAACAGACTTTTTAGGAACTTTAGGAGAAAATAAGTGAATTGCTAAAGTAATAGCTGATCTTGGTCCACTGTCCTTGTGTTCTTCATATTTGGTGTGGGTGTGCCTGACAACATTTTAGAAAACTTTAGAAAAAATGTTCCATGGATTTGCTATATATTCTATGTTCTATGTGTTTGTGAATCACTTCCAGAACCTGTATAAATTTCTTTCATCCAAAACTTTCTCTCAACAAGAGGTCCCAGAGATCTGCTGCCTATTATATGGAGGGTGGAAATAATTCAAAAATAACAATTATTTAGCTTTTTAAAACCTTAGTGGAATAAAATACCTGTCCCATCATCATAAGGTATTTCAGATGTATCTACAAACTCTATCATTTCTGAAATTTCAATTAAGCTATTCCCCTTCATATTTTGTTATTTTATTTTAGCATTTATTTATTTCAATTATTATTTTGAGAAAAATACTGAGTAATATACTGGTTGCACCACACAATTGCATTTAAATATATTACAATTCAGATGTATATATTTAATAAAAATAGGAAAGATAGACAAGCAGGAAAAAAAGGGCTTACAAGAACTATGGTCTCTTTTCAAGCAATAATAAAGATTTTGATGTACAAATGATGTAGCACTTTCATCTTTTGCTCTTATATTTGTTTTAACGTGAAATTCACTGCTTTGAAACATATATTACTTTGTGAAATCTCTTAGGGTATCTTGTCTGTGATTAGGGCCAACATGGGAAGTCCAACTTGTAAGTGGCATGAATGAGATTGCCTTCAGTTAAGTGCAGTCTTTGTGTTCAGTGAGATGTATAAAACAGGGAAAAATGCTGTATAACTAAAATTTACTCATTTGTTGGCTTTGACAGTCTGTGTGTGGTTACATGCCAAAAAAAGTGTACAGCAAGTATACCTGTGCACAGAGCACATTGTTTGAAGAAGGCTGGCATGGAGAGCTCTGCTATACCAATACATGGAATACCAGGCTGACATTACTTCTTAGGATACACCTGAAGAACAAATGTGTTTGATATTGTACTTCAATTTCAAATGATGATGCTTATGTGTATAAAGCTATACAAATATAAACATTTTGCAAGCGCTCTCTGTTTATGTGTAGATAAGGGCTGCAGCAGTTCTGAGTGCATAACATATATTAAAAATTTGAGTTGCTTAAAGTCTTGCCATATTTACTTGTGGTAAATAACAAATAATGCACAAGCTGAAGATGTCTTTAAAGTATCTATTGATATTGATACTGTATGATCTATGGCTTATCCTTCATGTGTGAAACCTTCCACTAAAAGAATCTGAACTCTTCTAGAAATATCCTTGTCCCTTCCCCTCCTTGCAACATCATACTGTGTAATTTATTTTGATGGTATGTAAATTTCCTGCGCATCCAAACTTGTTAAAAAAATTATCGAAAAATTATTGGTTTTGACTCTGTTTGGGTGTCTTTTACCCACTGCATTGAGATCTTATCTAAAACGATTTTTTTTTTTAATCCCATACTTCATCTCACTTGGATTTCCTTAAAAGTCACTATATATGATGACCTCAAAATTTTGCCATATTTCATACTCTGTTCAGAGAGGTAGATATGCTTCATAAAGTGTTCCAGACAAGGTATGCAATAATAAGGAAAATGTTTTGTCAATCAGCATCCAAAAATTCTATGTCTTAAAAAAGTATTTATGGGACTGATTCTTATCAATATTTTTGTTCCAGTATCTTCAGAAATATTAGCTCAAATAATTACCCCTATCATATTTGCTGGCACTGAAACTTCTACATATTTCTGAAGTTTGGTCTTGTTCCAATTCAATCAAATACATTTTTACTTTAAAGGCTGGATGTTAGCTGTCCTCAAAATTTGAAGTGATGGTCAGAAAACTAATTTTCAGAGCAGTTTATCTATTTATAATGTATTGTGTGCTCACTCTTCATAGTTTTCTGTATGCACAATGATTAATAAATCTTCAACAGTGCCTGAAAGAGTAAGTGGGTTATACAATTTGTGAGCTATAGTTTGAGTTCAGCAATAATTTTTAGGTCAACATTTTTTTTTACCTGTGCTTTTTGAAGAAAGTAAATGCAAAAGTTGTGATGATTAAAATATACTATTTATCTTTCTTCTGAAAATCATCAAAGGAATTTACATATGCATCTTTTAAGTTATTTTATATTCTAATATTAGTAAATGCTGAATTTTTGATGATTTAATTCAATTTATTTCTGAGTCAACATTCATAATTGATCCTAGTCTCTTATGTTAACCTACCCTGGGCAAGATAATGTTTTTTCCACCACAGATTAAACTGACACCTCCATATTTGCAACCAGTTTAGATTGTATAATCTTTTATACCATCATTTAATTTTGAAAGTAATGACCATCTATTTGTTGATCACACCTCATAAGCTCTGAAACATCTGCAGTAAAAGTGAAAATTCTGTATCCTTCTTGGAAAGATAGTATTTTTTTCTCTGTATCAGGTGGATTTTTTAAGTTGTGAAGACTTTATTATGTGAAAGATAGTTGGCTATGGTATTCCCTCAAAAGAAATCAAGAGGATCTGTATCTGTTCTGAACAAGTAACTAGACATCAGATTATATTTTTGATGTACTTTATTCACTGCTGTACACACTGAACAAGCTGAGATACTGCAAATTGTAATATGTATTTCACTGTCATTTTTCCCAAGAAATTTGTGACATATGACACATTTTGAAGCTTTCTGTCATTTTCTGAAATAGAAGTCAGGAACAGCATTTTTATCATGTTCTTTGGTTTTAACAGTTCAGTTCATCTGTTTACTTTCTATCTCCAGATCAGCCCTTTGACAGATGCTGGAATCTGTACGTGTCAGTTCATGAACAAGAAAAGGAATCACTAAGGAGGTTGTTCCCATCTTTGAAAAAGAAATCTGTTAAGGTTAAAAATGAGCCTCTGAGATTAAGAAGGAGGCTCTGATTGGTTAAGTTAGAGTAGTCCAATAAGCTTTTTTTTTTTTTTAATTTTCTCTAAAAAATAAATACTAACTGTCACCAGAAATAACAGCTTAATGTTATATTTAAAAAGTCAAATGGTGAATTCAGCCCCTTTGGGAGAAAAAAAAAAAAGCTGACTGATTATGACTATATTCAGTAATAAGAATGATTTCCACAGTATAGAGTACATGGCTACTGGTTCAGTATAAATATTGCAACTAGTCTCTTAGACTTAAAATGATCATAGATGGTTTTAAAACTACTTTTCAAATAATATCTGCTGTCAGCTAATTCCCTGAACACACTATTTTGGTGCAAAGATTATTAGCTGTAAAAGGAAAAAATAGGAGTGATAAGATTAAATGAGGGAGTGATTATGTTTCTGTCTAAACATTTGTATACAATGATCAAGTCATTGGTACTGCCATTATGCATAGTATGAAAGCTCTTACCTTACTATTTAACCAAAGGAAATGTTGAATAATTGTAGTTTATGACAGGAAAAGATAAGTGTTTCCTAGTTTCTAAAAATTGCTTTCAAAAATTATGTGGAGCCCTGACTGCTCATCTGTAGTGATTTCTCTTATTTTTAAATGTAATTAAAGATACACAATTTTATACAATATCTTTATAGAGAAGACCCCCCACCTCATCCCCACCACGTTCCCTTGTATTTTTGCAAGTGAAGTATTATTCTTCATATACTAAAAAATAAGTTTCAGAGTGGGGGGGATAAAGATAACTACAGAAACTGTCTAGAAGGAATGGAAAGCTTCATTTGTGGAGCACAAAACTGCTATGGTCAGAGTGAGCCATCTGTAATCTCTCAGTGAAGTTTGCTTGGGCAACACTAAGGCTTAGCTCCTGCCTTCCTGAATGGAACTTAATACTGTCTTGCTAGTTAGCTGGAAGATATATCCATTCCAAGTAATGATAGACACCTCCAAAAGAAATGTAGCCTTCTATAAGAAATGATGGAACTTACTAAAATAACATTTCTTTGGATGTAATGGAGGAGTTTACTTGCACTTGAGCGGAAGCAATTGGATGCCCTTAAATAAAATTAAATATAGTTACTACAAGCTTGGTCTCCAAAGCCTTAGCTGAAGTTCCTTCAGAAAAAGTTTAAAGAGGGTCATTGAAAAGCTAATTTCTTTTTATCTCCTGTTTTTTAGTGTGTGTGTCAACAATTGACCTGAAAAGGCTCTTATTTGGGAAAATACCTCAACACAAGCTGAAGTCCTGTTGGCTGCAATGGGAAATGTACGTGTTGATTATCTAACAGAACCAAGTATAGATTCTGATGAGACTTAACATGCTCTTGAATGCTTTTCTAAACATAGGTAAAACTTTTAACTAGCAAAATACTGCTTGCTAAGACACATTAATGACCTGCTGCAGTTCTGCTGCTATTTTAAAAATACTGTTTTAGTGGGCCATAGAATAGAATAAAACAGTATATCAAAGATAAGGAAACATATGAATCTCAGTAATGAAATTTAAATGGCTGTGTAATTTGCCGTACTTATCAAACTATAGATATATTCAGTTAGTTTATGGATTTATCTGTTCCTGTCCATTGTTATCTATTTTATGTATGGAAAAGTCATGCCAGAGAAAAATTTATTTTATTATCATATTAAAAAAAATGAGGAAATAACATGAAGATTATTAAACAAAAGCTCTAGGAAATAAAAGCCATAAATTTGAGGATTCATTCTTCCATTCTGGAATGCAATGACATGAAGGCTTTCCTCAATTTTTCTCCACATCAAGCTTTAAAAGTTTTTGGATTTCAGGAAAGAAGACAGCACAGGGATTTTTATGACAAATCAACTATCAGCAGTCACTGAGTGAATTCTAAGCTGAAAGGAGATTGTTGCATCTTGTTGTAGCACTAACAAATGGTAAAAGTGAAAGGACACATTCCTGGCCTGCTCATGGTATCCAGTGAAGCAGTGTTGTGTTCTGAGAGCTGCAAACAAAGTTGCACCAAACCCTTAAAGACTGCTAGCTAAGACATAAACCATGATTGCAATTCAGTGATTAGGAACCAATTAAGAGTATGACACTTGAGACAAAGAATGAAAGAATAAGTTACTATCAAATTTCAATGCAGAAAATAACCTCACAGTTCAGCCCATTTGCTTTCCAATCTTAAAGTGAAACATACCAAAGACAATTAAAAACATTCTGAATGCACCCAGGTGTAAATGCACTTGAACGCAATTACCAGAGGAAATTATTGTCTATAAACAAAAGTATGAACAGTCACTTAATCTGAGCCATGAAATCAACCTTTCAGGCTGCTTGTTGCTAATAGAGTTTTCAGACAAATATCTGTCTCAAAATAAATTCTCCAGTGCTCAAGGCCTGATCCATTTCAAGCACATTAACGTTTGGGCCCTGGATTCCATTATGAACAAACTTGCCCCTTTGATCTATATGACTCAATATAATGAAATACCTAGTAAAGTACAGGATGTGCAGACCATGGCTGCTAGACCCTGGTCTTTTATTCCTGGCCCATGGAACATTCCCCATAGCATCCTCATGATTAGGATATTTGTGGCTGCATAGACATGATAGTCTTCACATCTCCTGTGGACTCATGCCCTGAGTTAAGAGTTCTTATAAGAAGTTCTGATAAGAAATACCCTGGTTTTTCTAGTTCAACATCCCTCTTTTCTAAAGTTAAAGCTCACTGATTACAATATGCTTTCAACTTGTACAACATTATAGTTTTTGCCTTTGTTGTTATCTTTTTTGACAATCAATTCAGTTTAAATAAGAACCATAGATGGCAATTTATTTAATTTGTGTTGTTTCTCCTCTGTCTTTTTTCTCCCCTCTCTATTTTCCTCAATGTCTATTTTAAGCTCTGCAACCTCACTTTTTACTACTGTCTCCAATCTGAGAATCTATGGAACTGTTTAGAGCCTCTGGTTGAAAGAAATAAAATTAAATAAAATTAGAATCAACCTTGGGCATATTAGTTGTTCTGATATGGAAACTTCTCCTTAAAAATCAACACAAGTCATCATTGTCATAAAACATTTTCTTGTAGAGAGGAACATTTCCAATTAGAGAAGTTTGGTTTTCTTTAAAGACTTTCCAAGATACTTGTGTAATAAAATGTAAGGGGTTTTTAGTAAATTTGGTTGTCTGGTGTTTATTTGTTTTTTTTTTTTTCGGTTGGTTGGCTTTGTGGTGGGAGGTCTGTGGGGAATGTTATTACTAATATTTTATTTTAGGAGTGGAGGAACTAACACTTTTGAGAAATGCAGAATTTAGGAAGTCTTATTTCTATTTTTCCACCTTAGTAGGGGATTCAAATGGAAATATTCAATTCCTGAATTTGAGGTGCAGATACAGTATTTGGATGTTCTTTTGGGCTTCAGGCTCAAGTTTGGAATTTGGCTTATCATAATATTACCTTTACTGGCAAAATCCAGAAGAAAACCTGTATTCAACATTGCTGTTCCAAACACCAGGAGATGTGATTTGTGAGTATCCTTAAAACCATTTTTTTCTATATTCTATTATTGCAGAAACAGCATGTCTTCAAAAACTCTATCCTTAAAATTAATCTCTACAATGTCTTTTATAAACATGCCCAAATATATCCCTGCAGAAACTCTCTCTCCCTAGTGTGCACTCACTAAAATGTGTTATATTATTAATTCCAATTTTTAGCTAAAAGTTTTGTTTGGTGAGTTGGAGTTTGTCTAATACACACAGGCAGTAGTATACAAAGGTTTTAAATATCTAGATAAGTCAGTAATCTTCCTCTTTTCCCTTTATTGATATGGGATGAGTCCCTTCTATAGACAGCATAAGAATAAAGGTTCTAGTGGAGAGACAGATCTGAAATGCAATACGTATCTGGGTGTATTTCCCTGACCTAAACTGAACAAAATAACACCTTACAACTTCTTAAACAGCTAGCAATTGCTTATAAAGTGGCCAAATTCATATTTTGATTTTTTTTTAGAGATTTGTGACACTTTACAGATAGAAGCTAAAATCATAACTTAAGCTTGAAAAGTTTGCACTATTTATCTCTAGCATTTAAATATACAGAGAGATTTTTGAGGATTTGCTTCTCAAATTTTAAGTTTCCCTCTATATCAAAGGAAGTGAAAATACTTTTTTTTACTCCATTGCTGATAAATAAGGATGATTTTCATGTAAGGATGTGACTCCAGAAGTTATGGCTCTGCTAAACCAGGAAGAAGAAAAAACATTACCTACTGTGAGAATAAAATCAAAGGAGTAGGAATTAATGGATTTTTCAAATGTTATGGGAGATATTTTGTGAACATGTAATTTATAACTAAATAGGTACTAAACATCTGCTAATGACTTTTCAGATTTGAGGCATGCTGGAGATATTTCAAAGAATATTCTAACACTGCTTGAGAAATCAGACGGTACAAAGGAAAGGCTGCACATAGATCTGGTTCTCTGTATTTTTTTGTATGAAACAACAATAAAATCTTTTGCATCTTTTGTGGTGGGTTAATCCTGTCTGTGTGCTATGTGCTCACCAAAGCCTCTCTATCATTCCCTTTCCTCATCTGGACAATGGAAAGAAAATAGCACGAAAGACTTGAGGAGAACAGTCACCAATTATCCTCCTGGTAAAAAGCAGACCCACTTGGGGAAATTACTTAATTCATTGCCCATCAGACCGGAGTAGAAAAATGAGAAGTAAATCCAATCTTTAAAATACTTTGCTTTCACTTCTGTCTTCTTCTTTAATTTAACTTTGCTCCTTCGAGCTCTACTTCCCTCCTTGCAGCAGTGTAGGGAGACAGGGAATGTGGATTGTGGTCAGATCATCACATCTCTGCTGCTGCTTTGTCCTTGTGTGAAAGGCTCCTCACACTCTTTCCCTGCTCCACTGTGGGGTCCCCCCCATAGGAGTTCTCCATGAACTTTTGGGTCTGAACTTCTGGGTCCTTTCTACAGGCTGCAGTTCTTCATTAACTGCCCAAGCGTGTGTCCCTTCCATGGGGTGCAGTCCTTTAGGAACAGGCTGCTCCAGAGTGGGTTCCCCATAGGATAACAAGATCTGCCAGAAAACTTGCACTAGCGTGGACTCCTTTCTTCACAAGCCCCCAGCTCCTACTGTAAGCTCACTTCAGCATGAGTTTACAACCTCCTTTGGACATCCATCTGCTGTGATGTGGCTGTTTATCTAAAGTGTTCACACTACTTTCTCCTTTCTCAATTAGAAGTTGTTGCATGCTTTTTTTTCCCCTTCTTAAATATGTTATCCCAGCTACCGCAGTTGCTTATGGGCTCATCCTAGGCCAGTGAAAGGGTCATTTTGGAGTCAGTTGGCACTGACTTCATCAGACATAAATGAGGCTTCCAGTATTTTTTTACAGCAGCCATCCTATAGCCTCTCCACTTTCCCCACTACAAAAATCTGTCTGTGCAAACCCAAAAAATTTCTGAAAAAAATCTGATGTATGAGCAAAAATGAGTGAGTGTAGGAGGTTGTTTACTGTGTAAACTATCACTAAGTAATTGTGTTAATTCAGCATTTAAATCAGCCCATTTCTTCAAACAGGAGTATAGAATTATCTTCTAGAACAGGAACTGTGGATGATATTTATTGTGTCTGCATAATTATATATACATTTGCATGTGCATACGTATGTGTATGTATGTAGTATAATAAGCAGAAAAATTGAGTTTGTCTTCTACATAAATACAATAAATAAATCAAAAAGTATCTGCTAAACACAGTATTTTTCAAATTCTCAACCTTAGATATTCTAATGAAACATTTCAATGTCTTAGTCATTGTCAACTAGCCAGGATTTGGTAAATGCTGTACGCACTTGGTTTTTATTAAATCCATTGTAGATTGATACATTTCTTAAAAATAAATGGTAATGCATTTTTTTTTCTGTCAGAATCACTGTTTAGTTCCCCACTTAGTAAAAAACTGTCAAATAAAACTTAAAATCACCCAAGTAAATAAACAGAAACAAAGTGAAATGTGTAAGATTTTGTCCACTCTCATAACCTTGAATGATTTTACGCTATTCCCCTAACTGTTATATTGACCTCTGATGAGGCATCTTGTGTGATGTCATTTGAGTAAATTCCTTTTTTCCCTTAAATCTAAAAGTTTTTTGAGGTTTCAAGTGCCTACATATTTTAGCTGTTATAATCAAATAATAGTCATTCTTGTGATCAAGAACTGATTGAGAATGTGAAACATTTTTAAAATTTTAACAGTTTATGACATTCTAGTCCATATCATTGTTTCCCTTTGCTATGTAATGACTGTACTTGGGAGGTAAGGAGAGATTCTGCTGCCTCTTCATGAGAGAGAATGGAAGGTGAGGAACAGAAATTCAATCAAGCAGGAAAAAATAATTACAAAAACTTGCTTACTCAAATAGTAGTCAAAAATGGTGTGATATAAATTCCTTGATATAAAGAAAAAAATCACAGTATCTGCAGCATTGCGATGCTATATTATTACATTTTCTGGAAGAAATACCAAGCAAGAGAAGCCAGTTCAGCAACTTGTCTTCTGTGAACTTGGGCTGGATAATTTTGCAATAATTTTTTTCACTTTTGATATGGTAAGAGAAAACAGCAATTAAGAGAAAATACATAGCATTCCTACAGAGAGTTGACGTGCAGAAGACAGGGTCAGTTCTGACACTTGCAGTTGAAATATATAAATTTTTTCATCTGATATGTCATTGAAAAAAATGAAGGAAGGATTTCTTAATTTACTATCAGAGAATATAAATTACTTTATTAGAAGTATGACAAGCAACTCTTAGATTTTCCATTTTATCTGTGTATCCAATCAAGATTCATGCAACTCTTTATCATTCTTTGTCTCCCTAAATTATGTCTCTGCAGCTGTGTATATATACAATATCCAGATTTATCCACTGTTTTATGTTTTTAGGGTGAGTCTAAGGTGTATGTTTTCTTATATTTTATGTATCATGGAAACTAACACCAAGTATAATTTTCTGTTGTGAGTATTAATTGGATCGTGGAAGCGTATTGAACATCAGCTGCAGGAAAGTTTATTACCAGCCCTTCTGTATCTTTGTCTTATGATTGTTTGCTGCTTTCCACTGGAGAAAATTATGATTGGCTTCTAAACTCTAATCCAGTCAAGAATCTTTTCAAGTTTGCAATGATACAGAAACACTCATTGGCATGAACAAAGATTGAGTATGAACTGAGTGGCGACAAGTATAACAATAAAGGAATATAAATTATTCTTGTAACTTGAGATGTGATTCAGTGAAGCAAACCCAAATTAGTACAGTGGCAGCAGTGGATGTCATCTTTATTAAACTCCCCCCAAGCTCAACTACCTCACTGACACAGGAGACATGTTCAGGAAAAAATGGTAAAGATGTGGCTAAAAAACAAAACCAGTGGAGCAAACATTAAGAGATCTTCCCTGAATTATAAAAAGTGGAAGTACCTCTGCAAGTGGGGATATCTGAAGACTCATTCCGCTTTTGAAGAGAAGTGCAAAATAAAAGTATGAGGTAATAATAAGTTCCTTGAATTTGTATTTTAACAGAAAATTGCTACAAAAGAAATGAAGCCACAATAGCTGAAATGCATTTACAATTCACAGCTTTTGTGTTCTATATGTATTTACAGGAAAAAAATCTAATAAAACAAGATTCTAAAAACAAGAGTAGATGTTTATGTAACCTCAGTGTTATAGGAAGAATTCAGATAGACAACGTAAATATATATGTAGAGAGAAATAGGGAGAAATCATCTTCCTTTCTAGGTTTTTTTTTCTTTTAAAGAGTTCCTAAAAAGTATTTTGATAAGCTTTTCCTACCATAGATAATTTGGTCAATTTTTCTTACCATAGATATTTTGGAGTAATATAGACATTTGGGTTGACTTGATAAAAAGAGTGTAAATATTTTAAACAGGTTAAAGGGTTGATAAAGAACTTACATTCATTTGAAAATGCATGGAAAGACTAATCACAAGGAAATAAAGAAACTACTAACATCAGCTAAGGTAGTTGCTTAGGAGTAAGTCCATCTGTTTCAAGAGCACAAAAAATATTGATATCTGATCCTATATCCTTCAATTTTTTCATCTCTCTTTCCCTCCCCCCTTTCCTCTATCTCAAATGTTATGTAAAATCTTCATATTACGTATAGAGAGATTTAAAACCATTCTAGCTCTTAGTTATCAAAAGTCAAGTTAAATGGGGAAGTGTCAGCCAGAGATGATTCGTTCTTAGACCACTATGGTTTAATACCTTTACCAGTGGCTTGGTGTGTGTGGGGGGAAAATTGCTAATAAGGTTTTCATATGATGTACAATTGTTCCAGTGGCAAAAAGGAACATAAATTCAGCAAAAAACTCAAAAGCTCACAATAGGAAAACAGTAGCATTTGTAATAATTACCCTGTGAGAAGCTGTATAGTTGGAAGTAATGATGCTGAAATTAATAACTATAAATAACCACTTTAACCTTCTAATGAAGCTGTTGTTTGAGATAAAACTATCTTAGCTATCTAAGCAGAGATACAGTTCCTGTGCATACTGGTAAGGCAGGTTGGTTTCTCCCCCAAAAATTATATTAAGTTAAAAAAGCTGTATTTGAAAACTTTTAAGCTGAAAAATATCAAAGCTGAATAAAATTATGAAATTAAAATAATATATTTTTTTTAAAGACCTCTATCTCAATCTTATTAAATAGAATTTTCGTAGGCTTCATCATTGTTTACAGGCATATAAATGAGAAAGTTATTTTTGATAAGGAGCTGATTAATCCATCACACAATTGCAATTACAGGATGATGCAGTTTATGCACTGAGAGTATATGTTTAACTTCAAGGGCAATTAAACTTTGAAATTATTTATCAGAAAAAAAAGACTGTCAATATAGAAATTTTTTGACCAGCAGTAGTTCTGTTTTTTGAAGGGGATATTTCATCACAACCAAAGCGCTCATGGAGAATTTCTCCTCATGAAGAAATTTGATATCCTATGGAAGAACAAACTCAGTCTTGAAAACCTCCTGTGTCTGTCATCTAAATAAATAGCTTTAATTTGACTACTGCATGTATCTTTAAGTAGCTAGGTTTTCAACGGTGTTTCAGTGTATAGTTCTAACGTTCCCCTGGTTTTCACAATGAAGTTTCCTTGATTGTGTTGCTTTTATTTCCATTAAGTAGGGCCCTGGAAAACGAACTGCAAATTCAGTTAGGCTGATACTGTATGAGGTCCACAAGTGCACAAATAGATTTACTGGAGTTCATCTAAAAGGTCCAAATGGCCACTCCTTCCAGTGCCCAGTCTGTAACACACTGTGCTTGTTTTGCTTGCCTCAGCATATTGTGTTCTGTTAAAAGATTTTGACTTGGCAGCAGGAAGGAATTTGGGTTCTGTGTTCCTCTTGAAATGTAGGTTGAGTTGAAGTCTTTGAAGAGAGAAGGGAAACATTTCTCTGATGGAAAGTAAGCATGCCAGTTGGGCAAGAAAAGGACTGTTGTGGTAAACATGGGAGCCTGTAATTCAGAAAGCCTGAAAATTCTCAAAAAGAAGTGGGAAGGCAGGATTCACAGCTTAGAAATGACATTTATTAGATGGGGTTGTGAAGGGTTTCCTGCTGATGAAGAAGAGGTTAAATGTCACTATACTATACTTTTCCTTCAGAGATACTGAAGGAAAAAGCCCACATTAATGATAAAGTGGTAAAAGGTGTGAAAGAATACTTGTGTTAATCTGTTCTGGTTTGTCCTTAGAGGTGAGATTTTCATTTTAAAAAGTATTCTTGTTGTAACATTTTTCTTCATGTTTTTCAACTTCTCTTGTTATCTTTGTTTTAAGAATAATAAGAATGCAGATCTACCTCGAAAATCAGGTTGGTGTGTGATCTTGGGTTTATTCGATTTTACTGCAAGTACAATCACTGATTGTACTTTATTATTCAGGAAATAGTATCTGTTTTCTGAGGGGCAAAGCCAATCATTCAGTGTTTAGAGGATCAAAAGTAGTGGGTTTTATGGATACAGCTGGGGAAGTAGTTTCTTGAGCTTTTGCTTCTTCAGGCAAGCTTTGAACTGAACATCTGAATTTGGCTTCCAGTTAGATGTTAATAGGGAGAAAATGTTGTTGTCATCTCTGTAAGTCCTAAAGAGCAGTGGAACTCAGTTTTCATCTCTCTGATAAAGGAATAGTGAGAAAAGATAGAGGTTACCTTTTTCAGTTATACTTTCAGTGTGATGTTTAATTCAGGGATAACTCTGTAATTAATTTATTTGCAATAGCTGCATATAGCAAAGGCTTTGAAAGAATCACAAACATAACTGATAAGTTTATGTCATGCTCCAGATAAGAGATGGATCTTCTTTTACACTGAGAAACAGAAAAATCAGCATGTAGATGCAGGGATGGCAAGCACATGTAGATTAAGGGATGTTATTTTCTTTTCCTGGTATATATATGACACTCAGTTTTCCCATCTAAGATACTGATATATTCAGTATATAAAATATCTCATTTACTCAGCTTTTCACTTGAAAGCTACATAGCTTGGCAATGTTTGAGGAACATAATGCACAATGAAAGGAATAGCTGTAAGCACAAGGCCCCATTGCAGCTTATTAGCAGTGCTGTGTCCTCAGTAGGCTTCCAAGGATTTGGAGAGACTGAGCACTGGCAAGCAAAGTCTTATTGTTGAGTGAGCAGCGGCTCTAATGAACCCAGAAAGGCTCTGCTTAGCACAGCCTCTGGTGTGGCTCACATGGATTGAATTGTAAATTAAACTGGTGTAAAACCACCATGCATTCATGCAATGGTGCATTATGTAGGTTTAATTTAATGTGACCTGAGAAGAACAATAGAATAAAATCACCCAAAACAACAACCTCAGTGAATTAATTTATTGACACAAAGCAGAAGAGCATGCTGGAGTCTTAAATCATTATAGTTTCTTTTAAAATGTCTTCTAATTTTTTTTAACTATTTCAGAATTATATGCATTGAGGATTCATAGATATTTCAACTACAGCAATTTTGATAATCACAAGGTGATTTGTAGAAGGTCTCAAATGAGTCCCTGAAATTACTAAATTTTGGATTTGATCTCAATATGTAAATATTTGTAGTTGGTTATATCTCGCCAATTTTAAGATAGGAACCTAAAACTGGGAGAAGATGAGTCTGCTCCTTTTATTGTGCAGTAAACCTGTCTGATTAATTCTTCATGTGCTATGAGAGTGAAGGAGTCTTTCCCTTATGCTGTAGAATAATAGCAGAACAAAGTCTAATTTTATAGCAGTCACTATAGTAGTGACTGTATGCCTTCTCCCTCCATCCTTCCAGTTGTGAGCAGCAACACTGGAAAAAAAAAGATGGACCCAGTCTGTTAATACACGATTCTGTGGCTGATGTCATCACTACAATTTTTTTTATTTTTCATTTATGTGGTGTTCTACACAGTATCAGGCCTGCTGGCATTGGATAGGATTCATCTCCTGAAAGGGAAAGTGAGACTTTTCTCACGAGCTACCAGGGCTCGTAGACAGAGTTTTAAACTGACCTGGAAGGAGCCAAGCAGAGCACCAGGCTTTCCTGTGCAGCAAGGGCCCTCAGCCTGCTGCACTGCAGCACGTGAGAAGCCTTACAGAGATGAGCTAGAGGCTCCTGAGGCAACAGTAGGCAACCAGTGCAACCACGTAAAGAGTGAAATACCTCAAAGGAATTAAGGTGTGTGCCCCTAAGAAGGTGACACATCTGTCAGCACAGCTGAAGTGCCCCTACACCAATGCATACAGCATCATCAACAGAGGAGGAGCTTCTCATTTCTCAATGAAAGCTTTGGGGTTTTTAAACAGAGGCATACAGAAAGAACAGCTTCATAATATCCATGGGACTTCTTATGCATAGAGTTTTCAGGACAAAAGAACGAGATGTGAGAAACTATGAGATTCCAGTCTGGCTCCAGCTGCCATTATTTCTGCCTTATGCAAGAAATTGGGAAGACTCCTTCTCTTACTCATTTAATAATTGCTGGTGAAATAATTGCTGGTTGTTACTGATGAAAAAACATCCATTCAAAATACAAAATAGAAGTATGATGCTATATTTTTTTATTTATGCTATTAACTGTAAAAAACAAA
>VWYE01028328.1:38752-94058 GCA_013398995.1 Alaudala cheleensis
AAAAAAAAAGATGGACCCAGTCTGTTAATACACGATTCTGTGGCTGATGTCATCACTACAATTTTTTTTATTTTTCATTTATGTGGTGTTCTACACAGTATCAGGCCTGCTGGCATTGGATAGGATTCATCTCCTGAAAGGGAAAGCGAGACTTTTCTCACGAGCTACCAGGGCTCGTAGACAGAGTTTTAAACTGACCTGGAAGGAGCCAAGCAGAGCACCAGGCTTTCCTGTGCAGCAAGGGCCCTCAGCCTGCTGCACTGCAGCACGTGAGAAGCCTTACAGAGATGAGCTAGAGGCTCCTGAGGCAACAGTAGGCAACCAGTGCAACCACGTAAAGAGTGAAATACCTCAAAGGAATTAAGGTGTGTGCCCCTAAGAAGGTGACACATCTGTCAGCACAGCTGAAGTGCTCCTACACCAATGCATACAGCATCATCAACAGAGGAGGAGCTTCTCATTTCTCAATGAAAGCTTTGGGGTTTTTAAACAGAGGCATACAGAAAGAACAGCTTCATAATATCCATGGGACTTCTTATGCATAGAGTTTTCAGGACAAAAGAACGAGATGTGAGAAACTATGAGATTCCAGTCTGGCTCCAGCTGCCATTATTTCTGCCTTATGCAAGAAATTGGGAAGACTCCTCTTACTCATTTAATAATTGCGGGTGAAATGTTGTTACTGATGAAAAAAACATCCATTCAAAATACAAAATAGAAGTATGATGCTATATTTTTTTATTTATGCTATTAACTGTAAAAAACAAAGAAACTTTTTTTTTTTTTTTTAATTTGGAAATGTCAATTCAAGGCAACTGGTGAACTATGTCAAGTGAGTTGAAGAGCCCAAAAATCAGGTTTTGGAAGTTAACATTTTGGTATAATAAAAGAGAACTCCTGAATATGACTCAGAGGACATAAGAAACCAGTATGTTTTGTTTTTCTTGTTCCTCTTAAGCTGTTCCTGACATCCCATTTCATACACATAGCTGTCAGACTATCTGTGAGATGTCAGTTCAGAACTTGGTCAGAGACAAGTCCTGAGCTTGCAATGATTTTTGACAAGTATGTAAACTCCATGAGTTGCTGCAAGAAGAATTGTACTAAGCAACCTCTTTTCCAGGAGCTATTTTTCAAAACACCTCCCTGAGGAAATACTTTACACATGGTCTCAATATCCTGAAATAGATTTTTTAAAGCAGCTGATTTAATGTGGATGACACTTTTATGGTGATGGTCAACACTATGCAACAAGAAGCTATAGAACTACAGAATTTATGCCACTGTAGACTAAGAAAACCATTTGCTGCATTTGAACTAAAAAAACACCATGGTGTATTTCAATTAACTAACCTTATTAGAATTGTTATAGCTGAAGGACAGCACTTGTTTAAGACATGGCCTAACATTTTAAGGGAAAGTGTTGATTTGTGAAGGCTGGCTGAAGAATTGATGATATTTATCACATGAAATTTCATTTTCAAATTTTAAATTTCTTTTTTTCTCAAATGTCTAATTCAAAATTGCTTTTATTTGAAAACATACTTATACTTTTCATTTCAATTACAAAAGTGTGTATCATGTAATTTGCTTTATAACTGTTGTTGCTCCCTAACAACTAATACTCCCTAAATAGCAATTTTGTTAGACATAAGAAATGGAATCTCTTATACTAAAACACAAGAATTATTAGGAGAAAGAGAAAAACTTCACCGTGCAGAGAAGGAACTATCACATTTAGGATGCAGTTATTTCAAATTGTTGGTTTTGCAATAGTTTCATTTTGACTGGATTATCTCAAATGACTCACTGTCTGAGTTAGAATAAGAATCCTAAATTATAATAATACTCCTCTTAATTGTTTAAATACAATATAAATTGCAGAGCTTTTGGTTGGATGTTCTCTTTCTGAGGTGCAATTTCACCATTGACCTATGCCTGTCAGAGCTTGTGCTGCCTCCAAGGCGAGGAGCTCCACTGCACCTTGGCCACCTTCTTAGAAACTCTCTTGAGTCTGTTTTAGGAACTGTGCAGCTGTGCCTGAAGAACATTATGTCATTGATCCTACTTAGAGTTATGAACAGTAAATAATTAGTTCTTGGTCTGATCAGAAAATTGATGCAACTGCCATGTGGCTGCAGGCTTGCTAGACCTGACACAGGAGAGAAGACTGGAGAAGAACATTGGAAACAACTTTCTTGGTACAACTATAAATTCAGATCAACCTTCAATGACAACTGTACTTGCAATGCCTCCATTTAAATGGCTGTAGACGTTTAATATGGGTATATATATATAGATATAAATCTGTATCTATATCTGTATATACATAAGTATGTATGTGTCTAATATTGTACTCTTTTGGCAAAATGTTTTCTGGTTATGAACCAAATTTTCAAAAAATTTAGAAGTATCCACAGTAGGTGGTTTCAGTGACTTTTTCCGTTGGAAAACCATACGGCATTCTTATATTTATCATTATTATGCATCTAATTTATTTTGAATCTTTTTTTCAGAAACAAAACACTTCACAATTCCTGAATAAAATATTTTCCTGAAAGATTAGCTCTCTGTTTGACTTCATAGAAGATAAGCAACTAGGGAGTTGTAGTCCAAACTCCTCAGGATTCCTTTCTGGAGGAACATTTCTATTGGGATTTTCAATGCTAAAATAAACTCTGAAGACTCTGAATGTTTTTTTCACTGGCAGGTAAACATTATTTTTTAATTAGCTAATTGAAATTGTACTTTAAGTTCAAGAATGGTAAAAAACATTATTAAAAAAAACAAAACAAATATTTGACACAAAATTTCTTGCATTTTTCTATAATTTGAATTTAACTGGAGCTTTTGTTTTCATGTGTTGATAGTATCATCTTGCACTCTTCTTAATATTCTGAAGTTCTTTCTTACATCTTCTAATTTCAGCTGAAATCTTTGCCTACACCACTTTATCTTTCTTGTGATTTCCATTTTGAAACTATGCCTCTTTATTTAGACTTTGTATTACCACAACTGAGTAATACTTTTTTTTTTTCCCTTCAGTGAAGGACACTTCAACTAACTCAAATTGGATTTGCTTCACTGGTAAAATGGACCTGAGTTAATTTACATGTGCTTGGACCTGCCTGAAATGGCTAGGAAATAACTACTGTGTATGTACATAACTACAAGAAAAAGTGAGCAGAGACATGCAATTTTCTCCACAGAATTACAGCAGTGTAAAACTGTGGTCTTTCAATATTGTTTAATTTTAAAAAATATCTTGAATATACAATTCTTAGAAAGAGGCTGTTCTAGCTAAAATACAGATTCCAGTATTTTCATTGAAAATACTATAAATCCAACAGAAAAATAATTGAAAAATTGCTCTTCTTCTTATCACCTTATGTCCAATGAGAGATTTCCAAGTAGAATACTAACAGTGACAAGTGAAGAAATTATTCAGGATTTTAAGACAGGTATTGCTGTGTAGGATTCTACTTCTTTGCCTATTAAAAAGCTATCAGTATTATTTCTATCTTTTTAGATAAGTGAAGGATGTTTTTATTTAATGTATAAACTGTACTGTATTAGCTATTTTTAAAGTCAGGTAAGTAGATCAAAGGTAGACACTAATAAGAATAGTCACAGATTTGTAATAAATTATTTTTTGTGTGTTTTTTTCCCTTCCTTGTCTTTTATCCTCCTGCTCTTTTTGTCATGAAGATGATATTACTCATTTTTTGACCCATAAAAGAAGGGGTGACAGGTATTTCTTCTGCTGGGAAAAATAAGCTTTATAAATTCTAGCAAAGCACATTTTATTCTGGTAATCTAATACACATAAAAATGGATTTACTTAGGCCAGGTAACTTTCCTGACACTGCTGTGTGAGTAAAAATCCAAATCTGCTTGTAGGTTGTCTTTGTATTGACCTAGATAACCATTAGTTATTTACTTTACAAAGGCTCAGCATTTCCCAGATGTTTAAAAACATAACAATTCTAAAATACAGCAGTACAAATACATCCTCATGTTGGACAATATGCAAGACTTTTGGATATTGCTGGTATGCTCATTGTAGCAAAATTGGCTGACTGCTTGTGCTAACAGGGGAAAGGTTCCTATCACATCACTCTCCTAGGCTGTTCTACTGTTTCCTGTAGCAAGGGTTTCCATGTTCTGTAAGAGTCTGTGCTTTTTTTTTTTGCTGGCTTTTTTTTGTTGTTGCTTGTTTTTTTGTTTTTTGGGGTTTTCTAAATTTTTTTTTTTGTTTTGCTTGGTTTGTTTTCTTCTTGCCTATGTGGAGGAAAAAGGTGCTACCACCTGGACACTGACAAAGAATGACACTGTGGCAAATGTCAGATATCCATGATGCACCTTCAGGGGACTTTAGTCCAGTAATGTCATAACCTACCTTTAAAATGATGTGGAGACCATCATTGATTTCTTTCTTATCCTTACAAAACCCACTCTTTTTTTCAATCTAAATACTTCTTAATGCTTTTGTGCTCCCCTTAGGCTGTGCAACACACTTAAAATTTATGGCCAAAAAATACAGTGCTCAGCAGCTCAACTTCTAGCTTTATTCTACGTATACAGAGCTTAAAGCAAGCAGAAAAAATAAAATCTGCCATTTCCTGTTGGTTTAATTTATTTATTTAGTTTCAAATACATTTTGTAGGATGTGAGATGTGGATTATCCAGGAAAAAAAAAAAAGCGCAGATTCAATATCATCCCTTATTAACTTTTCTACTTTCCTGGCAGAAATTGTTTCTGTCAATACTTTAATTTCAACTGAGCTGAATAAGAAAAAAAAAATTATGGTTTTTGGCAACATGGTAACTGCACATCAGATTTGTTCTATAAATGTTATCCTCTATACTTGCTTTCATCTAAAGTTCTTAGGTCATGATAAAAATCCTAATTCTTTTCAGGTTTCATGTTTCTAGGCTAACAGTGTTGAGCTATACTGGTACTCATGAACTTTAAGGCAAAAATGTGATGAGAAAAAATATGCCACTGTATAACTCCTTTAGGCATTGCTTTTGACATTAATACAGCAAGACAGAATTTTTTTCCCAGTTTTGAGCAGCAGAAAGAAAGGTTCATATTGATTTTATTTATCCCTGTATATCAAAAATATCTCAATGCTGAAAGCAACTTTGTGATCTTTTAAAACATTAGCAATCATGTACATCAAAGTTACCTTTTAACCACACCAAGACTGATACAAAGAGGAGAGGCAGCAAAGACAAGATAGGAAAAAAACAGATATTCTATTATGAAACTTAGCTGGCACACCTGCAGTCAAGGAGAGAGATGCAACACCTACTTCATAAGGTAACCCAAAATCATAGAGGACAAGGATTCTGCTTTTAGCAGACTTCAGTCAGGACAGAATCAGTGCGTGGATGCCTAGCAGGCACTGACACTAGTGCTCACAGTGAAGGTGGGAGGCAGTGCTTCTCTTTCCCCCTGTTTATGTGGCAAATGGGCTGTGTCAAATTAGCAACAGAGAAAACATTGGATGATGGAGAAACATTAAAACACAGCCTCTTCTTTGTAGGATCCTGTAATGGTGTCCCCAAATGTTCCCGAGCGCAATAAGGAAGCTGGATACTTTAGCTTAACTTCTTTAATTTCTTTATTCCTCAGAAGATGGGAACTTTGATTAGACGGAAGATTCTTGGTCCACAGAAACTAGGGTGTTTGCTGGATATTCGTCAATATTATTATGTAGTCTACCTAACACTTTCACTCAGCACTGCAGCCAGATGTTTTTTTGGGGAGGCTGGTTTTTTGTTTGTGGTGGCTGCAAGGAATTTACCTATCTTTCAGATAACTGCTGTATATCTCTCTAAAACAAATTGTTCAGTCTATTCTTGCTTTAACAAAAAAAACCCCTAAGAATTAAAGAGTTAATTACCTTATTTTGTATAATAAAGACATTTTGAGATGGTCTGGAAATAGAATCCAAGGGCAAGAGCTTGATCACCTTAATTTTTAAAATAGAAGATGGCTGTACAGCACATTGCAGCCATCTACTGATCTAGCAGATTAAGAGGCTGACTATGTCATACTTGGAAGACCGTGCTGTCCTTTTATTTAGAGATACTTCAGATATCTGAACATTGTAAAATCCCCCAACTTCCTCTTCAATATGGGACACTGCTTCTCTCTCCACATCAAATTTTGAGACCTGAGGTCACTTACTAGGTCACAACTTGTCAAAACTTTTCACAAGTTTTGTCAAAAGTATGAGTCCTCCTGTAGTAGTAAACTTTGAGATCTACTTGGAACTTTTTGTTTTTCTTAAAGTGAGGTGGATGGGTTTTGTTCTCTTACTGCTGTCAAGAGCTCAAAACAATTTTGATGTCTAATTGACAATCTAATACTACTGTTGAGATTTTTTTGTATATCATCTATATTTTAATCAGCTTGTACAGTAGTTGCAGGTATCTGTCTTTAATTAAAGGGAGTTATCTTCTAAATATTCCTTTATCAGATGTACATTTGCAGTGAAATAAGTAACATATACTTAAGTACTGAGCTAAATGACCGAAGAGATTGGAAACCCTCCAAAATGCTTAATAAAAACCTTTTTTTTTTTTTAAGGTTTAAAAGTATCTTGAATTATTTCAGTTTGTCAGAATCCTTCAAAAAGTATAATCAACAGATATGTGTCACTATCCAAGTAAATGGCTTCAGTGATCCATCTTACTATTAACTTTTTCACTTTTTGGAAGCACTGCTAAAGGTGGCAAGAATAGTCCTCATGATGGAAATTATCTGTTTGCTGTTCCTTAGTGATTTATGTTTCCCATAGAGCTTCAATAAGCACAAGATAAGACCATAAAATTAGAACAAAAATCATGTTAAATAACTCGTGATCAAGTAAAAGGGAAGAATTAATCTAGAATATATTCACTACCTGGAAGTAACATAGGCCAAAATGAAAATTCTACATATCTACTGCATGTGAAGATAGATGAATTAATAAAATATACATGAAGTGTTACTAAACCAAAATGGCACTGTCTTGAGTTAATTGTACTGTAGTTGTTTACTTGAGGCAGAATATCAGTGGTAGAAGATTCAGGTTCTTTCTTTTTTGCTTTAATATATATAACTTAAATGTGATTACACAGAAAAGTTCACTTTCCTGATAGGCAAAAAAACCTTCCAATTGTGCTTGAGGGGAGATGTAGCTATATGATTAGTACCAGTAGCCCAAATAAAAGTATATTCAGAAGTGGGCACACATTTAGCTTAATTTAAGTTTTCCCTTAATGGAGCAAGTTATGTAATTCTTAGAGCTTGAACTTAACTGCTTCTGAGCAATGCAGTTTCTCAGTCAGGACAGTTGGATCAGAATCTGAAGAGAATGTTCCTGGAGCTCTATTGAGAGTTTTTCAGAATTAAGTTGTTCATAAGTTATAAAATATGTCCATTATCTCATGACTGTAATAAAAGCAAACTTAAAATGTTAAATTTGAGATATTGTTGGGGATATTTCACTTGCATCTGAGCAACTTCCAGAATCTCTTTTATTGTGCTGAGGTGAAGTTCCTCTATTCTCACTATGCAGTAGAATATTCCTATGTTCTACCTTTAACCTAAACTGGGTGTTTGTGTTCTGAACCACAGCAATACTGCACTCATCCTATTCCTTATTACAGCTGTGTTCTTACAGCTTGCTTTTCTGAACAGAGATGATAGCTTTACAAATGGGATCTTTCTTTATCTCATCCACAATAAAGCCAGAACAATGGTTTAAATATAAATACTTACATACATACATACATACATACATACATACATAAGATCCTTTTACTTATTCAAGTCAGAGAATAAACTAAAGCTACTATTTTTACATTATGAAGATCAAGGACAACATATTACTTTCTCTTTTCCCTCACTCCACTCTAGTATGTTACAGACACAATAGGAGTAGGATAACTAAATTAATAATAATTGATAAACAAAAAAAGAGCTAGAAGTTGCAACATTACCAATGAAAAATCAAATTATACAAGAAACCTACATGACATTATTTTCAAAAATAACTTAAAATAGGCTGCCATGAAACAGAGCTTGCAAGATACTACAGTGAAACAGAAATTGTCCCTCTCAAAGAGGTCATAATAGGTTCTGAAAATGTACATCCTTCTTTTCTATAAGATTACTGAAATGCTGTATGAACTTCATTAATCATCTGACTATTATATTTTAATTATTGACACGATATTCCAGGTCAAGGAAAATTCCATATTTGGACAGATAAGACCAACAGAGCTTTCTAAACTCATGAAACCTGTTAGTAGCCTTGAATATATTAGCACAATTCAATTCTGATTTGCCAATACAATTAGTATGTGATGCATTCTCCCTATGGGGTGAGAGCAGTCATATACTGCATTATGCTCACAGGAGAGTAAAAAACCAATTACCTTTGCTTCAAGGACACTAAGCAAAGCAGAAAGCCACTATGCAGAATTGAATGGCAGCATAACCATTATCTTCAAAGTGTGCAAGTTTCATTGGTACTTGTATGGATTAAAATTTCACATTTCTGACAGATCTTCCTCTCATATCATATCTTTTCACCACACTTGGCTTTCCATTTCTAGCTATCAAGAAAATGCAGAGGTGGGCTCTTCTGTTATCTTCCCACACTTGTTATCAAGCTCAGAAATTCTTCATTAGTTTATTATTCAGATGGCTTGTCAAGATTAGCTTTATCATTCAAACACCAAAAACCTTCCAGTTTTTGAGAGTTGGAACACATGCAAAAGGTTTACTGGGAATGATAATGCACAGATGAGCCAAAAAATCTCCTAAATTCCAGTGAAAGTGTGGGTAAAGTCTGAAAAGATGGTTCATATGATTGACATTTCCAAATTAGTACAATAGGATAATCACTAACAAATATTTTGTATCTATATGCAGGTTAATAGTTACTGAACCAAGTTGCACTTGAAGGCACTGTTCTGTTCTTGGTGATGCTGTCTCTACAGCTGCTTGATTAATTTTTGCCCAGATTTGAGGCAGTGCTCAAATTTCGTAGCAATTTTAAACCATTCTGAGGCACACAGGTAGTCAAGAGGAGAGTTAACTTTTTGGCACAGCCTCTAGGCTAGAACAGGTAAAAGTATTGCTACAAGCTGTCTGCATTAGTATTTAAACAAAAAATTTTATTCCAGTGAATTAATTGGTGTAAAAGATATTTTCTCATTCAAATAACAGTTTTCTTATATCTATCTGTTTTAAAGATTTCTGTGAGAGTTGAACAACAAAAGTGTAATTACATTTGGAATGTATGTCAACCAAAATTAAAGTTGAAGGCAATTTTCAAATATCCTTAACACCTAAAAGCAGGGTTTTTTCTACTCTATATGTTGGGAAATAAAAGGCAGGGTAACTGTTTTCATGCTGTAAATAAACTCTAAGACAGAAATAACATATTATGCAATTGTCAAACATGGAATTTAACTGATTCTACATGATTAAAGTAGAATAATATACAGAAATATCTGATCCATCTAGCTAGTAGTTTAATAGACAATATTCTGAAACCTTATATTGTTAACAAATTGGAATGTGTCTCTTTTTTCTTAAATTTTGTATCCTCTAAGATTGATTCGTTACAAATTTGCAAGTTGTATGTAGGAGATATGAAAACATATATCAAGTGAGAATTTCAAGCTTGTTAACATTCTGTACCCTACTTTCATTGTTAGCTACTGGCAGCAATATTTCTACTTGTTTTCTTTAGAAATTTTGCAGTAAAATGTTAATTTTATTCCATCTGGAATATTAATTTTCCTCCCTCTGTCTTTTAATAACAGCTATCCTCTGGTTTCACCTTCTTGAAGGTAGATGTGTGTGTGTGTGTCCTTCTTCACATTGGAGAGAAATAAGCCACCTAAAAGGACTAAGTATTCCATCAGAAATTTCCCTACTTGAAAGAAATGGTCTCTCATCTTCAGCCTAGTAACTTAATTTTAAATGTCTTTCATACTTATGTCATGGTGACTTGGTGTAGAATATAATTAATATATAAAATATAGCATGTAAAATACACCCTTAATGTCTGTTTATGCAGTTTTGGAGCACAGCACTGTAAATCTAACATTAAGTTTATATGTTGATTTTTATATACAATAACATTACCTGTGTGAATTCCAAAGAAAGAGTTCTTTAATTATCAGCACAGTAAGAAACTTAGATATCTTTTGAAATGTACTTTCCCCATAAACTCCTTTCCCTTGAAATTTTGGGAAGTAAGAAATATTCTTAATGATACCTTATGACACAGTCTACAAATCAAATATATGTTTAGCTGATTTTGTGCCTAGAACAAAAAGGTGTTGCACAAAGCTGAATATCAGGAGTCAGTTACTTTGACTCTCTACAGTCATGCCAGTTACAGTCAGTTAACCTTGTCTTAGGTGGACTTTTCCTTCAAGTTTTCAAAATTTCAAGTTCCTTAATGGTTTTAACATGAACTTAACCACTGCAATGAGTATGCAGAGAAATTAATATTTGTCACTACAGAGTTCAAAATTAAATGTTCAAATCATGGAAAGTTTTATATCTCTGCAAATATTAAATATAGATTTACAATGTCTCGTAGTTATCAGAACATATGCTGCTACTTAAAGCTTGCACAGTTTGTGTGTAGTACAGAAAGCTAACAGCTTGCTAAAGCAATTTTTAAATTCAGACTCAAACTTTGCTAATTCCTGAGAACAGTGTGTGAAAACTCATACTTTTACAATGCTGTAGCTGTATTTTCATGATCTTATTAATTGCCATAACCTATCCAATCCAAACTAATTGCAGTTGAAGTAAAACTATAATAAAGCTAAAAAAAGCTAAAATAAAGTTAGAGATAGTTTCATTTTTTCCTGCCTTCACAAACAGTGTTATTTTTCATTGTTTTACTTTTTTCTTTCTGGTTATACTGTGCATGTTTTATGTCAAAAATTTATTTTTCCAGTCTGTTGACATGTACCTTATCTCAAAATAGTTACAGTGTATGAGAAAGTTGCCAGAATAATATGCAAAATTTCTACCTTGGGGACTCGTATAACAAACTGCTGCAGTTTAACCTCATGGTTGCAAGTGTATGTTTTTTGGAGTTAGGGAGCCAAAGATGTACTGCAGTAGCTGGAAATTTATTTTCATATTCTCTCCCTTGACGAAACTGTATTGTTGCAGTGGTTGCAGGTGGCTCCTCAACAGTATTAATTTTGTTTTGATTATCTTCGTTAATAGAGGCATTACAGGTTTTTTTCCACTTATAATTGCCATGGTTATGAAGGACTAAAACTTCCTTTATTTTGAACAAGCTCTCTTATAGTCATGTCAATTTAAATACTGAGTGTACTGCATTTTTTATTATGACCAGATCCACTGTGAAATTTTTTGCCTTAAATTAAAGGCTTTCTCCTGCTCTTTAGCATGACTTACCAAATGTTAAAAATAAGCATAAAAAAAGCAATAAAAAACCACAAATAGAATATTTTATTAGGGGTAACTCCCTAGAGTATAGTGGTATTGCAAGCTTCTCTGAGCCTACATGTCCTCACTGTAAACATGGACACAGAATATGAGGGAAGTGAGAATAGTTCTGGCTTCTGTTGCTCAAGCTGCAAATGAACTGACTCATTATTTTATAAATATCTAAAGAGCGATGTGAGTTGAGGCCACTGTGGGAATCAATTTGCTGTATTGCAATATATGTATTACTTAGAGAACCTTAAGATTCCCAAGGACTTCCAATCTCTTAAATGCTGTCATAAGTTTGATCTTCAAAGGGTTGCTATTTTCATTTTACTGAAAACCTCATTTCAGTCTTGTGTTTAGAAAGTACACTTACAGGAAAATAGAGATGTTCTTGGGGCAAGAATCATCTACCATAACATTTCACCCGATAAACAAGGTTCCAATGGAGTACAAGGAAGTGACATTTTATTTTACATATTTTTTTCCACCAATCACTTGTTAAATAATTTGGATGTTTTCCAGACATGTCAGTTTTGTATCAAATTCATGAATAGGTATATGACCTTTGGTTTATTCAGGAGATATAAATAGATGCTTTACATAAATAATTTCTAAGTAGTTATTCTCTGTTTTTTAATTGCAGCTGTTATTGAAATCACCACAGCTATCAAAAAAGCAAAAAAAAAAAAAGCAAACAACCCCATAAGTCCTTATAATATTTGTTTAGTAAGAGCTTTTTTTCTTCACTGATCACAGCCCAGATGACTGACCACTGCTCCCAATGATATGGCAGAGTCTACTTCAACTCTGGCAACTAAGTGCAAGGTTCTCACTGAGTCTGAGTATCTCTGGACCAAACTGAAGTTTATGTGTACACTGTACAGAAGAATTGCTCTGACACAGAGACTTACATGTTTTCTGGTTTATATAGGCCAGTACTTCAACCATGGGACTATATGTCACCTACTTTTAGTTCCTATCTATCCATTCTAAATAACACTGGAGATCTTAGTTTAATGGAGATTGAGATTTTATTGCTGGAAGAGATGTTTGGTGGTTTTTTTTCATTTTTTACATGAAACAATGAGCAAAACAATCTAAGGACTTCCCAGGCATCTCAGACAGCAGTCACAACGAAAAAGCTTTGTAATAAGCAAGTTATCAAGTTTTTACAATAGATTTAGGTGTTACACTGGTCCAGAGATATGTGTTTCTCCGTGGAATTTGTCATCAGCAGCTGAAATTAAGGGCCGCTGCTAGTCCACCTTTTCAAGACAGATTATTAAAATATTGACTTTTCCAAATGTGAGAGAACCTGCAGTAACCTGATTAGAAATCAACCATTGCCCTGACTCCAAGAAGAGGTGACACTGGCTCTCAAACAGCAGGCACCCTATCAGCTGCTATTTGCTTCAAATCTCTGGAGGTAATCCATGTCAGACAGCTACAGATCAGTCAGGAAGCCCACATCTGAAATGTCTTCCTTTGGTATTTACACATTCTCAAAGTCAAACTTGTGCAGAAACAAAAAATCTTATCAACACAGCTCATAAAACAGAACATCTAAAACTGCTGACCTTTTTTCCCTTCTGCAGCAGGTTCTGTAGGAATGACCCATCGTTGTTCATTTGGATCAACTTCACGACCTCATTGGCATATTGCTTTTTGACTTCTGGTAAACATCTACTCCCTTTGGGTTGAAAAAGCCTAACAGGGAAATGACTGAAACAGAGCTTCAGTGGGCCTCTGATAGTGGTGTCTTCCTGGCCCTTCAGGGGCTTAATAACGCAGCTGGGAGGTGATACTCTAGTGAGATCTGTGTTCCAAGATGTACCTCGATAAGGGTTGTTTCACCTATAAGCAGACAAAGCTGTTACATTTCCTTTCAAAGCTGTCCACTCTTTTTGATTATGTTGTGTACTGCACAAGCCTGCAGATTGGAGTGTTTTGTCATTTCCTATTGAACCCCTGAAGTCTCCAAATTTCAAGATTGTGAATACTGTCCTCCTGAGTGGAAGAAAGTAAAATTGGTATTTTTATTAGGTATTTATTTTCATCTTCAAAAATTTTCAAACAAGACCAAATGGGAGAAAATGCAGACCCATGGGCAGAGAAAAAGAACTTTCCAGGAGTGAAAAAGCCTATATAAACTGCTTTTTAACTCTTTCTTGGGCTTGACAACCTGTTCAAATGCACAAATTATTTGATTACACCCCCTGAAATCATGGTTTGATATTAAAAGAGAGTGGAAAGTCTTCTCTGGCTCATTAACTATCTTAGGACAAGTACCGTGAATCCTGTGATTTTACTAAGAGTGTTGTTTGTTTGGTGTTTTGGGTTTTTTTTTTGTTTTTTCTGGTTTTTTTTAATGTTCTGTATATTAGCAAAAGGCTGAAAATCTCGAGCTGCCAGTGAACAGCAGTCCATTAGACTGAGTTGATCTCAAGCATTGTTACTCAACTTACTACTCTAGCTGTTCTCTGAACATGCCTCCAGCCCTAAACCCAGGCACAGAAGGCAGTGAGCACACTGACTGTAAAGACAGTGTTGCAACTCTAGAGCAGATCAGCAGTAAGCAGAAGGTTCATGTCCTGTATTTATGCTTGATCCATGCTGTCATTATGAAGGAGTAGAAAGTGAATGAACCAATTCATCATTGCTTAGGCAGCAACCTGCATCTTCTCTCACTGCAAGCTCCAGGGGGAGGGGTGGCAGAAATGGCTATTTAATTTGCTAGACAGACAGGACTATGTAGATGAATGAAACTGGCTTCCCTGGCATGCTGAATAGTGTTTCCTGTCTGTATTATTTAAACTGATCAGTAGCACTTCAACAGATGATCATAACTCTCTTGTGGGAAAGAGAAACCAGAAAGTGGACAGACAAAATAAACACTGGAATAGCTATTCCTCCTATTGCTGGCAATTACATCAAAATTTAATATGATATATTTGCAAATACTAAATTCAAGAACTGGGAGCATTTAACATATTTGACGTGCTTGTGCAGAAAAAGTAGGGAAGTGTTACCTCCACTGTCAGGCTTCAACTAGAACTCATTCTTCGTGTGATCTCTAAGACATTTGCTAGTATAGTCAGCTGCCCCTTGTGAAAACCAGTGGATGCCATGCATGAACATGACTTCATATACTGTCACAACCAATTTTGAAATCTACTGCAGGGACCTGCAGGAAACTGAAGAACAGTGCGAGAGGTATCAAATGTATAAATAGAATTTTCCCGTGTTTCAAAATAAATGTGCAACCATCCCAACAGAATCCTAAAGCATTCAGACACTTAACAAACTTCAAAAATATTGATTCTTCATAAACAGTACTAAAGGACAGAGTTTTCTTCTATACAGTTCTCTGTAAAAGTTAACTCTCAATAGAGTGTTGGGTGGGTGTATCAAACTCATCCCAATGTTTACCTTAACAAATTTGGAATTGCCTGTATATTTCTGTACTGAAAGTCCTAGGAACTCTTGATGATGTATAGAAAAACTACATTTACTTTTTGTTCTTTGGGGTTTTATTTCTTTATTTCTTCAGTTATTTTTTAAAGTACTACCTTGGATCATCATTTCTTGCAATGTTTGTAACACTTTTTTGTGCAATATCTGCAATATTTTTGAAGACTTTAGATATGGACAGAATACAAATTTATAATTTTTTTTTTCATCTGATTTGAGGTAATGTAGGGGGAAGACAAACTGCAGGTGGTCCCTCTCTTCTAGGGGATATTTCAGCCCCGAGGCGACCCTGCAAAGATCTGTGGGCACGGCCAATCACAGACCCTATGGGTGCAGCAGTGGTAAAAACCTCCCTGCTATCGTTGAAGAAAAGATGCTGACTCCTTTGGGGGTCCAAGTTCTCAGGGTTTATTGGACCAGAAAGGCCAACTTACCCCAAGAGGGACTGCCCAGAAGGAGCCCCTCTCTGGGGTGTGCAACGCCTTTTAACCGGGGAAGGAACAGTTACAACCAACCAATCAGAAGGGATCGGGGTGGGGTTACAACTGGGATAGACAGTAACTGGGAGCAATGGGGAGAACTCGAGGGAGGGACAAACATGTAACAACGAATCACCAGGAGGAACCGGTAGAACTTTCCAGAAAGAGGGGCAAGGTCTAGGAAAGACAGGCAGGTACCAGGGGAGGGCACAGGGGAGATGGACAAGGGCTCAGGGAGGGACCAACAAGGGCTGATGCAATACTCCCAGGGTATTGCATCAAGGAGGCGGACCAGGAGGAACCAACGAAAGGCAATACAAGGGGGTAACTTGGAATAAACCATTACAAATAGAAAATAACAAACCCCAACAACAAACAGTTCCAAAAAGAAGATCCAAACAGAACACAAGTTTTACAGTTAATGTACATGAAGCTGACCTGTACTATTCAAGGAAGTAGACTACTATATTACTAAAGTTTTTAAAAATTTTATTATAGAAATAGGAAAGACGAAAAATGTTATCCCAAGGGCAGAAACAGCCTTTGAAATGACAATTTCTTGTGGAGTAGCTTTTGTAAGACTAGTAAAAGGCTACTGTCCACTCTCAGAAAATAAATACGAAAACCTTTGAAGCTTAAAAATTTATTTTTGTCATGAAGTAGTGTGTCCTCCAATTGGCCAGCACTTGAAAAGACATTTAATATAGACATTTACACACCAGTTCCTAAAATAATCAGGTTTCGCACTGTAATAAGTCTGCCTCATGAAAATCTGTGATAACATTACCAAGGAATAAGATTTTCTCTCAGGTCATAAGACAGTGAAATTTGAATGTAAATATATTGTAAAATCATGGCTTTGTTTTCTTAGTTAAAGACAAGACTTTTGCGAATGGAAAAAGAGGAAAAAATTACCTTGAAAAGGAAATGCCTCATAGTTTGGAATTTTGTTATAAGAAGTATTATTTTTATTCTTGTTGGCAACTCAAAGAATGTTTGTTTGTTTGTTTTTGAGTACACAAATATCTAAATAACAGGCAGAATGTGAGGCTGTTTTTATGTACATAGATATACTATTTCTCCCCCCTTTTTTTGTCAATCATGTGCCTGTTGTACTGCAGATGTAGGCAGATTCCCCCATAATTTATTTACAGTCACAAACCCATATTTTCAAATCCTTGTGTTAATATTTGATGCTACATATAGTAATAATTTACATTGCTTATATTAATGTAAATGTATATTAATAATTGCATACTTTGCAATATATTTGTCACCTTTTCTACAAGTGGAACACAGAAATTAGGAAGAAATTTATCTTAGATATAGGTATTATATATAGGATATAGATATAGTGGTTCCTGCCACTACAAAAACAGTCAGGATGATGATGTTACTGACACAGGGGCAGAAGAGAGAGGAAAGATTTCAAAGGCAGAAAAGGTGTTTGGGTTGTATTTTGTTTTGTTTTCAGGTGTTTTTGGTCTTTTTTTTAAATTTTAGAATAGTTGATAAAGAGGGTGAATTTACTGTCAAAAGTGTTAGCAAATCACCTGCAAATATATTAATTTCTCTTTGGCTCATAAACACAACTGTTAATTGAGAGGACAAACTTGCACTGTTGACAAGTGAATACAAATCCCACTTAACTGAGATTTATTTTGAGCTTTGCTTTCTATTTGGATTTTTGTTGTTAGCTTTGATTTCTAAGAATAGAATAAGGAAATCCATCCAGTGATGACACAACCCTTTTTTACTTCGGAGTAAATTCAATTGATATTTGTGAAGTTTCTTGCATTGGTAATCAAAAGAAAAGTTCTTTCTTCAGTGTATGCTTTGAAAATCAATTTGTCTTGCTTTAAGAGAATTCACAAATTTGTATTTAACTCCTTGCCACAATACCAGAAGCAAGAGTGATGTTGGTTATAAATTCTCATCTAGATGAACAAAGACACCAGTCCACCTGCTAGGGAAATCTTAGGCTTTATTGTGTAATTGTTTTAACTCCAGCAACCAGCACCCTATTTTACTGTAGAGGTGTTGGCCAACAAGCTCTCGGCTTCTTGAGCAAACTTTAACATGCTTTCAACTCCTACAACAAACTTCAAGCATGGAGTAAGGGGGACAATGTCATAACTTCACTTGCCAGGATAAAACAGAAGAGAATAAAGATGAAAAAGAGAGAAAGAGAGAGGAAAAGATCACCAGTACTTAGATCCTTCCTGCCACCATGGATCTGGGATCAACAAAAAAGAAAGAGCACATGGGACCTTCCAAATTCCTTTTCTAATTTACCTGGTACATAGTCCTTACACAAAATAAAATTTTCATACCATTCACACCATATTGTTCTTGCATGCAGACAGCCTTTAGGAGCACTTCAGGAAATGAGCCATGTGAAGGAGAGGGCCTGTGAGCCCCTGAAGCCCTTTTAGTGAGGTACCCAGGGCTCAATCCTCCTCGAGCGTGATTCTCAGGGCAGACTTGCAAGCCCAGGAACTGAAAAGGGAAGTTGGCTCAGAACAACACAGCCCTATCTCCACAGGACCCTCTCTTCCAATCAAAACTTTTCTGTCACAACAGTCAGGAAGTTTGAGAAAAACTTGCTTACGTGCTTATTCCTGATCCTTCACATCCCTCCAGTTTTCTTTTCCACAATAATCTCACTGCAGAATGCTCTTGTACTTTGCCTGTAGCTGTAGTTGTGTTGATATTTAGAATTTATTCAATTGGTGTCTCCTTTTCCCATCATCTCTTTCTCCTCCCTCTTCTTTCGTGATGAAAAGTTTCATAACAAATGAGAAAGTTTGCTATTAATTGTCTATGACAATGAATCCTTTTTACATTGTTCATCTTTTCCTGTGCTTTGCAGAAGGTCAGACAGTGAACAGAAATATTAGTCCCTTTTGTTTTAAGCTTGGGTATAGCTTTTAAATGGACTGTGTAACTTATTTCCTGTAAGTTTTTTGTATCATAAATAGGTTGTTTTTTCTGGGTTTGTTTGCTTGTTTTTTGCTTTTTTCTTACTATTTTTTTGTCTGTTTGTTTGTTTGTTTGCTTGGGTTTTTTTGTTTTTTGTTTTTTGTGGTTTTTTTTTTGATGGCTATAAGTAACAGTATTCCCACTATACTGGTGAAAGGAAAAAAATACCATCAAGTAATGAAATGAGGATTCCTGGACCCGCCCATGGCAAATCTAACAAATTATATTTTCTCCAATTCTAATCTTTATTCACTTGCCTGCTGCACTCAATTTGGTTGAAGAAAATGATAACACATAATTGTCAAACACAAGATTTTAATATATAAATAAGTTTAATTTGAGCCTGATAACCAGCTTATTATCTTTAACATAAATCAATATCCCATTGAGACAAATGTCATATGTCCTGGAAAGGCTTTGATTTCCTATTGATATCAATGTAGATGCAAACCTTATTAATAAATTATTTAATAATCCTTTCTTCACCCAGAAATTATTTTTATTTAGCCAGTTTGACTAGGAAAGTGTTGTATAAGCATCATGTCTTGATAAGAAACCTATATTTAAAACAATGGCTTTCAAATATGGAGGAGTTCAATTGTATTTAGTCCCTTTCCCTATTTGAAATCAGTTGAGGAATTCCCAGACATTTACTTTGAGTACTGTATGATTCCTAATAGTTTCCTTCATTTCCTAAATTTGCAGTAGGTCAGTTTGGTAAATGACAAGTTCACTTGATCAGCCTGTCACTAGGAAGCTCTTTTAATTCAGAGTTCAAAATGTTCTAAATACAGAAGTTCTTTGAGTCTTTGAAAATATATATAATTTACATAGAATTCTGCATATTCAAAGCACTGTGTAGGCATCACGACTTAAGCATTCTCTGTCCCAGAAACAGCAATGAAGAAATGTTGTGCATATTTTACAGCAGTAAAAACTTGAGGCAGAAGGGTGAAAAAAGCTCAGCCAAAACCATGAGATCAGTAACTGGTAGATGCAATTAGGAACTAGGCAGAGATAATTTTGTCTTCTAATTCACTTCTCCAAATTCTGGTGCTTTTCAAGGATGCAATTCCTTGACTAAGATTCTAGATAACTTTGTGACTGTTTTGTTTCACCACGTTGAAAACAAAAAAGAAGGCAGGAAAATAGAGCTGCAATTAGCTGTGAAAGGCAGCCAATAGGGCTTTGTAAATCCCTTGAAGGCTCTGATAATTAAGGGATTGTCAACACTGATTCTTTACTATCTGACTGAGGTGTCTATTATTCAGAATAATAAACCAAAGAGAAGAAAGAAACTCTCTCTGTATTGTCCTTAGATGTAGTCAGTCAAAAGAAAGACTAAGAAAAAATTAAACTAGTAAAGCTTTGAAGAACTTAGTCTAATTATGATTCATTAGTTTGTTGTTGAGTGAGGCATGATTTTAAAATGTCATTCTATCTCCATCATTCTTACAAAATATGGAAAGGCATTAGTTCTCCTTCTTAGTAGTTCTTTCACTAGCTGTCTATCATTTCCAATTTGATGATTTGACAAATTACTAAAGGAAAACACAATTGTTTCAAATGTTCTATAAAAGTGGATATTTTCTGAATACTGGTGCCTTAGCAGTTTGACCAGAGAGCTTACGAAACAGGTTTCTTAGCATGAAAGTATTTGATAATAGTTGTAGAATTGGTTTTTCATAAACAATTATAAAGGAATAGATTTTTTCTGTTTTATTTTTGCAATAAGGCAAATGAATAAAAAACCCACATACTTTCTAAGTCCATTCTGTGATTTTTTTATTTAAGAAAAAAATAAGAAAGAAAAAATAAAAGACTAAACATTCTGTTTTACTGGTTTTCTTTCATTTGGTTCCAAAAAGGCAATTTAATATATATACAGTGATAGGGGCAGCTTAAAACTGTGTTCCGTAACATTGGTTATGGACATGAACAATCATTTCCAAGTAAATGAATGCAAGGTATCATTACTGCTTTCACCCCAAGAAAATATTCCCCAGTGTAGTTGTTTCTGTGCTGTCAATACTGCATTTAGTGGCTGGGATTCTTAATGTCCCTGTTCTTGTGGGCTGTTTTCCCACTTTACGTGGTTCTGCACAGCCTGCTCTGAAAGAACCTGCTTGAGCAGGAAGCTTAGACAGGAAGTTCCTTCAGAAGCTCCTTCCAACCTCAACCATACTCTCATTATCTTCCTAGTGTCTGCAAAGGCAACATCTGGAACTTTCTAGAGCCAAGCAATACTTTTCTGAGTTTAGGTGAGCTGAAACAACTCTTTGTAACTCATTTTGCTGTCATAAGTAGCTCTTCCCTCACAAAGATCAATTTTCCTCAAGTTTTTTTATAATTAGAACTCTGGACAGTGCCAAACTAGTAGTTTTGATGTAATGATCTTAACATACCATCAATATCAATTACTGGGTATTATTATATTAAAATTAATATAGTTTTGTTGTAACCACAGAAGGGTCCTGCTGATGACACATTGAACTGGAGCCACAGAGATCTTGAAGAGCTTTATCTTGATTTGAAAAACCTGTTGGAACCTTTGAGGTGTCTGACTCCAGACCAGATTTTGGGGAATGGAGTAAAGTATAAAGTATATTGCTGACTAGAGCACACATCTCAGCTTAAAAAAAAAAAAAAAAAAAAAAAAAAATTAGAGGAACCAGGAATAGACTTTGAAGCTAAGATGGTAACTGTGAGCCAAATACTGCTTCAGTTATCCTGGATTTTCCCAAAAAATTCAACTGACTTAAAATAATTTAGAACTCATTTAACACTTTGTTACTAACATAAGATTTGAGCTCATTATTTTCTAAAAGGTTCATTTGATGTACAGTATTTGGAAAACCTAGTTACATGTAATAAAATTTCCATGATCTTACTTTTTTGTGAAAATCATCAATATCCTTTTCAGGTGTCAAGAATATTGTGTGAAGTGTTTTTACTAGATCCTAGAACAGTGAAGAAAAGTCAGTAGAGTTTTCTTCCTGGGTGCTAGCAGTTGGGCTTTCATTACTCCATTATATGGTGAAATGCCTCCAATTCATGAAACAACCCAATAAACAAACATAATTAATAGTGTAAGACATTTTTCAGTGTTACCACATTTTTGGTGCTTTTAAAAGATTTTTTCCTTAAAAACACTGTAAAAATAATGTCTATAAAGATTTTTTTTTCAGGAAAGGAATTGGTATTATATCCTGAATGTTTTATAAGTTTTACCAGCAGGAAGAACTGTAATGAATAATGACTGTTTAGTTGTTACTTCACCTACTTCCACTGGCAAATTTTAGGAAAAATACTTATACTATCTTACTTTGTATTTTCACTCTGAGCCTTTTCAGCTACTTTTCTTTAGAGCTGAAGGAAGATAGCCAAAGATGATTTTTTTTTTTTTTTTTGGTAGGGATTCATTTTAACAGAGCAGTTCATCACTGCATATATTTTAGCTAAACATTTAAAATTCTGAGTCTAATTTCTATAACCTGTTCATTTCAAACAAATGGACTTTAAGTGAAACAGCAGGGGCCAGCTAATGCAAGAAACATGAGGTTGCTGGCCTTTGCTCAGTAGTAATAACACAGAAATTGCAATCCAATTCCCAACTTTGTATTTTACTTGTGCCCCCGTGCAGATTAATTGGAGAAGAGATTTGGAACTGCACTGTAGTGTGTCATGAGAAAGTGAAAGGTCAGGCAAGCAGTTTTGAAATGTGTAGAAGGAAGGAGCAAGCTATGAATTAAATATTTCTGCAGGAAATTATTAAGTAATTACATAGAAGGAGGAAGAAGAATTCTGTGGAATTTAATGAACCTGGAAAGGAAAACAAAAAATCAAAAAGTATAAACTAAACCCAAGTTATATTTCCAAATATTTGTACATTAAAATTTTATTAGATTACTGAAGAAGCAGCGGACATCCTATTTGGACCATAATTTTGTGAAGTGCAGCTGACAGGACACGTGTCATGCTTGCTCCACCATGATTACAACTTAGCCTGATTTCTTCCCACTCCTCTCCGTTTCTAAAAATCCTGAACACAATGTGCATAGTTAGCATGACTTCGTTCTAACTAGGGTCACATGAGAAACTTACAAGAAAAAGATAAAATAGGGAGATCTCTAAAGGACAACAACTGCAAATAACTGGTAAAAAAACCATTTTAAAAATCTGAAATAGAAACAAATGTTCCCCGTTTCCTAAGTCTCTGGGCTTTTATCTTCAGCTGTTAGTATAGCTAGGCTGATAGCTCTCCAGATAATAAAACTTGAGTATTTGAGGGACATATTTCTTCAGTGCAAATAAAAAAAGTCAGAATTTAATTATTTAATTTCTCATTAGACAGAGATGGATGACTTCTTACATTTATATTTTTTGCTCTTAAAACAAAATTGCATACAGTATTTGGGCAAGGGAGGTAAGAGGAAACTGATCTGAAAGGAGAAAATTTCTGCATTGTTTTGTAGGATGAGATCAGTTGAGACAGTGGTCAGAAAATTTGAAATGCACTAACTCGTGTATTGTTTGTAAAAAAATAGTGCAAGTTACATAATCTACATATGTATTTGTTTTTAAAAAATATGTTTTATATATTCAACATAAAATGAAAAATATCAGGTAGATTACCATTATTACTTACTCATTATATGTGGTGACATACACAGCTATGGCAGACAAGCACTATATGGAATTTCATGTACATATGGAATCTTCACAAAGAGCTCAGGCCCTGAAAGAGTTATAGAAGTATTGATAAGCTTCAGTTACATGTGTACAACCATATCCAATGCCCATGTCACACATATATACCTGAATTATCTGAACAATCCAAAACAGAATTTATGATTTTATATATAGAGAGAGAAAATAGAGGTATCTCAATTACAATATCACGTGCCATGGTACAAATAAGATTTAGAAGAGCTATCAAATTTCAATATGATAAAGCAAAGCAAGCCTCAAGATCTGTTGGTGTTGCCCACCATTTTTCTGCATAATAAAAAAAATATAAAATTTTATTTGCTTTTTGGTCTCCTAAAAGAAGAATATTAAAACACTTTTGAAGATTTTCTTTCTTGAAATAAATCAAGGATTTTTACATTGATCTCTGATAACAATAAAACAGGCTGGTAAAAAAGTCAGAATAAAACTATTGGGGAAAAAAAAGGACAAAACAACAAGAAAAGACATTTCTTAGTATGTATTTTCATTGTAAACATATAAAGCCAAAATTATCCAGCTACATCTTAGGTAATTTTTATTGTATCATGATGCTTTATCACTTATCTGTAATAACACACTTAAATCCTGTTGCAGCATGGTTTAGTGTTGTTACTTTTTGTTTGTTTGTTTGGNATTTACTTCACATGTGGAATCCTCACCAGTCTTCTTATAGATGGAGATCTCAGAGCAGCCTGGTCCCACCTTGCTGATTAAGCAAATTAAGTAGGTATCTAGAGTGATGTGAAATTCATCTGTGTCTTGGGAGTCCTCTAAGGAATTGTGTTCTATCCTGTGTTTTATTTCCTTGAATACAGAAAGCTTTACTTCTGTAGGCTTTTTAATAATGTCTGAACAGAAAGTTCACAGTAATCTGTATCACGTGAGGGAGTTGGGGCACAAATTCCTAACCATTTGGGTATTTTGAAACATGCTAAAGTTCTTTAAGCATTCTTGACACAATTGTAATATTTTCTGTGTAAAAAGCTGGGTCTCATCACATTTTCTGTGTCCGTGGGCTTAGACTGAATACCTTCAGCCACTCCTCCAGCTGCCAATGGTAACTGCTTCCTAAGAATTTTAGAGCCCATCTAAATTTGTGATAGACTGACTTTATTTTTCCTTTTTTTTCAACTGCCTCACAAAATGCTCCTGCTTTGCAGCCATATTTTTCCATGTTCATTTTTATTGAACTTTTTAATTTCTTTTCAAAATCTGAATGTAATACAATGTTCTTTATTTTTATTTTGTCTCTTCTCTACAGTATTCCTCACTACCTCATTTCCCCACCCTCTTCTTCCATCTATTTTGAACATTGCAATTACAACACATCACTTATCTGTAATAACACACATAAATCCTGTTGCAGCACGGTTTAGTGTTGTTGCTTTTTGTTTGTTTGGTTGGTTGGTTTGGTTTTTGGGTTTTTTGTTTGTTTGTTGTCTTGGTTTAGGGCAAATCTGGGAGGAGACCTCCCAAATGGGGGTCTCTCTGGAAAGCAAGCTGGAACTGCTCCTTCCCCCCCCACTGGTTCAGGAAAAAAACCTCCTTAGAGATGAGTGGAAAAAACTATTTATTTAACAAAAAAGGAAGTGCTTACAAATTTAGAAATTAANGGTGAACGTAGAAGAACTAGTAATATCTCACATTAAGGTGGTAAAAGCTAAGAAAAAAATAAAAGCAGAAAACCAGAAAAAAAATCTCAAAAATCTTTTTAATGTAGAGCTTTGTTATGTTTTTCATTAACATACCCTTTCATAAAAAGGTATCTTTTATTCAAAAATGCAGTGGCTGAGGACTTGGTAAATGTGGACACTGGAGAAGAAAAGATGCCATAAAAATGTGCACTTAGAATTTGGTCTCAGTTATAAAGAAAACCTGTCTACTTATTTCAAACTTGATGAGATAGTCTTGCTTTTTTTTTTTTTTTAAATGTTGAAAAGCTCCAATATCTCATTTGCGGGACATTTTACAATGCACTGTTTGAATGAAGATAAAAATCTAAATGATAGGTATTACAGAAAATAATTTGTATTAAAAATGTTTGCAAAGAGAACATTCTTAACTTATATGCACCTACATACAACTCTCCTCATATGGGCATAATATTTTTTGAACAAGGTCATTACACCTGCATTTTAGATTTCACTGCACTCACCACAGCCACTATTCAGCTTAATGAAGTGGTTTAACATCTAGTTATTATGAGAGTGATAGAGCCAGCATTAACACCTAGAAAGAAACCAACACTTACCTGAAAGCCCCTGCATTCTGTTTGATAGGTTGTCAACTCATGCAGTGAAAGGCTATAAACATGACAATTTATTATATTCATTATTACCAAGAGGCACATGTTGTGACATAAGACTGTTTTAGCTCCACAGATTAACTATATTAAGGGCTTACTTTTTCAAGCATTTCATTGCAATAAAAATATACTAAAATATTATCTTAAACATAATAAATTATATTTTATGAAATAAATTAATAGTGTATATGCAGATACTGTCTGATTCTCTGTAAGAACATATTCTTGTAAGTATTCTTAAGAGAACTTAGGTACATAGCAAGATTTTTTTTATATTCTCATGGCGGTTTTCAGAAGAGTTATCAAAATTAAATAGTTACCTCTGCACTAGGGAGAGTAAATTTAAATGCATAGGAAAACTGGTTTTACCCCTCTAAGAGAGGAATTTAAAAATCTGTTATGGAATGGCTTTTTCTTGCCTGAGGCAAGCTGAAAAATCCTGATGCCCTATAAAATTAACATTGTCTAAGCATTTTTTATTCCCATAATACTCAGCAGCTCTAAGTGATACTATGTCTGTGTAGGATACTTTCTTTTCCCACAGACATTGGTTTAGTCTGAATTGATTTTGATAAAGGAAGCTTTTATTCCCTGTGTAAGGATAAACAATGTAAGGATAAACAACACAAGTAGCTTCAACATAAGGGTTTTTTGTAGCCAGCAATTCTGATTTCACTCAGTTTCAATTTCATAGAATTTCAAAAAGATGCCAATGTGGGCCCAAGTGAATATAAACTTTATTATTATTACTATTATAGTAAGTGGTCTCTATTTGATGGTAGCTCTTTCGAAATATTTGTTTGGCATAAAATTCTGTGTTAAAATGTCTCTAGCTCATTTTCAGTTAAATACGAAAGCAAAAAATAATCACCAGAACATTTGATCTTTCCACAATTCTTTTTCCTATACAAGTATGTTAGCAAATCTGATTTGCGTCTGTAGTCCCGGCTCTTTCTGCATAGTAATTTTGCATGTACATCCTTCTGAAGATTAGTCTCCTGAATGCTGAAAGCAAAACTCCTATCATAGAGTAAAATTAAGACTTTTCTCTTAATTGCAAACACCATGATTCTGAAACTACATGATGAATATGATTCTAATCTACCTGGGGCAGAGAAATATATCACAGGTAATAAAAGTCTGATCAAAACAGATTAGCAGAAATATACTTTGTAGGAGGTATCAAGTTACAAACAAATTAAAACCACCATAATATTCAGAAGGATAATGTAATATAGACTTTGAGAAATAAAAGATGGAAAACGGGATAATAGGAGGAAAAAAATAATATTCTCATTTGTTTGAGACACACGTATAAGTGTGTACTGTGCTACTGAGAAGTGATTTTTGAATGATATCCTGAAAAATCTTTTGTGCAAAATTATCTTTACTTAAGACCGAAAAAAGTTAAAATTTGTATTCATTGTACTAAACTCCTCATTTAGGACATGAGTATCCCCTCCTTACCTCATTATATGCTCTTTACCTGAGGACTTTTTATCTTTCAAGTAATAGTAATTTTTAATTGAAATATCATCCCTATAAAATATTGCTTTTCTGAAAGTATTGATTTTTATCTTAATGCCTAAAAATATCCCAAATAAATCTAAAGATGTTGGAAATGTTACTATTCTTGTCTACTTTCACAGTCCTCCTTTTGAAGAACACACACTGTATTCCTGAAATACTTCAGGCCTTGTCTTGTTTTGCAGCAGTGCTTTGATCTAAAAGAGGAATAAATATCAGTGATTTTAACATCATCACTAGATAAACACACAATTCTTTCAACTTTCTTTGTCTTGCTGCCTAACTCTAAGATATGGTCGGATGCTCATCTGTGCTCAAGTGTCACAGTGTAATTTGCCTGCTCATTGCTGCCAGAGCAAAAATGTTAGAAGTTCAGCCTGCAATTTGTTACTTGGAAACTATGAAAGACAATGCTCTCATGTACGTGCCAAAAATTGTGCACCCACCAGTATGATTTCTGTAAATGTTGGCACTGGCTCATCTCAGATGAAGAAGCCCCATGCTCAGAGCCTGTCCAAATAAGACCATTGCACTTACACCTGGGTTATATAGTGGGAGTTGTTTGCTTGCTTTTAGAAACCCTGCCGTTGTACAGCAAATGATTCTGTATGTGCAGACCTGTTCATGTCTCCACTATGTGATTAAAGAAAAATATTTATCCATGGTGAAGCAATTCTCAGAGTGATTGTCTCCGTGCTTTAAGGCTGTTGTTTTTGCTCTCTGTATACATTCAAAATATATCTGATACCTGTCCATCAAACATATTTTTGGGAAAAAGTCTATATTTTGTTTCCAATTTATTGATTGAGTTGTTAGAATCCACGGCCCCTTTCTCCCCCTGCGTCTGTAGTCCCGGCTCAGTGTGTGTGGAACCTGCCGTGTTCACTCCTCTTCGGGGAGGACACAAGCAGCCCGTGCATGTGTGCAAGCCTGCAGGGTAGAAAGGGTGTGTTTCTAACAGCAGTAAAGGGTTTATCTCGGGGTAAGGATGAGGGAAACTGACTGCCAGTAACTAGGCAGTTTATTGTGAGCTGCACGCTGAAAGTATCGAACAGAGAGTTACAAGCATTTTTAAAACATTCCCCAAGGGCGGGGATAACTTGGAACTGTCCAATAAGGCACAGACAGCTGGGGAGTGACATAGTGACCACAACCAATAACTTTTAGGTTTCTATGCATATAGAAATCCTTATTTAAACTTCCCGCTTGCCCCAAGGGAGAGCAGAGCCAGAGTGCCAGCACTCTGGGTGTCCACAATTGAGTAGCATTTAAAAATAAAATAAAATAAAATAAAATAAAAATTAGCTTAGTGCCATAAGCTAAATAGTTTTATACTTTTGATTTTGGGGAGGGTGTTGGGGTTTTGTGTGTATATGTATGTGTGTGTGTGTGAAAATACAACACATCCTATTATCTCTAGTTTTTCATAATAAATCAGTAAAATAAAAAGTTGGGATTTGCAGCTAGAGGCCTAAAGTTGAAGTATCCTTTATAAATGTCATAAGAAGACAAAGATCCTTTCACACTGTAATACAAACTTCGCTGTTTTATTCCACATAAAACCCAATGATTTTGAGGTACTATAGCCATTTTATTTTGGTCTTTATTTGCACTGGGGGAAAAATTATACAAATTTCTTAAGAATGATATCTATATAAATGAAGTGCTGTGCTTTACAGAGACTTAAGCATATAATTGAGATATGCACATAATTTTTTTACATAATTAAAATACTTCATATTTATGACTGTAATCTGATGAAATAAGGAGTGAAAAGCACATTAGGAAACCTGATAAAAATTTTTGTTTGCAAATTATATAGCTCATTATGAAAAAAATCACCACACCCATTGCAGTATGGGTAGTCTCATGCTTCTTGAGGAATACACAAAATTAGATATTATAGACAGAAAAAAGTGGATAATTAAATGTCAAATAGTTTTAATATTAGTTTACAGGGAATATTTGTCTCTGTGGTTTCATTTCTGACAGAGTAATAATCAGTTGGATAAGGGAAAGAGTCCAAATAGTACCAAATCCAAGTCGGAATTAAGATATTATGAAGTGAGCAGTAAACTTGCATGTATTTTTCCTGACTGCCTATATTTGAAATTTATCATTATCTACTGCTTTGTTACAGTATTATCTGAGTAAACATCTTCTCCTTACTGTTATGGTACTGTAGAATGTAACTAAAATTTAAAATACATTGCCTCATTCAATTTTAGTGCCCAATTTCCTAGTATGAAAAATTAGAGTTACCAGAAGTTCTTGGGTATGCTGGTATCCCAGGAACTGTTCTGCTGCAGTCAGAACTACAAATTGCAGTTGGCCTAAAGGTCCAGGATATAAAAGAGAACAGTTCTTCTGCCTTCTTGTTTTGTTCTTACCACCACAAGACTGGATGAAGAACAGTAGGGGAGTTTCATAAAGCCAAAATATTTTTACAGCCTATGTGAAAATTGTAATTATTTTCTTCTATTTTTAACACTTGTGGAGGAGGTTCTGCTACTGAATCTAGCAGGTCTTTTCGAGGTGTTATTTTCTTCCCTGTAGGTCACAGCACCAGGCAGCTCAGGCCAGCCCTAAGTTATTCAGTTGTTTTTTTTAAGTTAAAAGCAGAATCAGACCTGAGGACTGTTCATTTAAAATTGCAACAACTTATCAGCTCTTATTGGCAAAAGCACCAAAGATTTACAAATTTGCAAATATAATGGCAAGGAGCCTAAAATTTAACAAATGCTGGACAGTTTTACTAATGCCTGATTGCTTGAATGTTAGAAACTACGGTTGTGCCAGAAAAGCCCAGGGAAGAAACAGAAGCCAGCATCATGGCTTGTTTGCTCTTGCCAGGAAGAATTACTATTAACTGATATAGCAATCACAAGACACTGAGAGTTTAAAGATTTGAAACAACTATTTCCAAATCAGCTACCTAGGAATCTAGTTCCTATTCTCCCTACTTACCAAATAACATTTAAACTCTGAATAGTTAGACAGGGGGGAGAGAAAGAACTGAACACTAAATAAAAAGCAGAATGAAGAAGGTGTGGGAACAAATACGGGAGTAAATTTCACACAGAAGCACACAGAATGGTTTAAGTTGGAAAAAGACAGCAGGAGAATCGTGTGAAGAAAGACTGAGTGAGATGGGACTATTAAGCCTACATAAGAGAAGGGTCTGAAAGAATCTTCTTGTGTTTGTATACCTGATGAGAAAGGGTTAAGAAGGTGGAATCAGAATCTTCTCAGTGACGTTACATGTCAGCAAAAGAGGCAATGGGACCAAAAGGAAATATAAGGCATTCTATTTTGATATAAGAAAAAAAAAAATTTGATCAAACACTGGAATAGGTTGTCCAGAGAGGTCCTGCAGTCTCTATCCTTGGAAGTGTGTAGCATTTAAAAGACCATGTCCCTCTGCAATCTGCTCATGTTGGAGCTGTTGATCCCTGCAGGACTGCAACCCATGCAAAGGACCCATGCTTCAGAAGTTCTTGAGGAACTACAGTTGATGGGAAGGAGTGACAATGGAGATGCTCCCTAAGGACTGTTTCTTATAAGAGGGATGCAACTAAAGCAGGAAAGAAAAAGAGGCAGCAGTCCCTGTTACTCATCCCCCTGCACCACTGAGGGGAAGGAGGTAGGAGAATTAGCAGCAAAGTTGAGTAAAGTTTGAGTAAAGGGATTGTGTTTTAATTTTGTTTTATTTCAGTTATTTCCCCAATTTCAGTGTGGTTTTTTCCTGTGACAAAAATTAGTGAATTATTTCCCTGTCATTATTTCAATACGTGTTCTTTATCATTTCCCTTCTGTGTTTCCTCTCCCACTCCAGTTGAGTAAAGAGAGTAATAGAGCATCTTGGTAGGTATCTGACAGGCAGAAAAGATCAACCACATCTGCATAATGTAATCATTGGCCTTCTTTGAAATAGTAAGTAGTAATAGTAAGATTCCCAGATCCTTTCCTGGCAAGCTGTTTTCCAGGTGGTCATCACCCAGCATATACCAATGCCTGGGTTACTCCTTCTCAGGTTCAGGCAAAACCATTCCCTTTTGTTAAACAGAATGAGTTATCTTCAGTCCATTCCTCCAACTTGTCTGGATCCTTCTGAGTGGTAGCACATCCATCTGGTCTATCTATCTCCTCCTAGTTTTGTGTGATCCGCACTCTTGATGAAGTTTTGCTCTGTCTCATTGTTCAGGTCATTAATAAGATGTTAAACAGAATGGCTTCAGTGTTGGCCTCTAAAGCACTCCACCAGAGATAACCTCCAGAGAGACATTTTGTCACTGACAAGAGCCCTCTGAGCCCAGCAGTTTAGCCTGTTTTCGATCAGCCTCTCTTTCCATTTATCTAGAACTAATTTCATTACTTGTGTACCAGGAAGTTATGGAAGACAGTGTCAACAGCCTTACCAAGGTCAAGATAAACAACATCCACCCTTCTCTCCTCATCCTCAAATCAACTCATCTCAGACAGATGCCAGGTTGGTCATCCTTTGTTATATTTGATTAGTGGTGACATCCAGAATTTCTCTTAAAGAAGATTGTTATTTGTGTACATTTTATTTCAAGGAGCAATTTACATTTAGAAGAAAAGCCTGAAATCTTAGCAGCCCAGCTAAAGGCAGAATGAGCAGCAATGGAGGCAAAGGAGTAAATGCAAAGGTAAAGAGATGCAGGTGGCACTTGCAGTTATAGAAGAAGAAAGAAGACAAGTAATGCTGAAGAAATAGGCCAAAACTATAAATTACTCAAAGACTGAAAACTACAAATTTAAGACTCTGAACATGACATACTCTTTGTGGAAATGCTGGTGAGAGTTTGAGAAAAAGCCAAATCAGATCAAAACAGTTGTCAAAGAGTAACTTTGCCAGTGGCATTTTTAACAGACTGAAAAAAGGGAGTTCAGCTAGGAGGAGACTAAAACAATCATGACAAAAAAGTGCTTGGATGGAGCTTTTGATTCTGGAGTGGACAAACAAGCAGCTTACAGGAATATGGAAGGAAAAAATACAAGATCTAACAAATGGTGGTGAAATGTGAGATAGAAAAGAAGATTAAAGTAATACAAAGGATTGCATGGCAGCAAAGCTTTGTGAGCCTGCGGGGTAATGACAGATAAGAAGTCAGAGGAATGCATTAGGACAATTTTAGTTGCAAAAAGCTGATCACATAAAGTTTCTCCCAGGACATTGGAAAGACATTGTCTTTCAGGGATAATCTACAGAAATATATAATATATTGGCATTCATTAAAAGTTATAAGAATGAAAAATATCTACTAGGGTTCTAAAGAGGGGAAATAGGGAGGAAAATATGTTCCAAAAGTAAAAAATGCCGTGTGTGAATGCAGTAAAGTTGGGCAAGAAAGGAAAGAACTACAAATGTGCTTTTTATGGTTTTTTTTTTTCCAAACAAGCTATCAGTGTCCAATAAATAATATATGTAGGAGTGGAACTGGTTTGCTTTTTAATACACCTTATAGAAATTTGTTTGATAGACACACTGTCTTCTACTAGAGCATGGTTATTTTTAAGATTGATAGGTTGCATAATTTCAAGCAATAGTTCTTCTCCCCTAGGGCCGTTTAACTTCTGTTGAGGGCTTTCTATTCTCACTTTAAATATTTTATGTGCAAACTCTTTAATGAATACAATTTAAGTATGTGCTGTGTTTCATGCTGAACCAATGAATCCCATAAATAAAATCACTCAGTCATGCTGATCTATTACACTGTTGGCTTTAAAAATCTCTCAGAGCATCCTAACAATATTTGTGAAAGTATGCAAACCATTAGACAACTTAAGACCTATGAAATGACAGACAGAAAAGTCTTTTTTTTTTTCAAAACCCTAATGACTGATAGTGACCATGAGAATTTTTATAGATTCATCTTCTCATGTAATTGATAAAAGAAAAGCAAAATATTATCCTTGGTCAATGGAAACTCTTGGGTAAAATTATTGTACCAGTTTTAATTCGGAACCCAGTGCATTACACTATTAAAAAAAAAAAAAAAAAAAAGGAAAAAAAGGAGGGGGGGTGAAACACAAAAACAAGGAAACTGAAAAAAGTTTCTATGCAATTTAAGCCTCACCTGATGATTATGATTCATTGATGGAGTTATTGGAACAACAGTGTGAGATGATGGAAGACTTTTCATAAACATCAGGGGCAGATTAACTAATAACCCCTTAATAAACTGAATATCATGAAGACTTGCCTAAGCTGGGCAAAGAAAAGCTGCATAAAAACTCTTCCTCTGATTAGCTTATTCAATTCAAAAGGTGAAGCTATATTAATATTCCAACAGAGTCACATTGAGAACAGAATGAAGTTTTTCATCCAAGCGTTTGATTGGGCAAGCACCCGTGTGCTGTGTTTGGGCAAGTTTTTATAATCCTCTAAAGAATATTACAGAAGGTCTTGGACAAACTGCCTGCAGGGAGGAGAATTTAAATCCCTATGTAATATTTGCCACATTCAAGAATGCTGGGGAGAAACCTTTTTAATTTTTAAGTTCATAACAAGATTTTGTGTTATATGAGCCTATTAAGGATGGAAAATTTCTTTACCTGTAGAATAATTTCAATAAATACTAATTATGCCCTATCTTTTTTAGACTAAATAAAGCTTAATATTTTTATGCAGTGTTCTAATAGCCTTTATATTTTAACCCAAGATTTTCTGTCAGGCTTACCCACAGACATAGCTCTTCAAGTCCTTTGATTCATAAAATTAATGAACAAAAATCTACAGAACTTGGAAAGTGGAACTAATCATGTATGTCTAACAATATCTCCATGTGTTTGCATAGTTCAATCCTATGCCAGCAATGGCAATAAAATTAATTTCACATATTACAATGAATCATAACTATTCATACAATATTTCATAAATAGATGCCTAACATTCTCACTTCAAAATTCTAACCACTTACAAAGAAAGTGAATTTAATTATAATAATCATATATTTTAAAATAAATAATGTACTTACCTATTTCTCAAATATGTAATAGATACGGTATAAAGCAGTTTCTTGGTACCCAGCAATAAAAAGCTAAAGAAGAATAAGGAAACAACAGTGGACATTCAGATTGATGGTGTTTGTCTTCCCAAGCTACATGAACTCTGATTTCCTGGAAATGGCTAAACACCTGCCAGTCCATGGGAAGTGGTGAGTGTATTCCTTGCTTTACTTTACTTATTAAACTACCTTTATCTCAACTCATAAGCTTTCTCATTTTTACTCTTGTGATTTTCTCCATCATCCCAATGTGGAGGAGGTGAGAGAACCTCTATGGTGCTTGCTGACTGTGGTTAAACCATTACAAGTAGTATAAAAAATGGAAGAAAATGAATCTCTTATATTGATCTTCTTAGCTACAGGCAGCAGAGAACCTGAAATCTGAAGATCTATCTTTCTTTTCAAGCAAATACAAAGCATTTATTGAGCATTTCAAAAACAGAGGGGAAAAAGCAACAAAAAATATTCTATTAATAATACAATTGTGTCTGTGTTCAAAAATTTGAAACTATTTATTGAATGACACATAAGTGCCCCACGTGTAAAGGCTTATAATCAATATTAGTATATTATCGAAGTAATTCTCTTGCCACTACTTTGCATTAGCTCCCTTTTCTTGATGTATACTAAAGCAGTGATGAAGTTAGTGACCCAGTAGAAGGGCAATCTACCATTTTGCTGCTGCACAACATGTTTCAAAAGCCAAGGATATTCTAGAGTATAGATAAAGTGTGGGTTAATTCTTCATGACAGTATTCTACATCTTGATTTTCATAACTAACAGCTTAATGAATTAGCATACTAGAAACACCCACGTTGCTCAGGTAAAATAATCATTACTGTCTGGACATAATTAGCAGCAGAGTACTGACAGTTTTACCGTTATAACTACTGCAGTAATATTTTACAAGTTCGTTTTGGTCTATTATACTGTGGAATAATTGCCTTTGTAAAGATAGTAAGAATATTTAAAGAATCATGTTGTAGCAAGATATGTAACAGCGTCATCGCTGCACTTAACATAGGCTGACATGGTTTTGTTTCCACTTCTTAGGGAAATCAGTTGAAGAATATGAATTTATGTGAAATAATAGCTGTTTCTTTCAGTAAATGTAGTTGTTTTCCTAATGCATTTTAATATGTATATAACGATATAAATATTTGTTCTAATATATGTATGCAATAAAAATCTAAGTAGATGATACCTTATCTAGAGCCTTGTTAGACACACTCAAATGAGCTTAATTTCTTAGTAAGCACCATCTTTTACCTTTATTAATTTTAATGCACATTAAAGATAGAAAAATTATTAAAAAGCAACCTTATTGAATATATAATTTGACAGCTTATATGAAATTTCCACTAGAAATGCATGAACATAATAAAAAAAAATAGCATCTGTGGGTTGTCACATATTAGCTTCATTATAAGAGTGAATTGGAAAATAAGAAACAGATGACTGGCAGTGTTCCCGTATAAACTATACTGCTATAGTATTATAAATAAAACAGTGGTTCAAGGTCATTAGTCTAGTCACTTGCTTGTCATTTAAGACCAAACAATTAAAATGGTTTTGGAATACATTTCATAATGTTTTCTTTTATTGTTTTATTTAAGTAAGGTAGGTCTTTTTCCATTGAAAGATTTTCAATTTTTATTCTATTTTGGAAAATACTTAGAGAAATTAATTCTTCTTAAATTTTCAGTAAAACTGGCTTCAGTATTCACAGGTAGAAAAGAGGAAAGCAGAAATAATAGTATTTGCAAGATTTACCTTTAAGGCCCTTATTTCTCTTTGAAGAGATAGACAATGATACTGGAAAATTGATTTTCTCATTTTGGTCTACTGCTTCTAAATAAACTATGTGTGATGATTTAATAAATGAGTAATGACGGTAAATCTATCGAAATACTGAAAAACATACATGCACACACAGATACTTCTAATAGTTTTGGAAATGCTTGAAAACTAAAATAAAGTCTTAGGAGACGTTTGTGAATTTCCTTATTTTCTTAAACACTGAAGACTTTCTGTGATCTCTTCTATTTTGGTTCATTTTCATACATATGAAGAAAAGGTTTTACAAAGGCATTGTTCCCATTTTCCATGTATATTACATGAAGATTGGAGAACATCAAGTAGATAGAGATAAATGCCTTAAGATGGTGCTTTTATTTCATTATTGAGGAAGACATGGAAATTTGGTATGCTGAAAAGACATACATGTCAGCAAATGAAAATAATTAAATAGACAAAAAGACAACTCTGTTCGTATAGTTTGCAAAAGGACCAACTCTGCATTATGCATGCTTCTTCATGAATGCCAGATTTTTAAAAATTAGGTAAGGAAATTAAAATTTTGGATGTTTGCTCTGACATGAAGAAATTGACATTGTAGGCATATTGGAAACTTGGTGGAATTGATGCCTTGGGAAGGCTGACCTGAAACAAAGACCGGACAGAGCTGGAAATTTAGGTAGATAGTTATTAAAAGGCCTCTAGGATACAGCTCGGGCAGGACAAGGTGGACCTGCAATTGTCGCAAAATGGACCCCTGGTCACAAGGTCTCACTTTTATAAGTTTTGGTCTATTTGCATATTGGGGTTTAATTGTCCAGTTACAACTTCAGGCTGTTGGTTCTCATCCTTCTTGTTTTCTGTCTTCTGTCTACTGCTGTTTATGCTTTTGGGCTTGAAAATATGTACCCACTGTCCTTGGTCACTATCTGGAAAAGGATTTGTTTTGTCTGCCTACTCTTGAAGAGAGCTCACCAGCACTTAATATGAGGCTCAGAACTACACCCCAAGGCAGCACAGAATCTGAAAAACCTGAAAGCCAAAACTTAAGACATCAGAATACTGTCAGTTGATGTCATACTGAAACATCAGGATGACAGATTTGGCCATAGCTGTGATGGAAGAATATTAATTAGATGTCAAGAGATCTTAAAATCAAATCACACTAATTAACTACATATCTAAACTAGTATCAAATGCTGTACATAATGAAATTACATGGCCTAAATAGAAAAAAAAAGTAGCATTTTATCTGTAACACTGACTATATACCTAGGATGCTGATGCTGCCTGGACATTTGCTGGGCTATAATGGAGCCTATATAACAATAAGACATCTTCTTAAGAAAAAATGGGAAAATTCACCTCTTTATAGCATGGAGGCTGCTGTAAAATTCCATATTTGAAACACAAGGCAAACAACACTGCCTGTACAGAAAATTTTCAGACAGGAGAGAGGAAATAAAAGGAAAAAGGATGTTATTACAAATAAGAACTGTTCCTTCAGAAAGCTGAGCTCAAGCCCAAATGAAAATTAAACATGAAATAAGACTCCAAGAAACACTGCCAGATTAAATACAAAGACAATGCATTAAAGAAGCCCCAAAAAAAGTTGGAGGAACAGATAACTATGAAATAAAAGCAAAACTCCATAAATCTTTGTTAAAGAAATCAGTAGCAGGAAGCTTTCCAGTAGTCTGTAGGACTTACTGGTGATTAAGCTATTAAACAAATTCAAAGCATTCAGAGAAGATAAGACACAGAAGAAAAATGAGCCCTTTTCATTAGCATTCACAAAGAAACTGAGAAGATTCTTGTGGTTGAATTTTTCCTGGTGGGCAGCTTCTCAAAGGAACTGACTGAAATGGAAGTTATAGAAGAGATTGTAGTCCAAACAGAGTGAATGCTAGCACAAATCAGAACCAAATTGTATTTATTCAGGGCTTCCAAACTGAGTCACAGCAGCTGTGTGTCATTGCTTTCTTAAAAGTTCCTAAATGCAAGTGGAGTTTAGCAAATGTGGTGTCACTGGTTTTAGAAAAGATTTAGGGAAGGCATGGCAACATTTGTACTCGGAGAAATTAGTAAAACTATTGGTAATGACAGAATTAATGACACTCAGTTAAATGTGATTTGCTCACATAAAACCAAGCTCTTTTTTGTAAAGCTTCATAAAAAATGTCAGTGTTTTAAGAAGCAAATATCAAGTGATTTTGTTAAGTTGAACTTCTTAAAAGCTTTCAGTGAAATTGGTCACAGAATCATATAACAAAACTGAACAATCACGGTGCAATAATATACTCACATGTAGACTTAGAAAGTTTGCTTCTACAGCAGCTTTTTGGCAGTAGAGGTGAAGGTCACTTGTAGAAAACAGCAAAACTTCTTTGAATCTGAGTGACAGGGAAATAAAATGGCCAATGAAATTCAATACATGTAGACAAAATATGATGCAGATAAGTAAAAAACAGATCCCAACTTACATACAAAATGAGGTGATCTTTTCCATTAACACATAAGGCCTTGAGCCATATTTTATGGGAAAATCTAATACTGCTGAGTCAAAAAAAATTTTTGCAGTAAGTGGGAAAAGGAAATAAACTGAAACACAGATCATACTCCTATGTATATTTTCTACTAATATATTGATTACAGTATGCAGCATTGGGTTTTTTCATCTCTTGCTCTCTCCCCTTCTCTCACAAACACGTAGCAAAACTGTAAAAGGTTTGGGTGAGGACAATAAGGACTATCAAGTTTATAATTATTTTTACATGAGGAATTAGTCTTCACTTGAGGCAAGAGGGAGGCAGTTCTACGGTTCATTCTTGTAGACAAAGATACCTGAGGGAGTTATGATAGAAGTCTCTAACCAGCAGTGGCGTGGACAAGCCCATAGACCTTTGAACAAGCTTTTTATATTTTTTATTTATACATTGGAACATATGAAAAAAAGCTGGAAAGGAGCTGTATGCAAAGCAAATAAACAGAAATATTTTTTTCAGGACTGAAGACCAGGCCTCCAATATCTGTTGATGTTGAAGTATGCTGATGCCGGGAGATGTTAAAATTTTAGCTTATGCTGAGCTCTAGAGGAGACTGGACATCTTTTTTTAGACGTCCACAAAGGGTTATTAAATTCAGGGATATTATAATGAAACTGGAAATATTCTGGATAGGAGAACAACAACTTCTCCCAGGCAATTAAAGTTCTTCCATTCCTTAGGCATTTATCTTAAGTACAGGAATGTTTATTGCATTTGTTTTGGCCATTTGTATGTTTAAACTGCAGTAAATTACAGCAGAACTGAAGTCCAAGACCAGCATATTGTTTTGAATTGTGCTTCCATGTAAAGCAGCCACCTTGAAATGCTTGCCAACCAATCTAGCAAATTGCATAACTGTTGTGAAAGGCATGTAAAACAGGGGGCAAATTCCTTCCTAATAAATAAGTAGTCATTTTGTATGTTAATGTGTGACTTTAGTGCCTACATTTTAATTATTAAAATTACAATTAAAGGGCAAAAAAAGTCAAGTCCTTCTACAATTCAACATCAATGTTAGAATTCTGGGTTCTAAATGACCTGAAATGGCCAGCAGATCATTGGAAACACAGGGAAAAATTTCAGTTACTGTAGTTCAGTTTACACTGACTAAGATAAATGTAAGGTGCTTCAGAGATTTATATCAGAGGTGACAGATCTTAAGAGGCTGTTGACTATTCTTTCCAGCATCGCGCAAGGAATTTTGTGTCAACCAGACACAGACAACTATTAGGATGGGGGATGTAAGAGTGGAAGAAAATACCTGAAAGAGCAGGGGAAACCCCAGATTTCTGAGTTATAGAAAGCAGTATAGTAATTGAATTAATTACCCACACATTGCAAGGATGAAATTAATTTTACCCATGTAAAAGTGGATAATCTATAGCAGGAGGATGGCAACCAAAGTTGTGCTTGTTTATTGCACTATAGGTGTGGGGAAGACCCTTCATTAATGGCTGGAAGACAGGACAGTCTGAAAGTGTGCAGAATCCTAGAAGCTGAAACTTCTCACTGCCTGCATTTTTGACTCTTTGCAAAGCTTAGGCCACGGAACATCAGCATTCTTATGACACACTGTTTATGTGTAAGATGGGAAGGAATAACCACTGCATCACTGAAGACATTAGTCTGAATGTGTGCCTGTCTCCATGAGGCTGTTGGATTAAATAGAAATGTCCAGCAAATGTTCAGCCTTTTTCTTTCTAAAAGAGCTCATGGTACTACTGTGCCAAATTTGTCTCAATCTGTGGAGCCCAAATCCACATCTCATATGACAATCTTTTCACTTCCCTTTAGATTTCCTTTATATCAAACTGATACCTCACCTAAGATTTCCAGTGTTTACCTGAATTAGTACATGGGTAGAGAAGAGTAAATGAAAGCAAAATTTAAATTTAAGGGACTCTCAATGGAAAGGAAGAAAAATTTCTGAAAAGATTTTGTTTTCTTTCACGTTTCCCCAAGTTACCAGTGCACCCAAGCACATATAAGGAATAGTTTCCTTCTCATAAAAAAGCACCAGCTTTGCAGGGTGGATATTAAATCCACAAAGATGATTTTATAGATATGGGGTTTTTTTCATATTAACTGCAATGCATTTAAAAAATACAAAAGATACACTTTTATTTAAACTTGTATTTTAAGGACCGATTCAGGAAACTGTGTGAAAGAACTATGGAAGTATAGTTTTAAGACTGAGATTATATGATGAAAACATTTAACAAAACATTGCATTACTACTGATCTCAAAAACATAACTTCTAAATGTGATTTTATGTGGGAGAATCCTTGTTGATCTTTAAGACTACTTTAATGATTGTGTGAAGTCTATATAAATTAAATGAGTTTTGAGTCTGTCACAATCTTTTTTCTTTTTCAACAATTTTGGGTTTCGTTGTTGTTTCATGTTTTCTATATTAATGGCTTTATTTAACCATAAAAACTGGTTCCAAAATGAAATGCTATGCAAATGTTTGACTTTTGATGTGTAACTCTATAAAGGTCTGGATATTTGTTATTATTCATTAATAGAAATAAAATATTAAGATAGTAGGGAGGAAAAATTAAAATATTATTTTAAAAATATGAAATATTGATAATTAACAATATTTAAAGTATTTGTATTTCATCTTTAACTGTTCTTCATTACAGAAATTAACATAAATAACTTAATTACAAGGTTTTGTCAACATAAAAGACTGCTTCATCCCTGAACAGAGAAATATTCAAAGACATATGCCAAGAGCTCCACTGGCTTAACTGAGTTATGAATTATTCGTCTTAGGAGTCTTCTGAGCATATCTCACTCTAGTCCCTGAGAATCTTGACAGAGACTGGTAATTCACAAGGCAACAAGCAGCAGCAAAACTAACTGAAGAGTGCTAACACCTAATAGAATTAAGCAAATTTCGGGTGCTTTATTTAAAAGATGTAAATATAAATATATATTTGCCACGTAATCCACAAATATAAAGACTTTCTGCTACAATATTAAATATTTTTTTTTTTTATTTTTCAATGTTTGTTTGTTTTCCTTTTCCTTGAAAAACTTGTAATGAAAATACTTTCTTCCCCTGGACTAATGAATATATTGCAATTGTCTTTTCCTATATGAGAGACCTTTCCTGACTGTCACTTTGATGTTACATATTTTAGGATCAATCTTTTTGAAGAACTGTAATGATGGAGCACTAAATTTTTCATCAGAGCAAAACTAAGGACAAGCAAGACCAATGATACCACTAATGTGAAGGAGAAGTGATTGCCTCTATAGTGTTTTCTCCATGGTCAGCTCTGAATATTTAAGAAACATGACATGTTGAAGGAAGGCAGAGTGGAGCTATGCAATGCAAAACCTATTAAGAAGGGTAGAAAAAAACAAGGTGGATACTCAGTTCTTAAAATCTCTCTCTTCTTTCTTTCTTTCTTTCTTCTCAATTTTTATGTAATCTTTTATTTTAAATTGTTGCAGATTTCCTTCTTAGTTTGTATGTTTATAATTTAATCCTTAAAGAAAGTATGAAAAATATTCATAATATCTTATGGCAAATAAATATGCATAACATTTGAGTATGCACTTAGACTTCTTCAGAGAGCTAAGGATGTGTTTCAGCTTTGTTCTGAATGAAGATTTTTTTCTACCTTAGAATTTTATCCTAGTACTTGCCATTTCATCCAGATTCCTTTAAGCTTCCCATAAGAGATTAAGTTGCCTTTAATGGCAATGGGATAACGTCCTAACTAAACTGGAATTACTATAAAGCTGTATACCATGTAAATCAGGTTGTCACTTAGTTTAAAAAGTCATAGATAATACCAACATGCTCTTTCCTGAGGCAATAGTATCTGATTTAATATGGTAATGCTCTTACATCAAATACAGAAGTAGACCTTCATGCATGTATTTCCAGTTTAAAAAAAATTGCTTGAAGGCTATCTTGAATTGCCATTACATTTTGAAACAGAAATGTCAATATTGTTCTTAGGCAGAATTCCATTACTATTCCTAATATTCATTATAAATTTGCTTTCAGTAGACATTGAGGAGCTTTTAGTATATAAAGGTTTTTTTGTGTTAAAAGATTTTCATCATTAATTTACAATAAAGTGTTAAAATTGCCATTTTCACCCTCACTAAGCCATGAAATCAGTTGTCTGTCTGATTTATTGTGAGCTTAGCATATTTTAACAAATGAGATAGAGGAATAGATGCCTTGTGAGAAATAAGTTTCCATTTTACAGATATGAAAAGTCTCATAACAAATCAGTTCTGTCATGAAAATTATAAGCACAAAGCATACTGTGGATGATAAGATTTCTTTCCTGAGTGTTCGTAGGCTGAATACTTTTCCATTGCACTGTAGATGAGCAGAAAAGGTTATTTTTATTTATTGATATTTGAGGTCACATGAGAGCAATGTGGTTACGGTCAGAATTCCAAGAAAGTATGAGATGAACTTTTGGCATCCCCAAAGAATATTAAATCATTATGCCAAATATATTACAGATGAGGAATGCCTCCTTTGTGAGCAACTGATGATGAAACAATAGAGAATAGAAAATCTACAGTAAAAGAATATAAAGGACAGACTATAAGACTGATCATATATGGTCCTTGAGACATAAAATACCATCAGAGGAACCTATTGAAAATATGTCAGAGTAAATACTCCTTAGATTCACTCTTATTTTAATACTTTTTGGCAACTGGAAAATATATTTGGTATTTTTAAGGTATACTTGTTTTAATGGATAAACATAATATCAATATTATAATTAGTTGAAACTTGCATTAGAGAAAGGAAGTTCATTAAAAAACCTTAAGTACTTGAAGAAACTATGAGCAAACAATAGCGACATATAGGATATTTTCAATAATAAAGATAATTTAGGGGATATAAAATATTTACCAAAAATTCATAGAATGTATTCTAGTTCAACATTTGGTTTGTATCAGATTTAAACTTTAACATTTTTAATAAAATAAATATAATTCCTGATGTTATAATCCCTTTCTGATAAACTATAAAAGACCTTTGAGTCCCATTGAGCCCTTTGGATTTCAGAGCAGAAGTTACTTATCTCTTAGGGTATGGTTGAGTTTCACTGAAAAACAGTACACAGATTGTCATTCCCTGCACCTCAAATAAGATTTCAGGCACTGCCCCTTCCTGCTTTCTTGGTTTTTAAAAACTGGAACATACTTCTTTAGCAGTTTTTATGACCTCCCTATGAGACACATGTGCCAGCTCCTCAGATTCCCAAAGCAGGGAGGGCACTGTCCAACCTAATGAGTCTGACCCCTCACCTATCTCTTCTTTTGAAGGACAAACATGGCTTTGAAAATCTATAAAGAACATTTTTCCCTTTTCCTTTCCAGGCCTAAGATACCACCTGCCTTGTTTTTCAAGGGCTAGGAAACACAGTATGCACTTCACAATTGAGTAATGTCTAATCCCATATTTTGTGATATTTTCCGAAACAAATAGACTGACACAATTCTTCTTAATATCAGCTTAATGCATCTACAGTATTTGGCTGAGAGTCATACATGTAGAAATGAAAAGCTCCCATATCACCAATTGAATTCTGAGATCATCAGGGCCAAGGCACATAAACATCAACAAGGGACTTACACACTTTATGCTTCAGCCAAATGTCATTGCTTTATGGAATTACACAGTACTTAAATTGAAAATTATTTCTAAGTGTTAGAGCATTTATTAATGAAAATTCTGCCTACAAAAGCTTTAAACACCATTTTGCTGTGTCCCAGTGTTAGGAAATGAGTGTGCACTAAGAAACAGTCAAAGAACATGAGTTACTCATCAAAAATGCAGTAAGAACTGAAAATAAAAACACCCAAGTAAGTTAGTGTTTGCACAGCCTAGAAATGAATAACTAATAAAACTGAGAAGTCTGCTAGACTTTTCATAACTGTGAGATAATCAAATATAAATAAACAAAAAAATCAAGATGCATAAGTTTCTAGAATTTTCCTATCCAAAAATTTTAAATAGTTTTATTTAAATTTATCTGAAATGTCAGATTTTCCATCTGAAAACAAAAAAAACCTTACTACTTTCTGAAGAATTGTGCATTATTCAGATTAATAGCAACACTGAAGTTCACTCAATAAGAGAAGAAGAAAAAACAAAAATTAAATTAAAAGCAAGAAAGATAGGTGTTTTGTCTGGCTTCATGACCATTTCTAAAGTGTTTATTCAGGGTGTTTAAAATAAAATTGGGAGATTAAAGTGACTCTAGCCACTATCTGATCTGGATTAGAAAGATCAGAACATTTCTAGCTCTTCTTTGGTTTCTTTTTACTAGATATGGCACAAGGAACTAAGTGCATCAGATCCTCTGACACCAACCAGGATTTGGCACTGCAGAACCTATAGGAATGCTGTGAGATGCCAGTACCTAAGCAAGGGAGTGCAAGATTGCTACAGACCACTTACCATGTTGGTATCCAAATTTCCAAGAAATCAGTATTTGTACTCTCCTGAAAAAAAGGGCAGCATTGTCATCTGATGTTTTTTCAGTGCTTACAAGTGCCAAGGTTGATAGTTTAATGGAGAATACACAGTTCGGGCATTAAAAAAAAAAAAACAGAAATCTGATAAAAGCCAAAAGTGGTCAAAAATTGGAAAAGAGTGTTTATTTTAATGCTTTTCTGCATAAGCCATTGAGGAGATAAAATTGTGGTTGACTGGGACTCAAATACATTGCTTTAAAAAATCCTAATGATGTCAGACTTCTTTTGGTGCAGAAGCAAGAGGAGTTTCAGTGTCCATTTAAGACACACTGCTTGATTTTTCTTCTCAGTTTCTTAACATGATGGGTACTTTGATAGAGATTGCTATTATTCACAAGTGCATTTATGTTGAAGTGCGTTGTGTTTTATCTTTCATTTGAGAAACATCTTTCTTTTTTGCTGAGAACAAATGCCAAGGTAGTATTTGTATGATTTTGTTGCTCCCATGTTTTATAAAATTCATCTCTCTCCTAGCCAATGAGTTCTACTATGATAAAAGACTCTATCACTTTAATCCTTACAGTATCAAACTTTCAGAAAAGTTGTGTTTCACTACTAATATAGTATTTTAAAAGCTGAGTTGCTTATCAGTAGAACCATGCCTTACTTTTTAGGGGTCAAGAGATTTTCCACAAAAGAAATAAAGGCATACTGAAATAAAGGAGTAAGAAGTTAGAAAAAATCTACTTTTAACAAGAGGTTCATTAACCTGCATATGGTAAAAGAAAAATTCCCTTGCTCTGTCCCAGAGCACTGTTTTTTGCCTATCTCAGCAGTTACTAATATTTTCCTGAAAGTATCTATTGAGATGTACATTGATATATCCAAAGACAGAAGATAAAGAAATGAAATCGCAGTTTTCAAATTACACTGTAAGATTTTTTTTTTTTACCATAGACTTCTGAGGGTTTTCTGAAAATTGTTTCATAAAGATTATCAATATGTTTCTAAATTGCAGTAATAGCACAGTAAATTCTCTATAAATTAATCAGGACTGGAAAGTGTAATCACAGCCTTCCTTTTAATACTCTTGTGATTTGGCTAAATTTGACCTAGATTTGTATAAGCATTTTTTTCATTTTGAAATTAGTTTAAGATTCCACAGCTGCATAAAAAAATACAGTTTACATACACTGGATGAGGAACAAAGCATGGAAACTAATGATTCCTTACAGATTTGTCCAAAGCGTACCTCTAAGTTTGTATATTTAACAGGATTGTGTGGCATCTTCAAGTCAAAAATTCTATTAATAATGCACTAAAATCCTGCTGAGTATTCTGGGTGTGTAGCCCCTCAAAACTTAATGAACACTGTTAGTATCAATTGAAAATATGCTTCTGGATGAACCAAAACCTTGCTGCCAGTATAGTTATATATCTTGAAAGGGCCTATTATGTGTATTTACTGCTTCCAAAAGCATTTTTACAGTCTCTATGAGATGATGAGTTTTTATATTGATGTTAATTGTGCTTTTACAGTAGTTACAGTCTTCCCAGCATGATTAAAGTAAAATACAACACTGACCATTTTGAGGCACAGCAAGACCTTTGTGAGGCAGCAATCATGTTAACTAGTGAATAAAATTGTGTTAAAACATCTGAGACACAAAAAAAAATCATGTTTTGAGAAGATACAAACGCAATATGTTTTTTTTTTCTTCTCTTAAAAGTGTCCCCTCTTGTATTACATATCACATATTGATAAATGAAACTCGTTTAGTAACCAAGTCATTTATGCATGGTTAAAAATCAGATAGTCAGATAGTTGAAAAAATTATTTTCTTTGAGGATCAGATGAAAGCATCTCTTTTGGTGTTGTAAATCAAATTAATATTCACAAAATCAAGCTAATTTTTTTTTTAGTGCTACAGTTCAGGTTCAGTGTAGAATAGAACTCAAAATTCACTACAGGTTCACTACACTTGGGATCTACTAAATCAAGAGTGTTTAGAAGTGCAAAGTAATCAATTTAACTCAGTTCAGCTATTTGATAGAAGCTGAAATTTCTAAGAGTTAAATTTCTGTATGGGAAAAAATATTGACTACCCATTAGCTATACCATGTGTATCCAAGAGTGGAATAGTCTCAACCGGATTTAGCAAGGTGCTGTCTCTTCTGTTCAATTCTTCCTGTTGGAAGAAACCTCCTGTCATTATACCAAGTGCAGTTTATTTTCTGGAAGTGTAAATCTAAAATAAATTCACTTTGAGAAAATGCTGTACTTTTACATGGAGGTAACTAAGGGTAGAATTTGGCAAAACTTCTCACATAGTCATGATTGTGTCCAGGGAATTCTAATAACAGACTATTTCTCTGAAAGAACCTAGAGTGGTTTCAAATCTCATGCAAAAGCACAATATCCACATAATTATATACTTCTTATTAAATGGAAGCATTTTATTGATAGTTTATGAGAAAACAGCTGAAGATACAGTTACTCTAATAGCTGTGAAATCTGTTACAGTCATTAGATATGATTTCCAAGGTGTAACACAGCTAAAAATTCAAGGATTTGCAGAGTGAAAAGCACAGACTACAGTCCTAATTTGTGTAGGATTAGATAGAAGAGTATTCTGCATTTTTGTTGAATTCTATTGGTGCTTCAGCTAGTAATTTCTATTTTAGAAATCTGGAATTAAAATAAAGATTGCAGTGATCAACCTGTTATCTAGAATTTATTAATGCCATGTACGTTCAATGAGAAATATTTCCCTTTTATGAAACTCAAATTAAAAAAAATCAGATGTTTCAATATATAAAAATGACAATATACAAACTATCCTTTTAGCTTTATGTAAGACTAAAAATTTCTTAGGAAACTCATGTGGTTATTTAACCTTTTACCACTTGTTTATGTGGTTCATTTTCACCTACTGCAAATCTAAATATATCTTCTTCCAGAAAGATTGTTCAGATTGTTAAATGCTACATATTTTCTTGACCTGAGTTAATTAGACTAATAATTCTTTCTGCCATCCCATTCAAAAATTCTTTGTCTGCTGAATTATATTCCTGCTCTGCCAAATGTGTTTGTTTCATTCCTCAGCTATCTAAAATATTTCCAGTATGTATTCTCAATTATTTAAAAGGTAAAAAAAATTGGTCATCATCCAAACGAAAATCAAGATTTCTGAAATATCAACTTTGTATTATTATTTGAAAATAACAATCAATATTTAGGAATCTACTTTTTACATTTTTTCAGTTGTTTCCATGGAGTCTTAGTAGTATCTGGCCTTTGTGTTCACATGGTTAGGAAGGAACAAGTCTTTTTTATGTTCAGTTCTTGGTCTTTAATCTACCGGTATTTTATGATTACATTCATTTGAAGTAATAAATATAACAGCCTTGTGACATCTCCATCATCTTGCAGATTACTGCTAAAATATACAAATCAGGTCTAAGTTTTTCATTGTCTTTTTGCTTAGGTTCTGAAAGAAATTATTCAGCTAGGGATTCATGGTTGGTTTTTTTGTTGTTGTTGTTGCTGTTGCTATTAATTTTATATTCCTCTCCTCACAGAGACTGACTTTATTTTTTTTCCCATATTTTAGCTCACTGCAATTAGTTTAATATGCTGTAGTATCACTGGAATTTAAACTGCTTGATATTTTGTCCCTGAGTTTTGACTCACCTAAATTACATCACTTTATCTCTCTTTTTAGAAAATGTACATTCAATGCTAAATAATAGAAGTGAGACAATGAGCCCTATGACATAATTTTTTGATGCAGTCAGTAAGCATGCAATTTTTAAATTTTGCCTGCTTCAGTTTGGTATAAATCCTTATTATTATTTTTGGCATGTGACAATATAAATGTTGGAGTGTATAGTGATGTAAGCAATGAAGTCCCTGTTAGTCTTATTACATATTTTTAATGCAAGTGGATTTTTATGCAGAAAACTCTACAGTTATAAACAAACATTACAATGAAAGAAAACTTTGTTATTTAAAAATGTCTTACCAGGGTTTGGCAAAGTTCCCTACAAATGTTCTTTTGAATTGATTCTACCTTTAACTTAGGCTCCAGGCAGTTAGAGAGTTTTAGGGGATGTTTTTTGTGTTTGAGTAATGTCACAGGTCAGTTTAATAATTTCCTCCTAGATACATATGAGACTAGTCTGAAGTAACTTTAGAAGAGTTGCACATAGACAACTCAGGTAACAGATAACATATACTCCACTTTAACATCAGCTTCTCCTTTTCATGTTTAGCTGGTGGACAGTACTCCTTTCGCCAAACAAAATACATTGTATTGACTTGTTCATGTTGCTGCTGTTCTTATGAACATTGTCTTGGTTTGAAAAGACAGGTATCTGCTAGGGGGAAACCGGTGCTCTGCCCTTGCAATGGAGACTGTAAACCCCCCTCCCTCCAAATTATTATAAATTTGAAATTAAGGGGCTCTCAGGCAAAAGATGTGGGAATTGGGAATAACAGGTTTTCTTTACTAATATATATATATATANCCAGTTTCTTTTGTCTTTCATAAGTACCGATAATGGCTCAGCCATTAGTGTCTTAGCAACTTCAGGGAAAAAATTCCAAAAGGCAAAACAAACAAAAAGACAACAACCAAATCTAACCCTCAACAAACATAAACTATTTTGTTGTTGAAACATGAAAACATCTACCTTATTCTTATATACGCATACATATGAACATCTCATGTTAACAGCAGTATCTGCTAAAGACTGATGACCTGATGACTGCTTAGATTTCAAATCCATATCATAGAGAACATGAGCCATACAACTGGAAAATACATCAAGTCTAGACTGTATTTTTGATGTTCACTTGCACAGAATTACAGAACTCAGAACGACACCCCAGAACTCAGCTCAGCTTCCCCTTTGTGGTGTTCTCAGGATTCTGAGAGAGCAAGAACATGCAATTTTAAGGAAGGAAATGTTTATATCTGCTTTATGATTTATATGGCATTATAAACTAGGCTAGATGCTGTGATCTTTTTTTTTTTGCCATGTGGCTTGTCACCATTAGCACCCCAGATGTTCAGGTGTGAAAGATGACACCAAATGTTTTAGATTTCTCAGAATTAGAGGATTTTTTCTGATTCTGTTAAAGCAGGAAAAGAATGTGAAAATGTATCAATATGAGTGGTTTTACTGTGGTAAACAAAAACATCATTGAAATAACAGGACTTTGATGTGAAACATAGTCCCACAGCAATAATAATGTAAAGACATAGTAATGACTAATTTAGCTATTACACGAATTTTGCAAAACTTTCAAAACATTTTGGTTAATGAGTGTCCTCCTTCAGGAGAGAAAAAAGCACAAAAAAAACCCCCAACAAACATTTTTAAGAGCATGAGCAGAGGAGGGCAAGATGATAAGAGAGAAAATAAATTGTTATGTCCTCACAAAGCTTTCTCTTTAACTCCTTTGTAAAATACAAATTAAAAAAGCCTAGCTTGTATTGTGTGTACTAAACACTACACTGCCTGATGTTAAATGAAACAGTGGAGGTCAGGAAATTTATGAGGTATTAAAGGAGTAAGATTAGATAAAGCGTAATAAGGAGAAAGTTTAAAAAAGGGGTTCTGATATGGTGTAGAATATTTTAGAAAGCCAAACCTCTTTCAGAGTACAAATTGATTCAATAAATTTCAAACAAGATTTAGTACCTTTGATCCAGCAAGACATTATAGTTTTCAGTGAATATAATTTCATAGGAAAAATGTTTTGCTGAGTTGGAATGCCAGTAGGGAACAAATGAAGCAGGACAGAATAGGCTTTGTCCAGAAATTCAGTGGCTTAATTAGAATGAAAGAAGTGATTCAAACATTGAAAAAAAAATACAACAAAAATGCTCTTTCCAATCTCCTTTCATTTGGCCACTTAAAGAAGGAGCAATTGTCAAACATTGCCCTAGATGTTTCCTGTATTGTAAGGCCTTATATGAGGGAGATTAAACAACAGTCATTCCCATGTTTGTGGGGAGAGCTGAGGAACAGATAATTTTCAGAAAGCAAGCACCCCTTTGGGTGATAAATTATTTCATCTACTAGTTCATCCTCACTTTACATATCTGCTGAACAGTACTGCAGCGATTTAAAGGTAGTGATGATCCAGATATCTTTAAGTGAGTGAAACTCCTGTATTATCACCTGGTATTTCATGAATGTCTTTTGAATTGCTTGTATAATACATCCAAAAAGGAATTCAAAACAGGGTGTACATAAATACACACACATGCTTTTATATAGACATTAAACATATACACGTCACATGTATTACAAATCCTATACAAACCTCTACAATATGCTTTTTTTTTCCCCCAAAAAGATTTATGTTTTCCTAATACAGTATTGAAATACTATAAATCAGAGAGGAAAGAGTCCAAGACAGTCCTGGAGTGTGTGAAAAATAAGTTCCTTACACAGGTGGTGAGTGAGACAACTACATAAGGTGCCCTGTTGGACCTGTTTTTTGTGAACGGGAAGGAGTCATGGGTCATATTTGGAGTCCATACTGAGCATAATAAGCATTTATAAAGTTTTTGGTTCTCACAGAAATAATGTGGGGATCAGTTGGAGGGTAAGAAAGCTTTGCAGAGGATTATGGACAGACTGGATCAGTGGGCTTCAGTCAAGTGTGTGTTTACTCTTTTGGGACCCTTACTACAAGAAATACACTGAGGTACTGGATCATGTCCAGAGAAGGGCAACAAACCTCTAGAGAGCAATTCCTATGAGGAATGGCTGAAGGAGCTTGTGTAGTCCTGCCTGGAGAAAAAACAGTTCAGGTTCTACTCAGTGAACAGCGCACCTGTCCAAACCACAGATGTCTCCAAGGAATCACTGTGGGTGACAATGGCAAAGACTTTGACAAGATCCAGATGGACAACATCCATGGTCTTTCCCTCATGATTAAAGTAAAAGTGAAGTTAGAATAAGAAAACACAATCCTATCCTTGGTTCATACTCAAAGGCAGGAAACCCTTAACTGCAACAAAAATAAAATATTAATTAACATCAAGAGGTAAGCAATCAACATGTGCATTGAAAGACTTATCTGATCAATTTTCACAAAAAGTAAGAATAATAAATGAGAATTTTGTCTCTGTTTTGCATCTAGCTATATTAAACACTACTAAATAACAAGGAACCAGTGAAAATCCCAGACCTTTTTATGATGCTTTGTGTCCCTACGCAGAAGAATCTCTTTTCAGTGAGGGAGCAGAGTTCTTGTATCATTTGTATATATGAGGGAGGCTTTATATACTCTTCAAAACGTCTTGGCTTCAGAAAACAATGGCAGTGCACTGGACTTGAAATTAATGGACACAGAATATCCTCTGTATTCTTCCCTGAGATGACATTTTAATTTTCCTGATCCTTGTAACCAGTGGTCTCACTTGTAGTATGAACTATACACTCAGGGTTTTCTAAGTGTTCTTATCTTCCATTGCTTTTGCCTCTAATGTCACCACAAGAACAATTTGTGCTCAATTTCCTTTCATTCTTTCTTCTTTTCCTTTCTCTTTTTTTTTTCACTGTTCTGCCCCTTCTTTGCAACAGAAAAACACATAAAGAGACATGCAACTCTCCTAGTTTCTTTATAATTTTGTTCTCTTTATTAATCTGAGTCTTGAAAACAGACTAGAGATGCCGTCACTACCTGTATTTTTAATCAGGTTGTTCATATGCTGGTTTAAACTAGATTTAAATTAAAATAAGAGACTGTTGTGCTCTGAACCTGTTGAACTCAGCTGGTTTGAAGCCACACCTTTTATTTCACCTGCAGAGAAATCGAATGTGAACAAGACTTAATTTTATGGCTTAGACATAGGCCAGGCACATCATTTGAGTTTCGAGCTGTCAAAAATCTGAGTGGGAAAAATAGTTGTGACAGATAAGAGGAACTAGAAATAAAATTCTAAAATTGCATTATTAGAACACAGGGTTTATTGTGTAGGGCACCTATGTTAACATTTATTAACAAGAAGAAATGTAATGCAGAAAACTAAATTTGGGAGTTATCTATAAAGATTTTTCTTTCAGAATGTTGATGGTCTGAACTATCTTTGAGCAACTGGCATACAAAGCAACTTGGTTTATGAGAAGCAGAATTGGTAAGGAATTGTGAGGAGGCTTTTTTCCCCATATTTTAATGAGGATAGTTAGTTTAAAGTCCATAGTTCACTAACCAAAAAAAAAAAAAAATTGAATTTGTCAGACTTGCTGTTACTAACATTATAAGTACCATTGAAATAATTGCTCCATTTCCAGTAGAGACTTCACATTATAATTAACCAGTAGTGATTTGTATTGAAAATGAATCATATTATGGCCACTGCAATCTGGTCTCCTACAGCTAGTGAGACAGATGGTTCATTTTTTAAAGTTATAAATAGAAATGAGAATATTAATACTATTAGGAATAAACATTAGTAAGATCTAGTATATTTATGATACCTTTTTCTGGAATATGAATTTTAAGTCTATTTTTGGGTAACATATTTGGATGGTTACCTTATAGTTTAAAGGTCTTCTTCAAGAACAGAAATAGGTCCCTTGGATTCATCCTTCTAATTTAAACTATTCTCTTGCAAAATATAGCTTTACAGAGGTGTTTGTACTTCTCATGGAAACCGAAAAAGAAACAAAGAATGTGAGAAAAAAAAATATCCATACAATAGATTATGATGTTTGAAAAAAAAATAAATTAACTTTGCAAGACTGTAGCACAAATCACTTTTTGTACTCAGGCAAAATATTGCTTTTACAAATAAAATTATATTGAACTGGATCATTATATACTACAAAATAAATAAGATGTGCCTTCATGTTTATTGTTGAGAGTTTTGAGGACTCCTAGTGCAGTCAAGATACTTTCCTTTTGGCTGATGAGAGCTGTTTTCTACATGTTTATGTAATTCACTTCTATGCCAAACACAGGTATTTGTATTGAGCACATCTGAGGCCTTAATTTTCTTTGCAGCAGCCTTTATTCTGCTGTGTTTTAGGCAGCTGAACAAAAGAATGTTGATAACACACCCATATCTTGGCTATTGCTGAAAAGGGCTTGCACAGCATCAATGCCTTCTCTGTTTCTCCCTCTGTCTCCTCAGTTTGTAGGATGCGGGTGGGCAAGAGGTTTGGAGAGATAGAATTGGGACAGGTGATCTGAACGGACTAAAGAGGTATCCATACTACACAACATCATGCTCAGCAACAAAAATAGGAGGAAGTTCTTTGAAAGTAGCCATTGCCTGGAGACTTGTTGGGCATCTGTTTGGCAGTGATTTTTGCACCACTTGTGTCTTTCACAGCTAAGCCAAAGGTTTCACCATGTTGGCTGTAGCTGGAGTCAAGGCAGCTCTCAAAAACAAGTCCAAGTTACCTCTGCAAAGATCACGTAACCTATATGCTCATTTTTTTCCTTCCCTCTTTCAATAACCAAACACTTTCTGATACAAGAATTTAAGCCATTAATGAAGGTCAAATGCAGCCCATATTGATTCATTAGCAAAGAAAAATAATTAGATTAGGACCTTCAAATTGGGGTCAAAGGTGTAAAGCAACTTCACATCAGAAAAAAAGTAATTATACACTTCGAGCAAAAGTAAGATTTATAATTGAATTGTCTGTGCTGGCTAATTAGATAATTAGATAATTAGTGAGTACCAATATCATCCTGTGGTAATATATGTGAAGTTGCAAAAATAAAATAATTTCAGGACAAGGGTCAAAGTCTAACAATACTAGTTCAAATGCATATGTTGTTCAAATAATATATACAATACTGAATTTGAGGTGGAGATGAAGGTTTGTGACTTTGCGTGTTGGATAATGAGATAGTCTTCATAGAGTTATATTTCTGGCTTAGCAAATTCTCAATTGCATTGAACTTCATTAAAAGAGCTCTCAGGATACATCTACCAAGGGCAGTGCTTTGATGTAGGAGAGAACATTCTGGTCAAATGCTCTAATATGCTGAAATCTACAAAGTCTTGGCCATGAGGGAACAGTAATAGACTGTTAGAAAACAGTAAACAGGTGGGAAACTTTCTCATAATTTCATTTGAATCAAAATGACAAGGTATTTCAAAAACAAAGACAAAAATTCTACCTATCTATATGTCAAAGATCTTCATCTATGTTGTAGCTTTGTGCTATTGTTTTATCTTGATGGACTGGACATCATACTGTATTGCAAAAGGTTCATAGTTTCAAATAAAATTATTATGATGAATGAATTGAATAGAGACATATTGGGAAGTTGGTAGAAAGACCAATCTTAACCTAAGTTAACTACTAAAGAAGCAGGACACAAAGTGACCAGGAAAAACAGACTATATTATGCCAATGACGGAATTCCCCTTCCCCTTCCCCTTTCCCTTCCCCTTCCATTTCCCCTTCCCCTTCCCCTTC
>VWYE01028328.1:94678-128604 GCA_013398995.1 Alaudala cheleensis
ATTGCTGAGCAGGGCTTACAGTGTCAAGGCCTTTTCTGCTCCTCACAGCACCTCCAGTGAGCAGGCTGGGGTTGCACAAGAAGTTGGTAGAAGACACAGTCAGGACAGCTGACCCTAACTGACCAAAGGGATATTCCAGATTGTATGGCATCGTGCTCATCATAAAAAGATGAGGAAAGAAGAAGGAGGGGGTGGAGGGGGATGTTTGAAGCAAGTCACTGTTATGTGTGATGGGGACTTGTGATGCATTCCTGTCTATATCTGAACATTTACCTGCCCATGGGAAGTGGTGAATGAATTCCTAGTTTTGCTTTTCTTGTGTGTACAGCTTTCAGTTTCCCTATTAAACTTCTATTATCTCAGCTCATGAGTTTTCTCACTTTTCCTGTTCTCTCCCCCATTCCAACTTGAAGGGAGTAAGAGACCACCTGTGGGGTTCTTTGTTGCTAGCTGAGGTCCAATCATGGCACATGAGCATCAGGAAAGGGTGAATAGGTGTGAATCTATTCCACATTACAACATGGAAAATTGTAATTAAAATAGTAAGAGGCAGGCTAGAAACCAAAAGGTGGTCATCTATGAAGTTAGGTTGTGCAACCCTTTGCAATGGCTTACTGTTGATTAAGACAACTTACAGAGACTGAAGAGGAGGATGAATAGTTTCATGGAACAGTGGTTTCATGGAACATCAAAGGTTACAGAAGTTACACATGCCTCTGGATTGCCCTAATATGCAACTTGTTAAAGGAAGGAGAGGAGTAAATTCAGGAAATGCTTTCCCTAGTTATTAGCTATAACTTTTACTGGAGGCAGATGATCCTCTTGATCCAGTACAGTTTTCTTAAGGGGTTTTTGTGTTTTTTTCCATTGCTTCATCAACCACAGGGAACGTTTTTTTCCTGTGTTTAGACGTAAATAAGTCAGATGTGAGACAAGGTTTCATTTTGTTTTCTAGCCAAAGTTATGATTTTATATGCTCTTATAAAGATAATACTTTTAAATACTAACTTCAAAATATCCAGAAACCGTAGGAAATGTATTGTGCTTTGTGTGCATGTCTCTGGATAACTCTTGTGGGCAGAAGTAAGATAATTGACAAGGCTCTGAAGAGACCAGAATCTATGCTTCCAAGGTAATACAGCAATGAGGTGAAATTCTGTACCTAATCTTTCAGTAGCAAAATCTCAAAACATATTCAAATGGACCTTACATATTCCAGAAAAATATAATCTAGACATACACTCTATGACCCATAATTAAGACAGTTTTGCCTGTGTCACTGTGACCCATGTCAGGCAACGATCTTCCTCATAAATGCAGGCATTAGTGAATTTTGAGAGAGAGAATTCATGAACCATTGTAGTAGTGAGTTAGAAACTTAACAAATTAGTCCAGTCTGTTAAAAGAGGATTGCCTCCTCCCACTATTACACTCTGCACATTTTATGTAAAGAAGGACCCAGGAGTCTTGATGGATAGCAAATTGACCAGGATTGTGTCCAGGAGGGCCAATTGTATCCTGGGGTGCTTTGGGAAGAGTGTGGCCAGCAGGACAAGGGAGGCGATTCTGCCCCTCTACTCAGCCCTATTGACGCCACATCTGGAGTATTGTGTTCAATTCCAGTCCCCACAGTTGAAGAAAGAGAAGAGGCTACTATAGAATGTAGATGATGAGGGGTCTGGAGCATGTTTCCTATGAGGAGAGACTGAGGGAGCTGGGTATATTGAATCTAGAGAGGGCACACCGAGTGAGCACCTCATCAATACATATAAATATCTCAAAGATGTTTGTTTAGAGGAGGATGTTGAGCTCTTTTCACTGGTGCCCAGAAACATGACAAGGAGCAATAGCCATAAACTAAAACACAAGAAGTTTCACCTCAGCAGCAGGAAGAATTCCTTTCACTGCACTGCAACAGTCTGCTCAGGGAAGTCATGGAGTCTCCCTCTCTGGAGAGATTCAAGCCCCAAATTCCTGCTCCAGGTGACCCTGCCTTGGCAGAGGAGTTGAGCTAAATACTCTCCAGAGGTCCCTTCAAACCTTAACCATTCTGTGGTTCTGTGATTATTTGTTTTGTTTTTTTTTTCATTTTATATTGGTAAGTAAAGATCTTAGGCGGAAGTTAAGTAGAAATAGGTGCCATTGAATGGGGAAAAACCCATAGTTTCTGAAAGAATACTACAAAAAGAAAAAAGTTAGGGAAGAACTGGGATGTTATTTTTTTCACTCATCATATAAGAAAATAAATTAAAAAACAGGTTAAAAATGGCTAACACAGCTGTTGCCACTATCTTGTGGGGAGATATTAGTTTAAGAAAAGGTTACAAAAGATACAAAACCTACATAGGGACAGATTTTATAGAAAGCTAAAGGATTTCCAACAATAGAAATAATTCCATTTTGTACTGTAAAAGCTGAAATAGTGGAGTTCATGTTGGTAAAGCTATATTCTATTTGCTATGAAGTGAATTATAGTATATTTTTTCAGAGAGCCTGTGTGGGTAGCGGACAGGCTGACTGATCTTACAGGGCTATTTCATCTTTAAATTCCTCCATTTTATGATTAATGGTTATTGATCTGACTGCATACACACTGTTCTTTTCATATCAACGTTATAAACTACAACAATTGGATTACTGTCAACTGCTGAAATTCTGTTCAGTGGATCACCTTTCCTTGCATTTTTCTTGCTTGTATATTGCACATTTTTTTTCTTTGTGGAGTTTTTTCCTTTTATTTTAACTTGTTGAGAAATGCATGACTAAGTGACATTTTTCCTGCTAGGGCTAATGAGTTTAAGATAATGTTTGTTCAGGCATTGTATTAATAGAGCTTCTTACTGTCCCTGTGCCATAATCACCATGAAGTATATGAACCTACACAAGCATATACTTCACATGTGACCTATCTTTCTGATGACACTATTTTAGAAGTGTTCTCATTATGTACCGTGTTATAAGGATGGCTGGAAGGCTTGAAATAACAAAATTCTGCCAAAATCCTGGCAACACAAGTCACTGCATTGAGGTTCCTCATTTAAAGGACGCATGAATACAATACAAGATGCACGACGGTCATAAGGGGACAAGATAAGAAACTTACTTTGGTCTTTGAAGTTAACATAAGAGGATTTGCAATGACATTCATAGTCCTCAGCTGATAAAAAATATCAGGTTATTTATATAAATTAGCAATTAACCTGTACAGTTCTTGAAAGGAATCATTCTAAAGACACTAATACTGAGAAAAATCAAGATTTATTTTATCCTTAACAATGGTCTTCCTATGCAGTGTTTTGAGACAGAGAAATAGAGACAGCTGATGTCCATGCTTTTGTTTTCCTATTTTAGGCAATGGATTGTAGGTGCATTCTTCCATTTAGAAGCCCCTCTCTGTGTGCCACATTTCCACTTATATTAATATTTTCAAGTATCATATGGGCATCACTGAAGTGATAGTCCTGAGTTTGATATGAGAATGATGTTTGCCAAGTCATAATCATAGCAATCACAGAGGATGAGCTTAAAATAAGCACCTCTGTGAACCTGTGAAATTCTCCTACAGACACACAACACATATGGGACAGAATTACGAATGACTCCTCCTAAAAATGACTATTAAGAGCAACAGGGTTTTTAAAAATTTTAACCATTTTTTGAATAATTTTCTAAAGATAGGGTTTACAGATGTCAAGGCAACTCCATTATCTTGTGTGTGGACTTTTGGTCTGGATTGCCAGGATGCAACACTATTCATCACCATTATTACTGGCAGATTTATCACTGTTCATTGTAATCCTTTTCTAGCATCTGAAAGAAAAAAAAACAAACAAACAAAACAAACAAACAAACAAAAAAAGCAAAACCAAAAAAACCCCAAACACTAATGGAATGATTACCTTTTAGGAAGTTATATGTTTCCTTTTATTGTGCAAATGCGCCAGTAGTTTTGCAAACATATTTCCAAATAATCTGAACATCTGTGCCAAATAAATCCTATAATAACTCAAGCATCTGCAAATACCTATATCCAAGATCAGCCAGAAATATCTATACTTGGATTTATCTAAGCATTTGAGCATTTATCTATTTATTCTATTTTTTTCAAAGTAACCAACATGAGTACTCTTTAACTTGTTCCTTGTTACTACTACTTCTCCCAAACATTTATATCACTAGAGATTTATATTCAGATGAGTGACTGAGGCAGTTGGCTACTCTTCCTAAATGAAATCATATACTTGCTACATCAATATTCAGTTTCCTGGCCTGTATGCTCTTGGCACACGTTCTTTCTGCCATAAGAAATTGTTTAAGTCTTCCAGAGAGGCACAGAATTCTCTTTGAAAAAACAAAGATCTATTACATGAGGAAATTTTAGCAGTTATTCCTTTATTCTCTATGATTAATTTGGAAAAGTTACACCAGACTCATTTAATTGCATCCTAGCTTACACAACCATTTAGTCTTCTGTGCCTGGGTACAAAAAGTCTTCTTCCTTTTACTCAGTGCTTTCTTCATTATTTCACTCTCCCATTTGCAATGAGAAATCTTTATGAAAATTGACTGCTATCTCAAATTTTACTGGCTTCCTATTTGCTGAAAAGCTTTGTGAGGTAACAAGGGTTTTCTTTCTCTATGTGAATAAATTCACTTATTTCTGGTGTTAAAGATTTGGTAAATTGCTTCTACGAAGTGTTCAAAACAATATCAAAACAAAATAGGCTTTTAATAATATTTTGAGGTTATATTTCATGGAAGCTATATTGTGTCAAGATGCCTATAACTTTACTTAAATAATGCTACATTTTTCACCTTTATAAAGAAAGTTATTCCTGTCAGTGCATGAAGTAAGTGAGAAGAAAGATTTGACAGCAGTTAAAGACAAAATGGCTAAAAGGAAGTGAAAATAAACTGTTAGATGGAGGGAATAATGCTATATTATCTGAGAAGTGACAAAGAAAGAAAGAGGTCCTGAACAGCATCAAAATTCAGACAGGAAATCTTAAAACTCTTACCCAGTTCTGGGAAGTGTCATGTACTGTTGCAAATCAGAGCTAAGATGTGAAATTAGCATCTTGACCAGCAATATAATTCAGGGAGACCTAATACCTAAGTCTCTAGAAGCAAAACTCTCTCTTTTGTCCTTTCCCATTTGGCAATCTCAGAGTGGCAGAGGGGGAAGGATAAGGTAGTATTAGTGATGGGAGAAAGAGGATTCTATGTCAGGTGCTTACAGGTAAATCCTATTGACCTATCTGTCCTTTGTGCTATTGAGTAAGGCAGCCAGACATTCTCTGAGGATTCCTTTATGACAGCTATTGCCTTAAGGCAAGATAAAATCTTTTTCTCACTGCAGTAGCACTAAAGGGAATCACAAGAACTCAAGAAAAAGGCCTTTTGGTTTCAGTAATGACACTTTTGTCATGTTCTTAGATTGGGAATTTCAAATACACTGAAATTCAGTCCTCATGCAAAGTAGAATTAGCAATTTTTACCTCCTACTTGTTAGTGAAGTTCTCCTTTCTTATTTAGTGCTCAGTTTTGTTCTACAATAGCTTCATAGGAACAAATATAAGTGTTGTTTGTGTCAGTTACCATAAAATGTCATGCTCCTCAGAGTAGTACAGGAGTGGCTTAATAAAAACAATAACTGACTGCCTTCTTTTAAAATTTTTCTATGTATTCTGTCTATTAAAAAAAACTAATGGAATTTCCTTCTATTTTTTTGTTTCGAGTGCAAATGAGTAGATGAGAGAAATAAGAGAGATGAGTAGAAAGTTGACAACTACTTGTTTTTATAAATTTTCCTATGAGATTTAGTTAGAGACAACAGTGATAAAAGAACATAGAAATCAGTGGATTTTAATTTTGTTCTCAGATTTATTACATTAGGTGTGCAATAATGGGACAGCAGCTATGTCTGATCTTTATTTGGTGACTGTTAGTACTAACTATCCACAGTCTGAATTTAAGGAAAATGGACTCTGAAGTTGAAAATCATTGAGTGTCTCTCAGCAATGGTCAATGAAACTCATTCCATTTGACTTCATGAGAAAAATGGCTGTTCTCAAGTCAAGCATTTCACATGCTTCAAGAACTTGACAGCAAATAAGTTCTTCTCTTACATTTTTGTGTTCTGAAGTGTCTTAAATAAAACTGGAATGGCATATCTCTACAGCAAAGATGGAATTACCTTTATTCCAAAAAAATCCAAATGCGTAAACTTAAAGAAATTTTATGGTTTTTTCTTAATGCTTTCATATAAAATGAAACTCTACTAAAAAAGTCTAATATAGATTTCAGAGACATTGAGTAGCAAGACTAAATCCTCAAGTGAAAAATGAAAGAAATATTCAATGGTGGATGATATTTTAAATGCATGAATGACAAAATATGTTAGAAAAAAATAGAATTGCTAAGTATGTCAGACACGTAATACACTATTCTAACAACAGAAGTCCAGGAGTTCAGTGCTACAATCAAGTCTGACTTGACTGAAATCATAATTTTCTCTTCCTGTATAATTTTTTTTTTTAATCAGTATAGCTTCAGGTCTTAAAAATATTTTCTGGCCAAATCAGTAGGTACAGTCTTCATAACTGGCCTTACCAAATCAGGAATAGTAGTAATATTGTGACAATTTATAATTTGAATAAAAATTAGTGCAAAAATTTTATTGGTCTGCTATCGCCAAGATGGGAAAAAGAAATGTATGGTCATTAATCCACATTTCATCAATTCTTCAAATGTGTTTTCCCTACCCACCCTTTCTTTCCATGTAGGCCAAGCAACTTCTGTTTTCATTGTTTGATCGCATAACAATTTCACCAAAACAAGTGGGAAGTGACTTTTGAAGACATGTATAAGGCCAAATGTATAATATTAATTTCTAACTCATAACTAGATGAAAAAACATTAACAAACGATGGAAGACCACTGAAATTATAACTCTAGATTACTTAAACTGAATTTCTGAGTGAAGAGGTAATGTATGTTCTATTGGAAAAAGAAATCAATTATTCTATTATAAGCATCCTTATTAGTTAATAAACGCAAACAGTGTGATGTAGGAGCAGCACTTTTTTGTAGTTATTGCACCTGAACAAAGATTAAATTAACTGTGACCATAGTGCCTGAAGAGATAAACACATTTTCCAAAGTAGGAAACCTTTCAAAATGCCTTTGTCACAATATGCAGTTATAGGCTGTTTGAATCCACACGTGGAGGCAACTGATTCTAGGTTTAAACCTTATCTGCTGCACCCAGAATTTTACTATTTCACTTCTGAAACTTTGCTTGCAAATACTTGCTGTTTCCTTTTACCCCCATGATGGTTTAAACGCTATCATACCACATGTATATAAATGGGATATTTTAAGGAGGGAATCCTCCCAGTTTATGATTCACAGGATTTCTATAAACTGATGTCTTAAGAATACAGGAAATACGGCATTTTCACTGTGATTATAGGATGTTCAGATGGATAATAGAAAATTATTTTTCCATATTTTATTGTCTCTGAATTACTTTACTTGTTGGTACAAAAATCTCTTTATAAACCAATCAATCAATTTCCATTTTATTGAATGGCACAAAGGTAGAATGAGGTAGAGTCAACTGCATTTAAATCTATGAAAGTACAGGCTGAAAATGTGGCAACAAGAAAAATAATTTGTGTGTGTGTGTGATTGTTCTGAAGAAACTGGCGACACTTTTACATATTTCTGAACTTGCTTAGCAACATGGAAACAGCTCTAATATCAAAAAAAACCCCCAAACTACCAAGGCTACTTGTGCAGATACGTAACAATGAAAATTAAGGGCAAACAAAAATATGGCGAGAGCAGAAAATCCACCACTGGGAACCTGCATGCCAACTAAATGAAACAGAAAATCTTTTAGATATTTTAACTCAAGGTGTGGGCTTTGACACAACTATTCTGATGTAAATAAGCATAAGAAAAATTAAACAGTTGTTTTATTCTCAGAAGACTGATTTAAAATCAAAAATGTTTTTCCTTTTCAGAGAGTACAAACTCATACCTGAAAAATAAATAAAAAACACCAATAAATTTCACAAAACATAGCAAGCATTTATTAGTCATAATGATGCTATTTTGCTTATTAAATAGGATTTCACTTTTTATATTTCTTATGCATCCTGCTGTTCTAAAAGAATTTAAACTGAAATCATTCCAGATTTAAAAGAAATAAAAGAATGATATAATTTTTTTCTGAAGTGAAAACTTGACTATGCACACCACCCAGATAAACATGAATGCTTTTATACATTTTATTTTGATGCTTTTTAAATTTTTTACCAAAGAAAAGAAATTTTGAAAAGATGCCTGTCTTGACTTTGTCAGAAATGTCTCATAAAACGTCTGTTTGAAGTTTCAGTGAAGCTTTTTTTTTTAAGGAAAATTAAGATTAAAGTGATTTCTGCCAAGGTTACCATATTCCTGATGATCAAAAAGAAAGCAGATGTCACAACATACAGAGGAGGTGAGTGGAAAAGAAAAAGGGGATTCAGAGCAACATGGCTTCCTGTAAAGAAACGCTCAAGACATCTGTGGCTGGGGATCACGCCTTGGCCATGCATGAGCAGACACAGGGCTGGCTGTGAGTGAGAGAGGGGAATGAGTTGCTGGAACTGTAGCATCCAGACTCAGCTCTGGATCTGCTGACTGCAAACCCTGATATTTCTATACTATATATGCTTTCCAGTTCTCTGTGTGTGTGGCTCGAGGAGATGTAATGCTCAAAGCATGCAGGTGGAACAGGTTTGCCCAAAAACCCCCAAAGCTCTGGGCAGGGGTTCAAGCAGGAGTTCCCCAAACAAGTATCAGCCTACAAAGCCTCAGTATATGGAAACCTAAGTTCCAGACCAGGTATCATCCAGTTTTTGACCCTCGAAGAATAAAAATAATTTTATATCTTGGGGTATTTTGCAAAATCCCTTGTAGAGTCTTCAACTATTTTCAAAAGTAGCTTTCAGTCCTTGCCTGCTCATTTGTAGAGAAGAGTCAGTTTGGTGGCACAGCTAACAATGTAGGACACTGCCTTTGCTTCGAGGCATAGCGACACAGTGCTCAGCAATGCTCTGCTCCATAAAGGAAGACTGCTGTTCTGATGGGTTTAGAAGCTGAGAGCTGCTTACAGAGTGTGTAGGGGGAAAACTTTGATTTTTGTTTCTAAATTATGAAACACTTTATGTTTATCTTAAAGTTATAACACTTTTTATTTTTAGGAAATTCCATGGATCTTAGACTTTGCAATAGAAAGAAGCTTGAGCTTTCAGTTTGATGATAAGAGTTTAAAGCTGTGATCAATGAATAAGATTATAAAAAATCTTTTACACAAAATGTTTAAAATCGGGGGAGCTCTTTACACTGGTGTTTGTAGTGAAAGAGTTCATCTCTCAAAGTGAAATTAATTTGCACTTACTAACTCTCAGATATTATAGCAGGATGTTCATTAGAGATACTTAAAGTGGATGGACCTAAATTAAAGCAACAGTTGCCCTTTCAAATTATAGTACTATTTTTTTTTCATAATGTCTTTACTCTTATAAGTACAGGGGAAAAGGCTTACAAATCTGTGCTCCTCACCCTGCTTGATCCAAACACACATAATGTCTGTGTGATACTCCTGTAATGTAAACACCTGCCTGAAGCAGACACAAAGAACAAAACTGATGGATATCAGAAAGCCAGCTAGAGAATGATCTGACAGAAAAAAAAAAATCTGTTCCATGCTGTTAAACTTTAAATTCTGAAGCCTGTTTTAACTTATCCTCTCTTCACAGGTGCTGAAAATACATAGTGCTTAGAGAGTACACGGAGGAGAGATGTCTCCCAAAGGTCGTTCCCCTCGATGTTACATCCTGTGTGTGCTGAGCACTGCTGGCAAGGAGAATTACCCTGTTGGGTGGAATTCTGCCAGCAAGAATAACCTTGTGGAAGCCTTTCCCAAAGTCTTCATGGAAACTTAATGTTGTGCAGGGCTGCTGCTCCTCCTGTGCCTCCAGACAGGTGATGACAGTTCAAGGGTGGAAAGGAAGGTGTGGGTCTGGGTCAAAGCCCCTGGCACTGATGGGATTCCTGCTGTTGACTGTGTGGATTTGAGATCAAGACTTTTATACCACTCTAGCAAAACTTTCCCACAGCTTGCCCCTTATGCAAAAATTACCATACTACGGGTAAAGGTCTTCTGCTTCTTTCTGCAGCTTGTGATAAATTATTAGGAATATGGTTCTTCTCTCCTGGTTCAGGTATCTGGTTGGTGGTGGTGCTGAGACTTCCCACTCCTGAAGGGAGCTCAGTTCAGTGCTCCTGAAGCTGCAGCCACAGCCTCACAGTTTAATACATGGGCATTTCTTCAATGAATTTGCTAAACAATTTTGAACTCTTCATATTTATTTCCTGTAACAATGAATTCCAAAGACCAATTAGACATGTGTGCAAAAACAGTTTCACATAAGAACTTTCTGCTGATTCTATAGCAGCTTTACAATCAACTCTGATGAAAAATGGAAAATAAACATTGTCTATTCCACCTTTACACAACATACAGCTTTGGATATGTTGTGTATATATTACATTCTTCATAGTTTATCTGAACTAAAGACCAGGGCATATTTAAATTATCTTCAAGCAGAAAATCCCCATAGATTTGATCTGTTCTATTAGTTTGCACCACTTTTGGATCTTCTACAGGATTTTGAGAGGAAGATGGCTACAGCTATAGCCATCCAAGGTTCAGATCCAACAAAATTGAAATTGCAACATTAATTTTTTTTTTTTTTAATTTTACAACTAATCTAAAATATCTTATTTTAGTTTCAACTACTTCTGAACAATGGGCTGATATTTTCATAGATCCATCCATAATGACACAAAGACCTCTTTCCTGAATGAATGATATGCTAATAGTTCTTTCAAGCTTATATCTGTATATGAGTAAATGTGACTTTTTTCCCCTTCGTGAGCATTATTTTGCATTTATCAATACTAGGTTTTGACTATTATTTTTATCACCCAGCCATTCACTTGGATTCCTCTGAGTGTCTTTGCAATTAGTTCTAATTTTGTACTCTAAATATGCTGTTGTTACCTCCCTATTTCCCCTCTTCCATGTTATTTATAAGTAGTTTGAGTAGTATTGTGCACAGCATAGGTACCTGAAGAGCTCTGTGGGAAATCTCTCCTGTAAAACACTTATATTTCTATGTTTGGTTTTCTATTCTTCTCTCTTTCTCCCTGAAAAACCTTGTGTTACAAATCTGAGACAGCTACCATCCTCTGACAATGATTATCTATCTTTTTAAAAACTTCTTTTAAGATAACTTATAACAGTTTATTGGAAATCTAAGCATCATCCCAATAAATCTTATCCAAAAGATGTCATAAAACATCAACAGATTTTGATTCAAGACATTCTGCAGTGAAGCCAGTGTTGAATCTTCATCAGAATGTCCCATATCAAGGTACATAATTCTATTCCTACGTGACTTCTACCAGCTTGGTCAGTACAGAAATCAATGTTTTTGGTCTATAGACCTTTTTATTATCATATGTAATCTAGTCCCCTTCAAATAACTATTTATTCATGGCAAGCTGTAATCTGACAGTTTTTTATTTGAGTGTTTTTAGACTTTGAGGATTGATGCTATGTTGTTTTGGGTTGTATTGGGATGGCTTTTTTGGTTGGTGGGGTTTTTTTTTTTTCTGTTACATTTCTGTTCATTTCAATGTTTTGTTCTGAAATCATTCTACTGACACTTCTGTATATTTTATCAAAATTCTGTCATGTCAATTAGGATAAGTAATGGAGATCTTAAGCTCTTCTGCTGTGAATGTTAGTATGAAAAAATCATGTAGCTTTTCTGACCTAAACCTCCATGAATTGATATGAATCATCCCACAATTTCAGATTATCACACTGCAGACATAATCACAGAATATTTGGCTTTAAAGTTAAACTTTTAAAGCACAAATTCATTGACAATGCATTTAAAATCAACAACAACAAAAAAAAGGTTGAATTAAATACACAGGTACCTTTTGTTTGATATTTGCTTGTAAGATGTAAATTCAGGTTAGAAAATTTGCAGGGCTCCTTTGATATCCTGGAAGTACAGCTGAGGCAGGAGATCTCTTTTACATTCCTGTAACAGTCTGAAAGATATACAGGCAATGCTGTTCATAAATACAGGGCAGCTTTAGCATATGATGAGCAGAATTCTCCACTCTACCTCTTGCATAATTAATACTTGTGACATTAAATTCCTCCTGACCCTCTTTGTTTCCTTCTGTCAACATATCTGTTGATGCTCTGCTTCTTAGAACTTAATTTATGAAAAATGTTATTTCATATATAAATGACCTGCATACTTGCTCCCTGGAAAAAAGGTATATAATCAACAACTAATGGTGTCACAAATATTTGATCGCTGCATGTGCCTTGCCAGGACCAACTAATTACCATTATTTGTGAAACAGAAATTACAAATCTAGGTACTATCAAAGTACTATGTCTAATGCTATTCTTGACCCACATAACAACCCTCCAACCTCTATATAAGAAAAAAAACTTTGAAAAATTCTTTCTTCTTAGAGGGAGCAACAATCTAGATCCACTTTGTGCTACCTTTCCCATTGTTTGCCACCTACCTTAGTCTTTGATTTCATCTTTACTTTTTACTCAATTGCAACATTATTTTATATTTCTAATAGCTCTGAACTGTCTGTGACTTTCACCTAGCAGAAACAACACCCATCTATTGGGACTCATTCTCTTATATTCCCTTGTGGCCTTAGTTGGTGTTTAAATAAAACTGCAGAATTTAGCATCTCCTATATTTACCTGATTAAGCTGACTTGAAAATAAAATGAACAAAAAAACTCCAAGCAAACAAAACCATCATCCCCTCTCCAACAAACAAACAAAAAACCAAACCAAACAACCAAACCTCCAAAAGTACCAAAGACTGTAATATGTGTGGTTGCACAACAAATGTCTGGCACAGCCCATCAACCCAAGTTTTCTAGTCCTGCTTGCTGTTAATACTCATCTTTTCTCTGGAGTGTGGGTTGTGGGGGTTTTTGCTTGCCTTTTTTCATTGAATTTTAAGTCAAAGAGAGGGTCACTGCAGGTGTTATTATACAAAAGAGTACAATCTGCAAAATATACATCTGACTTTCATAGCTGTAATACTTTCTTTTTCTCTGAGTAATTCAAATGATAACTTTTCCTTGGGGAATTACTACTTTTTTTTGTGAACAAAATTATGGCATATTTGAGGTCTTGGCTTTGAGTTCTGGAGATTTTAATTTAAATCCCTGTTTTGCTACATATTTTGTTATAATTCTGAAATGATGCATTATCTCCTGATATGACTCAGATTTATACATTTTCATATCTAGTTATTCTTGCTGCTACTCAGAGCATTATGAGAAGATAATTTTAATACTCAGTATTTTGCCAGCAGCACAGCCAGGTCTTTCTGTTCTCTATTTAACAATAGTGTATTTTTGACAGTTGTTGCAACATCATTATTCATAGCCAGAAACATAAAAAAATCACCACCAAAGAGGAAAGTGTTATGTGATTCATAAACAGCAGTGAAATTATTCTGAAGAAAACATTATCAAAATGGTGACATTTAGTATTTCTTAAGAGGAAAAAAATACTAGTGCTGTATTTTTTTCCTCTGTTTTCTCAGGAAAAAATATATTCTCTATTAAATAAAAAGCAGCAATCGCTTGTCAATCTTAAACAAAATTTTAATGCTATTGTCATCCTTTTCTCCTATAAAATTCCATGTATTTTTCATTCTACTACTCTGATCCTGTTTGCTGTTAGTATATGTGTCCCAGAGGAGTTTGTAACCTAAAGTCTTGCTTTGGCCTTCTTGTGCAAATTCCACTTGCTGTATGCTGCACTCTGCATAATTTAGCCTGATTTACACTGCTATGGGCAAAAAGCCCAAATGTTTCTGTTTAAAATAAGAGGAAGAGTAAACTTAAATGATTAAAGACTTAAAATATGCACACTATCCCTTTGTGTGATGGAAGAATAATGACACATTGCCTTTCTTTGATTTCTGGGTATGTTTTTTTAATCTGAATTGTATCAGCAAATGATGCAATTTGAGGCTGCCTCATCTATTCCTTTTTTAGATGACATAATTCACTCACAGAGGGGGAGATGAGGAGAAGCTGTTATTATTAAGCTGCACACACAGCGCTGCTATTTCCTACTATCTCCTGGTGGTTCCTGATCTACTACAGGTTGTCTGGAGCATGTCAAGAAAGGAGTAAGATAAACAAGTGGAAATTAAAGAGGGATAATGCAACTATTTTGAAGCAAAATACTTAGCATAGCCTCTGTCCTCTGCCATTCCTCTAAGTCACATGGTTTCAGTAAAGTCTTTGAAATTAGCTGCTCTCTAAGTGACATCCGTTTAGGGATTAGTTAGTCATGTAAGGATCAGTGTTTAAGTATGGGCTTGTTCCCTCCTCAACCCATCTGTCATTTTTCCGAGATAATACATTAATTTCCATAGCAACAGCCTGTAATGTTACCAATAGGATTATTACGACTTTGCTGCATGATCAAGCAAAGGAAGCTGGACTGGTCTGGAATAAACTGCTATCCAAGCCCAGGAAGCCTGAATAATAGGAAAGCTGTTATGAAAGCCATAGTTAAGCCTCCTTTGCTATCTGTCACATTAAAATAACTAGGAAAAAATAAGTTAAATGTGGTGTGAATTGTCACCACTTGTAAGTGTTAGCTATTTCCACTTGATTTGACTTATTCCAGGTTTTGCTAAAGTCCAAGAGATACAGAGTCCTGGCCTAAATCCATTGCTGCTTTTTAAATAATTAAAAAATGCAATTTGGATTCCCAACATTAGCACGTTGTGAAACATCCTAAATATCATAATTTTTTACAACATAACAGAAAAATAAGAGGAAATTCATTCCAACACTATATGAGGTGAAGCACATGCATTAACTGTATATTTAAACTTGCTCATATTTTAACAGAATTAGAATTCCATGTTAACAGAGCCTTTGACAGATTTGACAGAGGTACTTCAATCACAAACTGATTTTGCAGAATCACTGTTCTCACTGTGCTCTGCACTGTGTTTTTGTGACCAATTTCTAGACAGAAAATATGGGCCAAACCAGTCAATAATGATTAAAAAAAATAGAAAATTAATTGGAACATTGCTCATTGTCATCTTATTTAATTAATAGCACTTACATAGTCTTCAAAAAATTCTATCTCCTACCAGTTCAAGACTTCTCTATGACTCCATGTCATTTAGAGGAAAAAAAGTCATCCTGTTAGACTGATAAAGGTAAATTTAACAACTATGGCAGTGGTGTTATCTAGTTATATGAGTTTTAGTGTAAAAACTACATGTGGAAAAAAATTATGAAGCTAAATTGTTGTCATATTTTTTAAGCTAATGCTCTAAGGCATATTAAAACTTACTGCTGGAAAATTTACTTAGGGAAATCTAGAATGCACTCTACATCCTACACTTCAATAAAGTACTGTGGGTAAGGTGACCCAGATTTGCAGGGAAAAATTAGATGTTGGGACCCTCTTAGAATTCAAGAGAATCATCTAGAAGTCTTAAGTGAAAAAAGGGGAAATGCTTTTTACCGATAGGATTTGGCTGAAGTACTTTGGCTGAGTAAATTGCATATACTGGCTTAATTGCTGAGTTCCCCAAAGGATTTAATGCTGCCATCCTAACTCATTTATTGAAGTCAACCCATTAGTGGCAGGGCATTTAGTGAGCTTATAATCATTCTAGGAATTACTGGGTTTGGCTTTAAAATAAATAACTTTCACAAATAAACTTCAGATTAAATGAACAAAAGTCAGGGTGTTTGTTTTGGGGTTTTTGGTTTTTTGTTTGGTTTTTTTTAATCAAAATGGTGGAGGAATTATTTACATGTTTCCTTATAGGATGAAATCTATTTTTTAATGTATAACCACATTTTACTGTACACAGGATTTTTGTCAGGTAGTGTGAAAGAATTTAATCAATTTATTCTTCCCATGGATATATCCATTTCAATATCCTCCTCATCTGAAGAGTAACCTAGACACCAGCAAGCACTGGGGGACAACCAGTTGGAAATCACCTGGGCAGAGAGAGACCTGGGGGTCCCATTAGATTCCAGTCTAACACTGACAAGGAATTTTTTGCTACAATTGCTTGTAGCAAAGAAAACTGACCACATCCCAGTCTGCACGGGGAGAAGTGTTGTCAACAGGCCAAGGGATGTGTTCCTTCCTTCTGCTCATCCCTGATGATACACATCTGGAAGGCTGGGCCTGGGCTCCCCAGTATAAGAGAGATACAAATTTACTGGAGATTCTCTTTGATATTCAGCCAAAGAGTTGATGGACAGGTAGAATTTATTAAATGTCTCTTTTTTCTTTTTTTTTACCAAAGAGGGCCCATATTCCTGCACTGGAGATTGACACTGGTTTTCTATTTGACTGTTCAGACACAATAATAGGACTGCTAAAATTGATCTAAAAAACTTTTGTTCCATCATGTTTGGAAGCTTGCTGCATATGATTGACCTGAGTAATTTTTATTTCTGCTATACTTGTAATTTTGTCTCTCAAGCTCTCACATCTCATGTATAACAAATGCCATCTGAAATATTTGTGTTCTCAGGCTACAGCTGAGGAGGCATAAATCTCTAGGAGGAGATAAGTGGGTGAAAGAAGCAGTTTGTAAGATCTCATTACATATTATTAAAAAGTAACAAATTTTATTTATAAGCCTAAAAGTTGTTAAACTGGTTGTGGTTTATCAATTTGAGAAAGCACTTTTCTTGATTATTTATTTTTTAATTTTTTTTTAAATTTATTTTTATTTTCACCTGTAGTTAAAGAGATGCTTGAATTTCTGTTTCTGGTAGAATCAATTAACAATCTTCCAACATTTGTTTTAACTTTACACCTAAAATTAGTATAAATTCTGTACTCCTATACTGAGTTCAAATGGCAGCAAAAGAGGCACTGGCTTTATCTAAAACTTACTCTAAAACACAGGTACACTCTATGTAGACTACTTTGAATGGGAAAGCACAGAGCTACTATTACTGTTGTTGATTTTCACAAGTAAATGCAGAATCCTGAGATACGGAGACCAAAACTGAAGACAAGGGCACATTAAAATTGTATACAATGGTAAAACAATGCCTTCTCTCCTGTCCTCAGTGCCTGCAATGATGAAGACCATCATTTTGTTGTCAAAACTGATAGAAACACTGACTGAAAGACAGTGTCTATTGTGGAGTTGTATGTACCAACAGTATCCCTGATTCAGGGGATCCCATGAGATTGGCACCTGCACCAACTTCCTTGTGCTGTCTATAATGGTGTTACCCAATGGAGACCTGGAAATTGAAAGAAACATCCAAAACTAAAAGACCATCAGCCTGCTGGTACTGACTGCTGTCCCTTTTGCTGCACCTCACATGATTTGCTGTTAGAAAAGGGTTTCACCTGGACCACAGCTCTGGCTGTTCTCAAGCTTTCAAGTATTATTTTTTTTTTTAGAAAGAAGATTATCCATGCAAATCATACCTGCATCCTAACTAACATTTATGTAATTTAAAGTTCCATGCCCATGTGAACATTGCCTTGAAATCATTGGTGATGGGATGTGTAGTCTGGCAGAAACCAAAATCAAAACCAATCAACCAACCAAAATTAGTTGTATGATTAATAAAGCTTTTTTTTGGTAGTAATTAGACAGTTTAAGCTCTAAGATGGACAAAACCCAAACAGGAATAAGAGTAAATTCTTGGTCCTAGCTATAAGAAGTGTTCCACTTTTGTCCTCAAAAAATTTGTGTTCCACAGGGAACTGAGTTTCCTGAAGCACTCTTCCTGGAATACAGATTCATTGTCTGCCCTGCCAGTCTAGTCTTGTACATACACAACACTACAGTACAAAGGGTGAGACCTGAAAAAAATTTCCTGTCTCCTGCCCATGTATTACATATAATACCAATACCTAGTAAATTAATCCAAATATCTATTTTTCCCAAGGAATTTGCATCCTTCATAAAGTTCAGGTTCATAAGTACCTACAGATAAGTTCCTGAAACTTTTAACTCACTGTTTTTTGCAAAAATTCTGAATATCTGTTTTGAAACTTATTCCACACCTCCCAATCTTCTTGCGCATGTGTCTACCCCTGGTGCCCTGCTACCCACTGAGATCTGTTGTTCCTCCACGTCAGTTTCTAAGATCAAAGTCCCATACAGTTTCTTAGAAAGCTTAACTTCTATGTATGGTATATTTCTTTGTAAAACCTCAACTTCCTCCTCTCTTAAAAGGATTATTTTGTCACTTCCCCACCTATTACTTCCATTCCTAGGTAAGAGGTTACCTCATTTGTTCAATCCTCTATTCTGTAGCAAACAAGAACTGAAATTAGTAGTAAGTCCATAAGGATAACTTTGCCATTTGTGCCATGGACTGTTCTGGCATAGTACATTGCCTAATTCTTGTTAAAGGATTGTTCTCTTTGGGAATTAAAGTCTTGTATATTAAAATAAAAGCATTTCCCAAGGAACATATGAATGTAGATTTAGTGTTGTAGTTTACAAGCAAAACCACAGACATGTTTAGTGTGAAGAAGGTGAGTGGGAAGAAAGGTAAGACTAAAGGCTTTAACATAAGAATTTTTCATCTGGTATTCATTCTTCAGGTATCAGCATCAGAGGGAAGATTCTCAGCTTCTTATTTGTTTAGTGCTCTAATAACTTTGCATTCTCAAACTCTTCCACCCTCCTGTTGAATTCAGGTTTCTTATGAAAGCATACTACAAGTATTTTTACACATACAGTCTGAAATATCTAGAAATTCTTCATCAGATACACTTTTTTCCTCAGTGGGATAATGTTTGGTGGTGGCCACAGCTCATTCACATTGGATCTCCTTTGTTTTAACCCCAACTCTCAAACACCCTTAATCATTGCTAAGTGGACAGTTCTATTTTAAAAACCATGAAACAGTGAGCAAGTTTAGCAACAGTGAGCAAGTTTAGCAACTGTGTCAGATCCACAGTCAAGGTGCTGCCATTGTCACTCCAATGGATGCTAAAAAAGTGAAGCATAACTGAATTTTCTGCGTACTCAGTACTCCATTCCTCGAACATGGTATATGTCAAACTTTTGGTAGCTGTCAGAGCTCTACCTTGGATTCTGCTCCCACATTGGTGCTGATGTTTCCTTAGCTCAGGTGCATGTTTCCATGGCACTTCCAGCGGGTAACCCCATGGCTGCAGCCACAGCAACTCAGACAAGGGTATTGCCATCATCAGTCAAAATACCACTGCCATGATTTCCCTGGGCTTCGCATGGCCACCTGGGAGTTATGGCTTCAACAACTGCAGCAATCATTCCCAGCAGAGCTGTTTGCTCCTAGAATGCCTCATGTGTTGCTGTCTGAAGATACAGATGCCAGGCTGTTCTGCCTCACTGCCCCGAGGAAAAATCTGCATCAGGTTCTGTCCAGCACTTGGGCTGAAGTTGTGGCTCATTTCTGCTGGTATAGGAGCTAGGAAAAATTTGGCTATCACTATTGATGACTTTTGCCCATGAGGCTTCTTATTTTCTTAATACATTCTCACCTTCTTGCTCAGTTACAAAAATAATAGGTTTGAGAGCAGCTCTGTTGGCATCTTGTGGGCAGACCAATCAAATACATTTCCTAGAGGACCAGACTGTTTTCTGTACAGCATGCAAGAAACATTTTGCTGAGGTTTATGTACTCCTTGGAACACTGGCTCAAGGTTTGAAATGGCAGAAGTTTATATAAACAAAATGTGAGACAAAAACCCTTTAATTATATTTTAAAACCAGTATCAAAATAGTGGCAATTAAGACTGCACACCTCCATTTTTGATTTAAGCTGTTATTTTCAAGAAATCATGCCTCTAACATTCTTTTTCTTTTCTAATAAATGTTCTAGAAACAATTCAAAGGAGGTTTGTAACTACTGGACTTACTGATATTTTTCTGACAGGATAAATATTTATCCATTTCAAATTATATCTTTCAAGAAAGAACTTCAGCTTATTGCTTTACTGTTATTTTTAATACAACAAAGAGATGGAAGATGGTGTTCTTTATGTGTCAATGTGAGCTGAACAAGATAAAAGCTGAGTAATGTCAGCATACTGTAGTTCTTTTCCACAAAAGAAATTATGAGTAATGTTACAAACTCAGTTTACTGAAATGGATTTAACACACTGCATATTAAACAGCAGCTCACCCCTCCTGTCCTTCTATAAGAGAATAATGTTGTGCTTCAGCATGTGGATAATTTTTCTTTGTGCTAATCACTGAATTAATGAGATTTACAAACCAATTTCTTCCTCTAGTACTTCTTTATTGTATTGATGCACACACTATAGCTGTTTTGTCACTACACAAGAATAGGTGAGAAGAAGGTGACTTGTTTATTAAAACTGAAAAAAATATTGTGGATTATTATCAATGTCTTTATTTATTTTAAAATATTTTAATAAAAAGGAAAAAAAAAAATCCAGGTTTTCAGAAGTCATTCATACAGCGGATTTCTATCAAAATTAATTGGATTGGATTGTAATTACTAAATACTTTGGAAGTGAGTTTATTTTTATTTAGAAGATTCCCCATACAATTAAACTCTACATATCCACTCCAAAGTTTTGAATCACCTTATGTATTAAAGTAGGTAACTTCACAAAAGAGGACATGAGCACTGCTAACAATGCAACATAATTTAACTAATATACTTTATCATTAAAAGCATACTATTTATTAGCATCTACAACCTTAATGTTATTTTTATCATTGTAAATGAAAATTTTTGTACAAAGATACATAAAAGATAAATTGATTCATATCTGTGAAATTGAGGTGAATAGTGGTTTCTAAAAGAGACAATGTTCCCTTACAAGTTTGTGTATAGTCAAGACACTTAAAATTATTTTATTATGCTAAAAATATATACATATCCCAGAAATATAAACATATTCTTTTTTAGAAAATATAAAACTGGCACAAAAGAAACATGTTACAGTAGAGTAGTATGTCTATCATTTTGCACTTTTTTTTTTTTGAATTTGTGTTTATTTTATTCTGTTGGAAAAACTTTGTGGAAAGTGGAACATTTATTTAAAATCTGTATGAGGTTTTGGTATTTGGGGTAAATCTGGTGCATTTTGGTGCATTCCATGTTGACAGTGGGAAATATTGCTGACAGTTTTAAGTCTGTTAGTTCAAATTACTGAAAGTATAGGGAAAAAAAATGGCAGTCCCTGTGTGAGAAATCTACATCCAGCTTGTAGATTACTCTGTGAGTGCTGTCTGCTCAATCAATGTGTATGAAACAATTTGAGGAGGCATCTGGTGTTTCTCTCAGAAGCATCAGCTCCTCTAGTTTTTTTCTTCCTTCAGTGGAAAATACTCACCATATAATAAGCCTGCCAAATAAACAACAACTACTCTAGTCCTTCTCCAGATTTCTTTTCCCTATGATTAGTTTTGATACTGGATGACATAAAGGAACAAAGAGTCTTATATAGTAGCATAAGTGTTAAGCTAAAAAAGCATCTTAAGAAGCTCAAATTCAGGGCTTAAGACTGTAGCAAAAAAAAGCACAAATGGATTCAGAAAAATGAATTTGTATTTCTTAGGAAAAGCACTCCTAATCCTTCAACTATTCCTTAAATCCATGCCTTAAGAATTGACCAAGGACCTTAACAAATATCCCAAAGCATACTTTATTTCAGTATGCAGAGAAATCCTACATCGAAGCAACATCTGGTATAACTGCTTAAAAAATATTCTTTCTTCTCCTGTGACTTTGCAATTACATGGGAAGGTATATTGAGCTATAAGTTTCCATATTTGCCATCCACCTCTCTCTGCCACTGTGTAAGCATGATGTTCAAGAATTAGATTTTTAATGATGTTTTAAAACCAATAATTGAATTTTGAGCTGGCATTTGGTATCCTATTTTGTTAAGACTACAAAAAAAAATGTTTTCCAGATGGGTATATAAAACTGGAGAAATGCATACTCAAATGCTGATTTGAAATAAGTGGTTTAGTTCTTTGTTTTTAATTCGTGCAAGATGTACTTTGGCTTTGGTAACCTTTTTATTCCTTTCAATGTCAGCTAATACTAAGTGCATTTGTAGGATAAACTCAGTCATATGCCCTCACAAAAACTACAAATGTAATTTGGGACAGATAATACAAATGTACACACAGATACATCTTCATTTGAAGCATTGAGAACTACTAATGGCTTAATCCAGTAAATCAAGTACCAGATGACTACATACAGTAGGATGAAGGGACTTGCCCACCATGCCTGGGATACATTGTCAGGGAATGGGATCACAAAAAGGGGATTTTTTGTTTACAGATTCTTCTATATTTATTATGCTCTGTGTAAATCATTAACACACTAACACATTTGTTCTGCCTGGATAGTGTTACGGATACAGGTTGCTGTTAACACCTGCAAGAAAATGCATGGTATGTTCTGTACAGAGATTTTTGCCCACTGCCTAGATCAGCCTTTTAACTGGAAAGACCAATAAATACTGAAAAGAATTGATCCTTTGTGGCTTTTCTTGGAATTAGATCAGACTCTAAAAGAGGCCAAAAAGTACCCTGTAATATTCTGTTTTTTCTTCTTTATGCTTCTTCCTGTGTTCCAAGACTATGGGAAGCCTATACGCTCTCACTGATTTAATAAGTGACCCCTTGTTTGAAATGTTAATAGAACTCCTACTGGTTAAAGTTTGGCCCATTTAAGCCAATTTTTGTTTTTCTCAAGGGAATAAAAGAGACATTGGGCCCTAGTGATACTGAACAATGTTTTGCCCATTGTATGAATCCATAGATCTAGATCACTCGCTCTTCTTCTTTCTTTAGAGCAAAACAGTGAATGTAGCTAGTGAGTGTAATATCATTTTAAAAACACAATAGAGCTCTTGAGCAAAGATAAATTACAACTGCATTTGGTGATATATTTCAGTTGATGCCCATTTTCTCTAACTAAAAAATGGCAAATTTAAACCCCTACTCAACAGTTCAAGGGTTTAAAAGAGCTGTTTCACACAGTATCAAGTGCAGTGGCAAATAGAAAGACTTTTTGATTTTGAAAAAGTCCTAGACTTTTTTTTTAACTCTATGATTCCATCTGCTCAGATAGAACAATCTCCTATTTTCAAATACAAGTGTGCTTCAGAATGGAGGAGATTAATCTTTAAACTGTAATTATTATGAGTGTTTTAATTCCTCTTTCAAAACTTCAAAAATCTCTGCTTTCATTTTTCTTGTCTAGTTTCTTTGTTTCGTTCAAAAAAAGACAAAAATTTAAGACAAAACTTAAATTCATCTCAAATTCTGAGATAGCAATCTCAGCAGCAAACATTTAAAAAGAAATAATAAATTATTTAGGAAGTAGTGACTGAAAATCTCAATATCTCCAAGTTTCCCATTCCTTTAAAAGCAACACATTGCTTCAGCTGAAGACCAGAAAAAGAAACAGGCTTATGATCTTTAACTGAGATACTAGCATATTTTCATTTAGCAGAGTGTATACTGAACACTTGCAAAATAGTGTGACTTATATTCCACACAGATTTGAGCAAATATTTTTCCATGATACTTACATACACATTCAGAGAATTTGCAGCCTTTTTATGGACGCATCACAAGGAAGAAAGAAGACAAAAAAAAAAAAAAACAACCCACTAGATTTTTTACTGCTTGATTGAGTATAAATTATTTGATCAATCCCGGTGTTTTTCCATTCTGTAAGTATCTTAAAATGCAGGGCATTTTTAATGATTGTTAATGTTTCCCTTCACTTCAGTGTAGCACTTCAGGAGTATAAAACTCTTCAGAGTCAGCCATGGCAAGGGGAAATGATTCAATGCACTGTAATTCCAGCTACCACATATCATCCATCAGCTTTTTCAGTGGTAGCAAACCACTAGACATGAACATCAAGGACAGTCTGTATCTCAAAAGAGTCAGCTTGAGGCAGCTTAACTGTTTTACTATTGTTAACTGTCATCTGAACTGTGACATGTGCTGCTTTCACTACTTCTAACTGATGTCAAAATGAAGAGCATAAAAGCAACTGAATAAACCACAAGAACTGAAGTAGTTCCTTTATCTAATAGCTTTATACCTACAAATAGCTTGATAAAAAAAACATTGGTCACAGGATGTATTTATGTAAAAGAAAGTTGACAGTGGCTGCTGAACAGTTTAAAGTTACTGCAATCACATAATAAATTAAATCCTGAATATTATGTCCTGCACTGATAGCTGCCCAACAAATGGTCCCCCAAAAAGGGATCTCACACCACCAATGACCTGCAATTAATTCTCTTTGGTGAACCATACTTGTGTCTATTTTCTGTAGTAAGATAGGTAAAGAGGGTGGGGAAACAAAGAGTTGGTACTAAAGGTAATCTTGCCTCTGATATATTGCAGGTGTGCTAATTATCCTAGAGTGGGAACAGCCTTGCTCTCCCAGCTATGGGTGTGATAAAGAGTGAGCTGGCTGGGAGGGCTTTGGTTGTGGTTGCAGTTGCAGCTCAGTTGGAGTCTGTTACTGTGCTGTGAAGACCCGGGGACAGGAGGCAGTGCAAGGGTTAGATAAGGTAAGACCTTGTACCAGGGACTGATAAGGACAGGGGCTGAGCCAGGGCCAGGCTGGCGTAAGCTGGTGTTGTGAGAAGGAAGAGAGAAGAACTGACTGACTGGCTGCTGGCATAAATAGACAGACCCTGAGAGCTGCTTGGAGCTGCCTTTGGGAAATAAGATAGAGACTGTTAAATAACAAGGTGTTGGTGTGTGAAGCCTCCTGATTGATATGAAAGATTTATAGATAATAAAGCTCCTGATACATGGAGCCCCTAGAAGTTTTTAAGGAAGTAGTTTGTGTGTTTTGACCATGTCAACTACCACAGTGACCCACTGGGACGTAGTGGGGGAGGCGGCGTTGGTGTAGCTGAGAGTGGCCGGTGAAAGCCACAGGGAGGTCCGGACCTGATTTTCTCCTATCAAAGGCACCTGGAATTAGGTGAGCCACCAACTAGCAATAATGGGAGACTGCTTGTGGTCTCTGCTTCATCTTGTGACCACCTTGACAACAACAATTTTCAGGATTTTTCTCTGGTTATTATGTTTGAGAATTAAATAGGAAAGGATTGCAAAAAGTGTTTTTTAACACTCGTGTTGATGGTGGTTTTTATTGCAATATGTTCTACATCTCTGCACTTTCTCATACATACATCATCTTATCACTAGGAATGTAGTTTTTGGTTCAGTGTTTTTTTGGATAATTTTCTGGATGTCTTTTTTAAAAGAAGGCTCTCATCTGCACCATTTCCACCACTGCCATTAAATAGATCCTATGATTTATGTACTTTGTCACTAGCATGTCATAAGAGCTGCAAGCTGGTCCCAGGAAATTTGTCATTGCTAAGATAGTCTATATCACTGTTTGTGCTGTGATCGGGCAAAGCTTTTGTGTTTATTCATACAGTTGGTTAAAGTGCTATAGTGGTTACAAAGAGTTTTACTTACCTGGACACAATTTCATCACTTGATGTATCAAGGATAAGGGCACTATAGCAAGGGGAATATAGTGGGACTGCTGCTCAGTAACACACTTCATATTTGGCAAATGCTGGATTTATACAGTCATAGACCTACTGAAGCACAAGGGTGAACCTGGCCCTCTGAACACTCTGAACTGTGGACCTTGGAAAGCTGCAGTAGGTTTTTTTGACTCGGAAGAGGGAAGAATTCATCTGAAGAAAATACTCCAAATGTTTATCTCTTCTCTAGATAAATTATTTCAGTATTACATTTCTAAGTGTGAATATTTAATCTTCACAAAAGTAAATATTTCACAAAATAAAGTAAAATTCTTGGGCAATATTTTAAAATATTTGTTGATAAACTTACTGTTGCCTACAGCAAAAGTCTTTTTGCTTGTTTGTTGTACGTTAATAGTGGGTTTCTTCAACTATAAACTTTTATTAGGTTTTCAGAAAAAGGCAAGAAAACTGTTATACCACTTGAAACTTTAATAATTTAGGCTTTTAATACAAGTTTTCTGGCATCATCTTTCCATTTAATCCCATGACACATTTGACGGAGCAAGCATATGCCCAATCTTAGACATTAGAAAGGAAAGTTGAAGTGTCTTCTCTGGAGAAAGTCAAACAATTTCTATTTGTCCTTATGATGGACTTTGATCTTGATCATCTTAAGAAAAATAACATAATTTTGCACAAGAAGAACACAAAAAAAAATTAGAGAAATTGCATGTTCTGTTTCTGTAGTTTCCATATTTGCACCTAGCTTCCCAGCTGAAACGTCTTCTGCTGACAGTAATGCATTATAATCCATTATTTATACTGAGAGACAGAATATGTTGCCTATCTATTAGACCAAGGATAAAATATAGAAACTACATATCCCAGATATTCAGCTTTGAGGTATTTTTTTGTTTGTTTGTTTTTTCTATTCTGAGTTGTTTGGGGATTTGTTTTATGACTGTTTAGGAGTTAATTCTTCCTCTTTTGTCTATAAAATTGTTTTAAGTTGTTTTCAGTTTACCAGTTGTCATTTGGACTGCAAGATTTTTTTCACACTTTTAAGTTCCTGCATAACCAGTGATTCATCCGTTAGGTTTTATGATTTTATTTTTATCTTGGAAATATTATGTGCATTTAATGATAAATTGAATATTATTTTTTGCAAAAAATTTGAATCATTCTGTTCATAGTTCAGGCTTAATGTACTTTGATGTAGGAGTTCTGCATCTGAATCCCTGAGTATCTAAATGCTAATCTGCATATGACAAGAGAGGCAAATTTATAAATGCTAAACAATTAAAGCTTTTTCATCTTAGAAAATTATGGGCAAAACTTTATTAATTTTCATTTTACCATGCCTACAAATAATAATTATTATATTGATGCTTTTATTCTTTGAATAAAAGAAATAAAGAACAAAATATTAGTTTCAAGAGGGACCTGTTTTACTCTTCTTGCTATGGCATAAAAATGTCGTGGTTATTTATGATTTATAATGAGGTCACAGAAAGCAGAAGAAATGATGGACTCAAGTGAATGACAGAACATGAGGACCTCTTCCCGATGGAGAATAATAATGGCATTAATCTCTAGCTAAAAAAATACAGGATGCAGTTGCTTGGGTGAGGGAAGGTGCAGAGCTGGAAGCAAAAAGCTATTAGAAAACAAAAAAGGGAAAAGAAACAGTGAAATTTAGAGACATCTAAACTTCAAATAATGTATTTGAATTCTCCAATATGTTGCTCTGATACATGTGAAATATATTTTGAAATGTCCTTTCTTTTTTCCTGTGTTGCCTAATTCATGAACTCTTACACTTTCTTTTTTCCAGTACACTCAAATGTCCACAAATTCATTGTCCGGAATTCTGAGATATCTAATTTCTCATAAAATATAAACATTCAGAAATAAACTGATATCACCCAGTACTGCTAGATGAGATGGTATAATTCAAGATAATTAACCCTTATTTTTACTGAGTAGTTCTTTGAAAACCAATAGAAATTTTTAATTCTTTTATTAGTAGCTGTAGTTGGTTAAAACATGGCAGAAATATGTTTTTGTTTCAATAATTCCATAACACATTGAATGTCATGACAGGCTTTAAAGATTTGAAAAAGTGAATCAGTCTTAGAAATGCATGGTGAGGAGTACATATTTTTTATTCTCTGTTCCAAGTCAAATTTCTGGGAAAAATAAACAGGTCCACAAGGTAAAGCATATATATTATATATCTACACATATACATCTGTAGATATATATGTACAGTTTCTTAAAATTGTAAGTGACTGTACAGTAAAAAAAAAATTTTATTAAACTGAAAATAATGAGGTAAGAAACAGTTCACCAAAATTTTTTTGAACGTCTTTGAAAACAACAGGTGTTCCTCTTTCCTGCAAGTAGCAAAAGCAATCTATTAATATGAAAGAGTTTTCTAACAATACATGTAATTAAGAGCCAGAATGCAGGAAGTGCTGGGATTTTGATCAAACACACCTCCTGGTGACTGTTCTGAAACCTTATTAATGAAAACCAGATTCAAGGAAGAACAGATTTTTTCCTAGAGAAAAGTCATATTCAAATATGGTTCTTAGCTCTGTTGAACATGGTCAGAGAAGATAGCAAAGCAAAGACTGATCTATCAAGCTCAGTGGTAAGATTCCAAAGAGTAGTAAAAGAGATAACTCTATTGTGGAAACATACCTGCATATTGGAAAATCTTTGGGAATGTTTAATATCAGCAGTACCACGTGCACTGACTGAAGTGTTCTAAAATGCAATGGGCATGACAGCCGGTAAAAGGGATTTGAGTAAATGTTACATGTGACTGAAAAGGATCTAAAATATGAGTATAAGAAATTCATTTTGTGGAAGAAATTCAAATTCTAATCAAATTTCCTCAAGAACCTACCCTCAGTGCACAGAAATATTCAGTGCTTGTAGACTTGAATAGATCTTGGTAGAGAGGGACTGCATTTAAATTTATCAGCTTGCTGAAGCAAATGATCAAGTGTTCCTTTATTCATTCTAAATTTTTTTTCAGGAAATAAATGGAGCTAAAAACTTTTGTTCATTTCTTTTTCATTCAGCTTCAAAAACAGAATACAGAGCTGATGCAAACTGAAAAGACAAATAGAAAGCTATTAGATTTAATAACAATTTGCTTTAAAAGTCTCATATTAAAAATCTTTAAAAGCACAGCTGGTACTGTACTTCATGGTGGCATGATCCAATGCAGTTCTTTTTAAGAACATGCACACTTCAGAGTTAAAACTTGTTTGCAGAAAACAGATATGTAGCACATATGCACAGGAAGAAAAGGGCCTGTTGGCATAGGCAAAATGGGTATATGAATGATGTCCATGACCCTAATACATGATGTATCTATGCCAGAGTTCTGGAAAGTGGGCAGACAACGGTGGCAGCTGCTGGTGTGGGAGCAGTTGTTCCTCACATTTTCCCATCTGCCAGGCAGCAGGAGCAAGAGCAAGCAGCTGACCTCACCACAGTTTCACTGTGGCTTTGTATTCCTGTTCAGCCATTCTCAGATTCTTCCCTAAAGAGCTGCTGCAAAATTTAATTTTTTCTGTGTTGGCAAAAGAGGTCTTGAGTGAGCTCTGGGGATCTTTCTGAGTAACTTGAAAGAAAAAAATTTCAAGGCAGCAAAATTGCTGGCCATTGTAAAAGCTCCCATTCACTTTTACTGTCCATGATATTAAACCAAAATTTTTTTGGTGAGAAGTTTGTACATCTATGCTGCCTACCCATGTATGCACAATCACATCCTTTCCTAACTTTGGTCAGAAAGGTTCTATGAAAGGAGTCATAAGAACTATTAAGTATTCTTGGGCTTCTACAGATGCAAGGAAATGTTACTATTTCATGCTGTTGCAATCTTTTCATTATCAAATCTGGGGTCCTTACAGCTTTGGTATTGCAGACCTTGGGACAATCTGTGAGGTCTCTTTAGATGATGTTGGAAAACAGCAGATGATCTAAATCACATCAGATCTATCTTTTGACCCTCTGTCAATCACTCTTTAAATAAACAAATGTTTCTTATTCATATGCATAAGTTTCTCACCCTCATTCAGAAGTCAGATTATCTCAGCTACCAGAAGGGGAATATGTAAATCCTGTTAGATGGCTTACTTTAAAATTAAATAAGTCACCCAATACAGCTTTATCAGCAGCTATTCAGTTTGTCTAGTTAGCAGATGAAGCACTTTGGCATGTTTCTAAGCTTTTCCAGTTAAGTCATGCAAACTGGAACACAGAATACAGTTACTAAAACAAAACCATGATTACACTCTAGACCTCTCTTGTCTTGCCTCCTCTATGCTGCCCTCACCAGGAGTAAACCCAACAAAACAAATAAACACTGCAAAATTAATTTGAGATTTACTTGATGTAGGAGTGAAAAGGAGGGAATGAACAGCTATATTCACTTATGAAAGAGTTGGATATGTTGATTTTCTCTATTGATTTCCCCCCAAAGCAGTTTAAGCATAGGACCAGATCCCTTAAGGGAGTGATCTGTGTCATGACCCAGGAGAAGCAAGCAGACAGGTGAAGAGCTGAGATGATAATGGAGAGCTTCACACAAATCATACAGGTAAGAAAGTGATGGATAAGTTAGACAGCAGGGAAGTTTACAAATGAAGCAGAAGTAGAATCAAGATCAGGTTTACATGTTATAGATAAAAAACTTCCACCTATATCTACTTTGCCTTGTGTAAGGGTGAGGCATACCTGACTAACACTCATCTCCAATGATCATGAAAGTAGTGCTCCACAGGGAGGGGGTCAGGTCCAGGCTCCATAATGATCCTGGCAACAAAGGAGAACAAACTTATATCACTGATATTCTTTCTACTCATCCTTCCTTCTGCCACTTAATGTTGTATTTTTATTTGCTCTTTCAGTGACATATTACAAGAACCCATCTTTCATCCAGAAGCTTCAATTCACTTTGTGTTGTCTTTTTGTAATGAGAAGAAGAGGAACTTGTTATGAGTATGGAAAATTCCAGGACTGGGAAAAAAAAAAAAGAAAATAAAGAACTAAGGAGTTGTTATGATCTGCTATAATCGCAGGGGAGTAAGTGGGCTCTCAGTGGATTATGAATAGTCAGAGGTTCAAAATATTCCCCAAAACATAATTAAACCAAAGGAGGTTAAATGTTGATATCAAAAAAATTAATATATTTCATTTTAAAGTATATATATCATTTAACAGTTAAAAGAAGCAAAGAGAAAAAATGAGAAAGAAAGAAAAATAAATGATGGGGGGGGTGGGAAATTGCACAGAGAGACAGGAAGGGACATATTAAGAAAAAACATATCACTACTCCATGGGTCTCAAAAATGTCTTGTCCATCCCTTCTGTGGGCCTGATGTTTCTGGGTCTGAGTGATTTTAGCCTGATAGCAGCTGCTAACTTTTTCCCAAGGGAAAATTTCTCAAGAAAGCTTCTTCTCAAAACAGTCTTGGCAAACAACAATCCTTTCTCAAAACAATCTTTCTCCAGGTGGTGTTTTGCTATTTCTATAGTTTGACCAATGGGATTAGAGAGGTGTCATTCCTATTCACCAAGTCTGTATCAGAACACCTTATAAAAAGGTAGTAAAAATTAGACAAAAAAGCTTTTTATGCTCATTGCCTTCTGAAATATTGGAGTGTCTTATCTTTCTTTTGTGTCCTACAACAACACCCCTTCCACTGGGTCTTCTTGGTGGTGAGGGTGTCCCACAGAAAAGTACAGAATCCAGAGGATTAGTAAGGGCCCCTTTGGTGCCTCTCCTGGGGAGGGCAGGTTTGATGTTGTCTCTTGCAAGACTGTGGTTCAGTCATTATTTTGCATCATGTGCAGTGTTCTGGTGCAAGGCCTCAGGAATGGCTCCAGAGGAACTTCAGGGGTTTTTTTGTGGATTGTGATGCCTCCTTTGCTGCCTCTTCACATGCACATCCAGTGGATGTGGCTTTCTCAGGGTGAGTAGGTGATTTCACAACTGAGCCAGTTTTTGTAAAGGAGGATGGGTGTTCACTGCCTCTGAGCAGAGGTTGCTCCAAACACCCAAGACCCTCCTCCCCCTCAATTTGGTGGGGGGGGTCTGTGCAAGCCTGGCAGCAGAGAAGCCTAGGGCTATGGCCTCCACCCCAATACTCTGGGCTTGATCCTCCAGCGGAAGTGTCCTACCAGCCTTACAAATTACTTTGCAGAGTGGACATACTAAAATAATAGCGTCACCTTTTCTTATCTGGAATAACCTTAGGAATTTTGACTCACAGTTAGGGTCTCAGCCCAGTGGCCACATGCAGGGTGCAGTGGTCTTTCATGCAGATTTTGTTAAACAACTTTGCCATAATAGGCAAAAGTCCTTCATAAAAATGATTATGCAATAAACCATAGCATTTCAGTCTCTGACAGGAGGTATGAACCAAGCTGCTTAATTTATACTTATGGAAAAATTATAGTTATGCTTTTTCTTGCTGTAGAAACACATTTCCACAGAGAAAATCATGTCTGTATGGATTTCCTTTCATGTGACTGTGGTAAAATATCAGGCCATAAATATTTTAAATGTGCAGATGAATTTTAAGGAGTTTGAAGAAAAACAATGGGATTGGTCAGACATTCTGAATGAGAAGTTGGGAGAGAAATATTGAATCTCTAAATGCAGAAAACACAGCTGTAAAGCAAAATGGTATCTGCTTTATCCATATGCAGTGTCAATATAATGGCAATAATGGATTTGAAAGGGAATAATGCAGGTTAATATCTTGATCAAGAGGAAAAAAAGACTAATGGTAAGTGTAATTATACACTTTAATGAAATGTCTGGAAAGATTATAATATGTACATCACTGTAAATTTTAAAACAAGTAAGAAAAGTATGTCATGAAAGTTGATAGTTGTCAAGGCTTAACCCCAGCCTGAAACTCTGTACCAGTCAGTCTGTCACTCACTCCACTGCTCACCTTACCCCTGGGGAGGAGAATGAGAGAAAGAAAAAAACTAAACCTCATGGGTTGAGATATGAAGAGTTCAATAACTGAAACAAAATACATATGATGCTTTACTAGTGCTAATACTATTAATACTACTATTACTACTACTAATTTATAAAAGTATTGATAATTATAATGGAAAAGAGAGTGGGAGAATTAGGAATCATCTGCTGTAGTGGGAGATCAGGTACAAAACTATCTCAGGAACCTGAAGGTACACATGGGACCTGATGAGATACATCCAAAGGTCCTGAGGGAGTCACCTGAGGAAATGACTAAGACACAATCCACCATATTTGAGAAGACACAGCAATCTGGGGAAGTTCCCAGTGACTGAAAAAGGGGAAATAGAATGCCTATTTTTAAAAACGGAAATAAGGAAAACCCAGGGAATTACAGGCCTGTCAGCCTTGGTGCCCAACAAGAGATCATGGCAGAGATGCTCTGGGAACTATGCTAGGATGCATGGAAAATAAGGAGATGATTGGTGACAGCCATTATGGCTTCCCTAAAAGCAAATTGTGCCTGACAAATTTCTTTTTCACCTATGATGAGGTTATGGCAATGATGAATGAGAGAACATCCGATGTCATCTGTCAGAACTTGGGCAAAGTATTTGACATGGTCCTGGCATGGCATCATTTTCTCTAAACTGTAGAGACATGGATTTGACAGGTTGACTATTCCATGGTGTCATAGGTTGACATAGCTCGGTTTTAGTTAAAGAAGAAACAGTTCCCCTGCAAGGACCTGAGATTGACACCTTGTTCAGCCAGTGAGAAAGTAAAGTTTGGACTTTCTGAATTACCCACATCAAGCTGCATACCCTGGGAACTGCCTCTCTTTCTCTCTCCTCCAACAAGGTAGGAAGGCAGCCTGGTTCCATCTCCCTACCCTGGTGGGGAGCCAGGACCTGATAGGCCCTGTTTAAGTCCAGCTTTTCCTGGGACATCTGCCAGGCTTGGTGACTCCTGGGAAGGAAGGGGGGAGGAAGATATGCCCTGTCCCAGCTCAGACCAAGTTCCAGCGACTGCCAGCAAAAAAAGGGGAAACTATAACTTTTAACATCCAGCCGATCCCCCGAGCCCTCCCTCCACCTAGAGCAGTCCAAATTAAGCCACCTGAATGAGACTGAGGGGTGAAGGGGAGGGAGAAAACATCCACTATCTCAGCTATCAAAATCCTAGCTGCTATTCCTGCTTCCCCCATGTGGCCTTGGAATCTTT